>ML677360.1:5444271-5511266 GCA_007922305.1 Dermatemys mawii | reverse complement strand
GGGGGGAGGATATGGCTATGGGATGGGTACAGGGATCGGGGCCACGGGGGCAGCGCAGGGGGATGTGGATGGGTGAGAGGTGCAGGGATCGGGGCGATGGGGGAAAGGGGTGATGGGGACAGGGCGGCGGGACACCACCACGGGGCGGCAGAGGAGGCCGGGGCGGCGGGAGCCGCGATGGGGTCGGGGGACGCTGGGAGGGAGGAGGGCGGACCCGGCCCCCACCCTGCGCGGGAAGGCGGCTCTTACACTGGAAGGCTCCCGGGATCCCCACCATGGCCGGACCGCTCTTTGTTCCGGCTGCGAAGCGGGCCGCGCCGGAGTCCGGGACGGGACAGAAGACTGGCGGCTACTACTGACCGCCAGCGCCGCGCTAGACCGAGCCCGCGCAGGCCCCGCCCTTCCGAGCTGGCCCCGCCCCTGAAGCTTCTAGCCCCACCCCCTATCGCCGCACTTACGTCAGCGCGCATATTGCGAGGCTCCTTGCCTCTCTTTCGCAAGCTCTGATTGGCCGCCGTGGGCAGCGCGGGGGGAGCCGTTTGATGATGAGTGGCGCCCGGGCAGGGTCGAGGGGGCCGGGTGGTGAGGGTCTGTGGGGGCAAGAAGGGCGGGGACGCGGGGGAGCTTCACGGAGCGAGAGATTCTGGGGTTCAGGGGATGGAGGTTTCAGGGGGCGGGAGGGGCGGGGGATGCTGGAGGCTCAGGGACGGGAGGAGCTGGCGATTTGTATGGGCAGCGATGTGGCATTTGGACCCCATGGGGGTGAGCTCTGTGGGGGATGGTTGCTGGGCTCTAGTCACTGCAAGGTCGGCTAGTGCAGGCTTAGCCCCAGACAGCAGGAGCTCACGGCAGGGTTCCCCCTTTTTCTGTATGTGCCAAATCAAAGCAGATTCTCTCCAGACTCTCAACACTTGCATCCCTCACCCCCCAGGGCTTCTTTGCCCCGAATTTCCACTTCCTCTCCCAAAGCACAGAGGAGCTAGAGCTGTTTTTTTAAAAAAAAACAAAAAAACAAAAAAAAACAAGTGGGGCTTTTAGTTATTAGTGGAAAATAAATTCCCTCTTTGCTCCCTTTCCTCACTCACACTTTACTTGGTTTTTTCTAGCTTGCTCCAATACCAGTCTGTTTAAAAATTCACCCCAGTACAGAAACCAGGCCTAGGCAATTTTGTCTTGGAAGGTGAATGTATTGGAAAGCTATGAATAAGGAAAAACAGAGACTTAGAATGGAAGGACTTTGCAGCCTTAGCTCTGAGTACTGCTAGGGCTCCAGCGATAATAACAGGTATATAATAACCCTTTAGAAATAATTTGAAATTGTGCATAGAGCTAATCTTTGTAAAATCATGTTGTTACTAATGCTTGCCTCCTTTATCCAGGTCTTTACCATCATTTTATTACCTGGTTTTACAGCGTCTACAACAATGAAGCCCCAATCTCTATTCACTGGCCTATTGCATTACAAACAATAATCATCAATGCAACAGTAAGCTTCTGCTGTTAAAATTTAAAAAGGAAAATGCAACAGTTAAGATGCCATTTGTAACATTAAAATGTGATTCTACTTGGCAATGTGATTCCATGTTTGGTGAAATGTGTTCATTTACAAAAAAAAAAAATCTAACTGCCAGTAGTATGGATGCATCCTAAAAGTCAAGTTGGGCTCTTTATTTCTCATGCTTTATAACAGGTCTATAGATGAAATTATAACTGCATAATTTACCTTCAGTTACACGTATTCTGCTTTTATGCGTATGTACAATTCCAGTGCAGGCTGAGCGACTGAATTTGGTATTGTGACTGAAATTGAGTTAATAATTCTATTTAGACTACACAAGTGGGAATCGAATTGGACTCACTTTTTAACTGTTTTAGCTCAGCAGTGTTAAGAGGAGATAGAACTGTGATTACACAGGGAGCAGATCTGTTGTGTAAATCTTGTTTTATCTGATCACTTTTCAAAGCAAAATGGCACATGGCTGTATTATTCATTATTTGTATTACCATAACACTTAAGGGTCCTAATTCATGGGCCAGCACATATTTAAGCTTGCATTTGATTTTTTTTTTTGGTAATAATTTGGACAAATAATATTAATGTTTATTTTTAAACATATTTCTAAATTTTTATCTGTTTAAATCTTTGGAGTTGTAGGAAATTATGGGTGGAGATAATTATCTAATGACAATAGACACTGAAGTTCAAAAGTTAAAGCTTTTATGAAGAGTTAAAACACAAATTGTCAAAATATACGAAGTAAATATCCTTACATCAACAAATGAGATCCATTTTACTATTCATTCACTAGTCAATTTCTGACAAGCTTAATTCATAAAGCAAAGTCACTGGATTTTGACTCTAATAAGTTCTCAAGCTGCATTTTTCTCACTTTGATAAAAATAAAAATTTTACATATATACAATGGAACTATTTTTGTGAGCTTTTTTGTGTACAGTGAAATTGATGTTTACCGACATTTACTGATAAAAGTCTAATTCTTCCAAGCCTATACATATTTAATACTTTATATACCACTGTTTTATTAAATATATAAATGAATATACTATAAAATATGCAGGTTGTGAAACACGGATGAGCTCTCTATTACTAATGCGTGGTCACAATGTAGTGAAGGCCTCAAATTAGATTTTGACCTCCAGTCACATTTCCTTTTGCTCTGTAACCTCTGATTACTTCAAGACAAGCAGCCTTTGCTTTAGCTTCCTTTAGAACAGGCCTGCACAACTCAGAAAGCAGGGAGGGCCATATTACTGCAAAAAAACCAGCTGCGGGCCAAAAAGCCCTGCTCTCACCCTGCCCCCATCCGCTTCCTCCCACCCCACCGCTTGGCTTGCCCCACCCCTACTCACCCTCTGCGGGCCGCACAGTGAGCCCATGCGGGCCACATGTGGCGCAGGCCTGCTTTAGAACGACATGGATCTTTTGACCCCTTGTATGAATCCTCCCAAAGAGGCTATAATTGTGCTTTTCAGATTCCCGTTCCAATTCTTCTTTAATGGTTAGAGTAGTTTCTTAGTAGTCTTATTCTTTTAAAAGTGTGTTTTCTTTCATTTTCCATTAGCATTGGTAAACATCAATTCTGCCTCTTTGGATGCAATTGATTCGTGTTCTTTCTTCCCATTTACTTTGTTCTGCCTTTAGATTAGATTTATGCTGGCAAGATTTGTTATTTCTGCCAGCCATCAAGTCTGAGCCTTTGTGATAGTAGCTTCTGTGTAGTTGGCAGTACTTCTGGTATTTTCTTGCCTATTCCTTTTCACGCTTCCTTAACATTTTTCTCTGTGGCCCTTTTATGTGCATTTTGATATTTACATTTTTGTTGTTACATTATCATCTGCTTCTCACCATTCCTATATGCCTGCACTCCTCTCTTCACCTCCTGCATCCTCAAGAGAGTTGCCTCCATCATTACTGTTACAGCTTCCAGAAATGGACTAAATGCTTTACCTAACAAATACGTATGGGCATAGACTCTGTGTTGAAGATTTTCCTATCTTGTTTTAGACGTGGCACGGTGCATGGGAGAGGCAAACAGGAAGGGTATGGGGTAAAGGAGAAGTGAGAGTTACTAGTGATTACCTAGTAGGTATGTGCACAGCTTAGTGGTTCAGTTGAGTTCTGTATATGATTGTTGTTTCTGCCTCACTTTTTGTAGGCATCGTAGAAGTAAGACGCAATGAAAATGAAGAGAAGAACAGATAGGGTTCTGCAAAGGCTGTCTGAAGCATAAGGCTGCAGAGAAGAAGGCTGTAGTCCTGCTCCCTGAGGGAAGGGAAGAACCAGCCACCCTGAAAAAGAGTTTACCTTGCAGGGATAGGAGAGGGGTCTGACTAGGAAGGCTGGAGAATGAAAAGCTTGGGGAAGCATGGTAGGAAGTAGTCCAGGAGCAAGAGCAGTAAAGTAGGTATAACCATAGACCTTAACTGCTCACTATAGGGCCTTGGACGGAACCCAAAGCAAAAGACGGGCCCGGGCCTCCACTGCATAGTGGAATTGCTGGGGCAGTGACGGCAGTGAATGAGACAACTGCCTGAATCACTGCAGGAGTGATATAGTCAAGGCAGTGGACATGAGGACTGCCTGGTGCTGCTGGTACAGAGGGACTTTGAAATGGCAAATCACATTGTGACCTGGCCAAAGGGCCAAGTCCTGAAGCAGTAGCACTGTGACTCAATGAGCGGGAGGAGAGCTGCACTTTGGAAGACCGGAAATGGGTTGCTGAACTGGGCAAAGCCCCAGGATCATCAGAAGGAGGTGCCAACTCTGTGAGGAGTAGAGCACACTCTGACAGCCTGACTACAAAATAAACTAATTTCCATAGGCCACAGCTTATCCTAGGATAGTTCTCTGGGATAAAATTCAGAAGAGGACTTCAAACGTTAGGGTGTCTTGAAAAAAACGTATCTGGAATTCATTTTAATCTTGTTTGGCTCATACAGTCTCCAGAACGGCTTGGGCTAGAAAATCCCTTTTCGCTGTGAGTTGTTGGTCTTTCTGAAGAGAGGAATTTTGTAGGGGAGTTATTTGGATATAATATATAAAAGAGCTTTATAATAGACGCCAGTACTGCAAGGAGCTCAGAAAAGTCTTCCATCAGCAGATGCTATTTTTAATACCAGTTCAGGGATTGATGGGTTGAAAAGAGAGAGCACAAGGGGTGGAGGAGTTTGAGAGAGACGGACTCCCTGGTCCATGTGTTGTAGAATCTCATGTTATGCTTTGCTGTGGTTGGATCTGCAGTAGCTTGCATACAGCTGGATGTGTTTGGCAGACAGATTTCAGTTTGTGTTTGCTACCTATGCCAGCTGCAGCCAGATGCCTGGAGAGGAGGAAGCACATTAGACAGTCATTCTGTAGCAAGAGAATCATTCCACCACCATCACCCTTCAAATACAAAAGGCTGATTGTCCAGTGTCTAGGTTAGATGGCCAGAGCACCTGTAGGAAAGGCAGACAATGTCCTCTCTGGAGCAGTGCTGCTCAGATCATTGAAAACATGGTCTGTTTGCAACATGCATGCTGTTGAACAGTGCTGGAGAAAAAAATGGGCTCTTCACCAAGTGTGACTGTAGCTACCAGCTCAGTTCTTGTTATATTAAAGGAAAGTTTCTGGACAGCCCTTACCTCCGTGGTTCTCAAACTTTTGCACTGGTGACCCCTTTCACGCAGCAAGCCTCTGAGTGCAACCTCTTCCCCCTTTATACATTAAAACTACACACATGCAGTTAGACTTTTTATTTATGTTTAATACTAATATAAATGCTGGAGGCAAATCAAGGTTGCGGGGTGGGTGCGGAGAGGCTGACAGCTCGTGACCCTCCATGTAATAACCTCGTGACCTCCTGAAGGATCATGCTTCCCAATTTGAACCTCTGCCTTACCTTAAAGAATTTGCAGTAAATCTCATTTTTTCATATAATTGGCCATTTCTTAGAGATCCTCTCATGGACCCACCTGTCCTCCCAATTCTGGTTCCATACTTTCCCTACACAACAGCAGAGTTTCTTCACATGAAGAAGTCCTATCACTTGGGACAGTTTTAAAGGAAGACAATAAAAATTAACTCCCTTTGAATGTATTCCATGTAACAGTCTAGTCTTATCTCACTGATTGTTTCCTCTTCCTGAATGCTGGATTTAACATTTATTTTCAGGACCAAACCTCCCTTTGTAGCCTGTATCTCTTCTTCTCCCCGCTGAAACCCTCTGAGTGCTTTTGTCTCTCTCCAGGTTACTTTGCAATTTAGTTCTGTCTTCCCGAGTGTTTTCTGCCACTTCAATTTCAGGGTCATCTGTAGACTTGATTGTGGTTGACTTTGCGCTAATGGGACCAGAGAGATATGGTGCAGAGTGCTGACAAGGACTTGGGTTTTGAGTTTAGCTGGTCAAAAAGACTCTGAAAACCCTGAAAGAGTCATGGACTTGACTCTAGCTCCCAGGGAGCATCCCTGCTTGAATATTGACAGATGTTGCACCAATGTTACAGAAGCAGCTCTACTGACCATCTGGAAATGCTCCACAGACCAGTTAGAGAACTACTGAAGCTGAGGCAGACTGAGTCTCCCCAAAGAGTTTCCCCTATTCTGCCTTGGAATTCTCCATATGGCACAGCACTCAAACGGTACAGCAACAGCTGTGCTGGCAATTTCTGCTGCTGCTGCTCCTCACCGGGTCAGTGGTATTTCATTCTTCTCTGCGCAGCCTGACCTTGCAAGCGTGGCACTCTGTTTTAGAAGGCATGCCTGCTCTGGAAAGGAAGGACAAGAAGAGGGCTGCAAAAGCTAAACAGATTAGTGAAATACCAATGTTATTTCCATTAGAAAGTAATGGAAAGTCTTTGGGACAAGCCCATCACTTTCTGTGTATGTACAGCTCCTAGCACAGTGGGTCCCTGATCTCAGTTGGTGGCTCTAGATGCTGCTGGAATAATCAAGATTCCCACTAAAAAGAAGAAGAATTGGAAGAAGTTGAATCATTCCCCAACACCACCATCACCAAAATGCAGCAGAAAGTGCTCCAGAAACCCAGGCTTCTGCAATGTGTCTATGCCAGTAACCAGTTATTTTCCAAACAGATAGGGAGGTTTTATCTCCCCTTTGCTCTTACTTTATCCTTGCTGATACATCTACTGCAAAATATCCTTCTAGTTCCTTCCTCTTAAACTGCTTCCATTGTTGCCCTAAGATAAAGCAGAGCCACTCACACATCAGAACCATTAGAGCTTGTTTCCTGTTTTATATTTCCAGAGGTGAAATGGATCAAAGGGGAACCCTACAGAGGAAGGAAATGGAGTTGAAGTGTGTTAGTATCAGTTTAGGGTACATATAGGGAGAAGCCAAAGGGAGATATAAGAGCATTAAGACTGTAGGCTTGGGCCCCATGACACATTAAACTGCATGACACAAATAATGTCACATTTTTGACACAGTAATCCGCCAGCATGCAGCTTGGGGATTCTGTTGGGCTTTTACACTGACAGGGACACATGAGCTGGAGACAGGTTACTGCACATTTATATTGGATTAGTTATTGTGGCCTGTGAGATGTGTTGTGGGGGATTTGTGTTTGGGGACCTGCAACTCAGAGCTTCCTGAGAAGAGGAGCAGAGGCTGAGTCCATCAGACCTACAGAAGACTGACACCATTGTCACAAAATAGAATCCCGAAGGAAATGCCCATGAGACGGAGAAATGCTGGATGAGCCTGTCTGTCCTGAGGTCTATGCAATCCTGTGTGGGTGTGGATGGAGTGAGCTTGTGTCCTCCATTGTTTAGACTGGGTTAAAGTGAATTCAGCTCTGAAAAGCATCATGGGTTTTCCACGTCCATTCTCTTTCAGAGGCTTTCCGTAGAGTTATAGGCCAGAAGCGACCATTAGAATCTAGTCTGACCTCCTGTATAACACAGACCATTCAGTTTTACCCAGACACCCCTATCCTGAGCCCAGTTACTTTAGTTAGACTAATACATTCCAGTCCTCAATAGACTAAACTGTTGTGTCCACAATAGGGTGACCAGATGTCCCAATTTTATAGGGACAATCCTGTTTTTTGGGTCTTTTTCTTATATAGGCTCCTATTACCCCCCAATCCCTTGTCCCAATTATTCACACTTGCTGTCTGGTCAGCCTAGTCCACAGAGAAAGAACAGGTGAGACTGAGGTGCCAGCAAAGCCTGAGGTCCTTACAATGGCAGGGAATTGTTTAAATGAGGTGTACACAGGATCCTAGCAAGTGCATCGCACTCAATGCTGCAAAGAAACCCAGCATCCTTTCCAGCCAATGTGACCAGGGCATATTGAATATGCTCTCTTTACAGGTTATAAGTGTGCTTTTTTCTGTCTGCCAGCCCTGTCGACACTTTGGGATCTCCACGTCAAGCTGGGTTCAATCCTGCTCATGCACCCCCAGGAATAATAATAAAAATTGCACCCTTGGTGACATCTGGGCAATACCAGTGCCTTCTGTATAAAGGGTGACACCCTCATACAGAGGAGTGCTGGTAAGAGGCTGAACTATATTTTCTTGCTCTAGCCACTCTAGTTGCTATATAAATCTTAATAACAGCGCATGCCTGTGTGTTTATTTGGAGAGTTGGGGAAATGTTTCTATATGGTTTTATTTTTGTCAGCAATCTACCTTCTCTCCTCCTGGCGACTCTGAACAGATGTGCTCTCCTAGCACTGAAAAAAACAAATAGCACAGCAGCACAACACCCCCCCAACCCCGAGTTCGCAGTGGGAGAGGTAACAACCCTTTCACCCCCCGCAGTAATGTGACATTTTGTGTCAACAGAGATCAGCTCCTCCCCTTTCACCTCTTGGCTCTCCCCAGAGAGCAATCATTCACCCAATAACCCACTTGCCTTGAGTGCTAAGATTACGAATCCTTTTGCAAACCCCATAATGAACCAGGAGTGTCTTGCAGCTTGCTGTGTTGAGATGTAGCAGTCATTTACAGTGGCCCATGTAACAGTTGCCCATGGGGGTTAATTGCCGTCTTAGCCCAGTCGAATAAATGGAGCCGTTTTTATTTACTGCACTAAAAAAAAAAAAAATGACCTCTTTCTGTGCCTATGTATTTATGTTCTGTGTGCAACTGAGCAGCACCTGTCTGTTCCCCTGATGTTCTCTAGTATATGTCCTTCTGGTCTTTACATTTTAAGTAGCTGCTTAAATTAGGGAGATTTATGAGTACATGGAATTGGGCCCTGTCTTCGTTTTTATCATTAACATTGCTGTTCTTAAAATACACTTTGGGGTATAAAAATGCAATCTGTATTCTGTGAGTGTTGTGTGCATAAATACACAGACAACAAGGAAAGCATATTAAGTTGCAAAGTCTAGCACTCAGAAGTTAGGAAATGCTGAAATTAAAGTTGCCTGTCAAGCTTATGAGTATGTATTGTGGTATTTTGTTTAATGACATGATCACATTCTATGTTTCCCATTAGACCTCTGAGTCATTCAATGCACAAGAAGTCCAGTACGCACTGAGTGAGCAGCTATTACATTATTAGGTTTCTCCTGCTTGTTCAATGGATGGCACCAGGCCTTATTTACTACATACTATTCAAAGCCTGCTCTGAGGACAATTATTAATGGCCTTGTCAAGCTACCTGCAGTGTGAGTACCAGTCTTAGGGCAGATTGTTAAGAACTAGGGTCCAAACCTCAAACTGGTTATGATAAACATGGAGTTACAGACAGTTCTCTTGTTTGTTCTGTCTTCCACCGAGATAAACCTGCTTGTGTGAAAGATGGTCCCTTACACACTGAGAATCAGATTAATCTCAGTCCCAAAGGACCAGTCACTTACCCTAAGTCAACCACACCTTAGATCTCACACCAGAGCCCATGCCTGTAGCCAATCTTATAATAAAATATTTACAGATTTATTAATCGGAAAAGAAAATGAGAGTTATGTACAAAGTTCAAAAGATAATAGAAGTTTTTATAATAAGCAAGCAAGTATATGTCCTTTAGGGCTAAAGAGCTGGGGACCTCTTGCTTATGTCTAGAAAACTTTTCCCTCCAGAGCCCAAGCCACATAATGATACAGTTACTACTTGTGAGGGGTTGTTAACCTCCTCCTGTCATGTGTGCTGAGCTGCAAACTCAGCTGATGGGAGGAATCCTCTTGCATGACTTATCTTCATGGGGGTGGAGAGGGGAGCAGAGCAACAAAATATTTTCTCCTCTTTAACACTCCATAACAATCTGTCTGGTGTTGCTTGACTTTCCCTGTGGGGCAGTATGTAGCACCTTTGACTGCAACTCAACACTTGGCACTATTTAATGTCTCCATCCTGTCTGGTGATTTACCTAGTTACAGAGGCGTGGAATACCAATGCTCAGATATTACCTTATCATATGAGATATGGATGGTATAAGCGAGACTAATGCTGACAGCAACTCGTAAGATTTCAATAAAATCTAAACACGTTCTTATAATCCCAATACCTGTTTTAATAATACTAATTCTCAGGTGAGCCAGACTGGATGCTTGGGAAAAGGGGTGGTGTGGGGGCAGGAAGAGGTGGGGACTTGGGAGAAGGAGGCGGGCCTGGGGCAGAATGGAGGTTGAGCACCCTCGGAGCCTGGAGGAAGATGGCACCTGTACCATGTGCTGTGTGCAACCTCTGCGCTACGGCTTCTTCCAGCAGTGTGGGTAACTTCAGCACTGCAGCTTCCCCACATGGTGTGTGATCTCCGTGAAATGGCTTCCCCACGTGGTGTGTGCCGTCTCAGCTTCCCTGCACAGATGGACCACCACAGCACTGCAGCCTCCCTGTGAAAAATGAATCATCACAGCTCTGCAGCTTCCCTGCACGGTATGCACCTAATCTAATTTGCCTGTTTGTTCACTACTCAGAACAGTGGCACTGGAAGGGCTTTGTGACTAGAGGCTTGTCTTCACATTCAGTGCTACAGCGGCGCAGCTACACCAGTGCAGCAGTTTAGTGAAGATGCTGTTATACCAATGGGAGAGCTTCTCCCCTCAGTGTAGTTAATCCACCTCCCTGAGAGGCAATAGCTATGTTGACAGGAGAAGCTCTCTGTCAACATAGTGCTGTCTGCACAGGGGGTTAAGGTCAGTATAACTCTGTTGCTCAGGGGTGTGGATTTTTCACACCCCTGGGCAACATTATACCCAAGTAATTCTGTAGTGTAGATCTGGCCTTAGGAAATGGCCTCCACTTGGCCAGTATGTGACTGGAAAAGCTATAAGGGAAAATCTATCCCAAGTCCTGATTTCTCACTGAGCATGTAAAAAAGAACTTCTGTAACCATAATGGATCTCAGGAAAAAGTGGAGCAGCCATTTGTTGCTCCTGGATTACAGCATGGATGAGTTACAGCAAAGGGGATGGAAGAAAAGCATCATGGAAGAGTGCTCATAAGTCAAAGTGATTTTGCTTTTAATGTTCTCATGACCATCAGTTGCAGCTCTCGCTGGAGAGATTCCTGACTGGTGCATCTAAACTGCAATCAATTGTGCATCAGTTCCTTTCTAACAAGAGTTGAGGACTTGCTTACTTTGTAAAGTGCTTTGAGATCCTCTGATTAAAGGCACTGTAGGGCCCTCATCCCACAAGTAGCTGAGTTGAGTCCATGGGAGCTGAAACAAGTGCTCATACCTCATAGAACAGGGGTAGGCAACCTATGGCACGTGTGCCGAAGGCGGCACGGGAGCTGATTTTCAGTGGCACTCACACTGCCCAGGTCCTGGCAGACTCTGCATTTTAATTTAATTTTAAATGATGCTTCTTAAACATTTTAAAAATCTTATTTACTTTACATACAACAATAGTTTAGTTCTATATTATAGACTTATAGAAAGAGACCTCCTAAAGTGTTAAAATGTATTACTGGCACGTGAAACCTTAAATTAGAGCGAATAAATGAAGACTCGGCACACCACTTCTGAAAGGTTGCCGACCCCGTCATAGAATGAGGCCTCATGAGTAGAAAGTAGTACCCATGGATGTTAAGTAACAACTAACAAGGAGGAGAACTCCTTGGGGTATAATGACCAGCTGGAAAGACCAAAAAATGTTTATTCTCTCTGGGGCACCTGGCATTGGCCACTGTTGGAAGACAGGACACTGAGCTAGATGGTCCTTTGGTCTGACCCTGTATGGCCATTCTTAGTTCTTATATCTTAGTTGCCAAAAGAGACTTGAGATGGTCACTAACCCCTAGGAAATCCTGTGACCCTAAGTTGTTCCTCTTCCCCTTGTTTTTAGTTTATTTTTATTAGGGATGGTGTGTTGCTCATGTGCTGGGCCTTTCCATTCATTGAAGAGCACGGTTTATCCTGACGTCACTTGTGCTTGGTGTACATGAGTGGTATTCACATTGGCCACTATGATGCCAAGACCCCTCTGGGGGCACAGATGATGGAGGGGACTGTCAGTAGCAGTCATGGACTGGAAAGAATCTGGGCTCGTGTTCAGACTGAAATGTTGGATTACTTTTGGAGCTAGCACTTTAAACAGAGGAGCTTATGGTGTAATTTCCTGTCAGCCCTGCATGTTGCTAGTGAAAGATCTTTGATTTGAGTACATTATTTCCTCTCCTTTAGATGGCATCATGTTGAATGTTTTGGGCTGCTAGCAGGGCCGGCTCTAGCTTTTTTGCTGCCCCAACCATCAAGAGCACCAAAGCAAAAAAAAAAAAAAAAAAAGGCAGCTGAATGCTGCAGAAGCGAAAAGAAAAGCCCAGAATGTGCCGGCCCAAGATTGTCCGGGATGCTGCCCCTTATAATGTGCCTGCCCAAGCACATGATTCCTCTGCTGGTGCCTTCAGCCGGCCCTGGCTGCTAGACACAGAGGAATGGCCACAGTGAAACAGATCATTGGTCTGTCTGCTCTGGCATCTTGGTTCTGCCTCATCTTGCTTCAGAGGAAGGTGTAATATTGTATAGGATGAACAATGGGAGCTAATCAATAGGATTATTGCAACCAATATTTTATGCAATATTACACCCTTCCAGGTAGGGTGACCAGACAGCAAGTGTGAAAAATCAGGATGGGGGTGGGAGTTAATAGGAACCTATATAAGAAAAAGCCCCAAATATCATGACTGTCCCTATAAAATCGGCACATCTGGTCACCCTGCTTCCAGGGAAGAGAATCACTTCCTGGACCTGACTGGTCATCAGCCTGTGCCTCAGGCACGAGAGCCCTTCTCATTTTGTGTCTCAGCCAGTGGAGTAGGTTATTCGACCCTTTGCCGTTTAAGTCTCTTTCTTTCCCTGGAACTTGGCTCTCTCTAGACCTCAGGCAAGCTGGCTGAAGCTTTTTATTAGTGCTAAGGAGATTAGCTCCCATTGTTCATCCTAATGCAGAAACACAAGCTGAGCCTCCCAGGTCAACCCAGTAGAAAAGCCTGAAGCCGTTGACCTGTGCCTGTGCTCAGAAGTCATCCCTGTGCCACCTGGATACAGGGCTGGGGGATGGGTGATCTCTAGCATGAATCTTGGCCCAATAGCAACACGCAAATCTTCAACGTCCAGACATCTGTGATAATAAGAAAACTCCAGCATATAGACACACAGCTCTGATCTCTGAAGCAGTTGAGTCTGCTGCTCCCCAAACCATCCAATGTTTTAGTTTTGATGTGGCACTAATCTGTCTCAGTGGCTAGCCTAACAGACTGCCTGCCATCTGCCATAGGCACAACATGCGGAGTTAAATAAATATTAAATGCGCAATAATAGCATGTGACAGCTAGCAAAAGGCGATGACTTAAAGCTATATGAGACTTGTTACGTAAACAGCATCCTGAAGTGAATATTTGCTTTTTAAAGTAAACAGATATTTGGGGCGTCTGATGATCTTTCTGCCTAGCAGATGCCAGGAACAACAGCTCTGTACTGGGATGAATTTCCTTGATGGCCCAAGGGAACGTAAACTCACGCCCCTCTCCAGACTGGGGTTCAGAGACAGTCTCTTTCTTTGCAAGCTGATAAATTCTCAGTCATCGGATCAATCTCTGCTCACTGGCTGTGTCTGAGGGAGCAGCTCTAAAGTCTCAGCCAGTAAGCAAAGATTAAAGAGATAGATGGGCCAGCAGGCCTATGAGTCAGAATTATTCAAATAAAAGCCCCATCCTCAGACCACTTGTGTTGTCAATCGAGTGGCAGAAGCTTTTTAATCTTAACTGCTGTCAGTTGTAACTGCTGTGGGAAGGGAGACCAGAGAGGCTCAGACTTGGAGTGGACAGACTATTCAGGAGGCAGTATGGTCTAGTGGACTGACTGTTGGACTAGAACTTAGGGTAGTGGGGTTCTAGTCCTAGCTCAACTACTGAGTGACCCTGGGCAAGTCTCTACCTTAATTTCCCCATCAGTAAATTAGAGATAATGATACTGCTGTATTTGTATAATTCCCTCAGATCTACTAATGATAAGAGCTAGCCCCATTACTAATAATACCCAGCCATACTATATTGCAATGCCACTGGATACCCATCCATGCTATATTGTCTGTCCGTGGAATCCAGAGAGGGTGGAACTCCCTGTGTGCAGGGGTTTGCTGTAAGGGGCTAAGCTGCTGTAGCAAGTAGCCTTGTCTCAGCTAGGATTTAGAAGGCGCTAGCTAACTCGGGTTAGCAGCCAAATGTAAACAAGGCAACGTGCCTTTAACATGTCAAATAAAAGCCTGGGGGAACTTAGTGACTCTCAGAAACCTGCCTGGCATTTCTATTGCTTTAGCTGAAATGTTTATTTAAAGCCATTTTCCTGTGAGGAACAGGCTCGGGTAAGAAAAGCTGAGAGGGGAACATTAAACTGCCCTCTGACCAAGGAGGCCAGAATAGACAAGGAAAGAGGTGTTTGCAGAGAGCACCCTGTTGGTGTGTCACTCTTCTCCTGTGGCCGGGCAAGGGACTGTGGGAGTCTGTCCTCAGGCAAACAGACAGGTGAAAAACCAGAAGGAGAATATCAATCCAGACAGGCCCCTGGGATTGCCATGAACATGTGCACTGGCACAGTGAACCCCTCACTCTGCTATGGATTGGCAGGGTTTGAAATAGCAGAGACAGGGGCAAAGGGTGGGAAGCTGCTGATGGCTCAAACAGGTTCCAGCAGCAATGTCTTGGCAGGGAGGTGCAGGCTGGCAGCGCAGCTGGCTCAGCGCCGGGGTGGGGGAAAGCAGGGTGCTAGTGGGAGAACAGAGCTGGTAAATAAAATTTTGGTGGGGGAAGGGCAGGGGATTTTGCTCAGGGCTGAAATTTGAAAGCTGAAAGGAACGTGGGCTCTTCCCCTGTGTCCTTTTGAATACTCTCTCCACGCCCACCCGCATTCTCAACTTCACCAGGGAAGCTGGCTCTTCCCTCTAGCTCCTGGTGGTCACTGTCCTGCCTGGCACTCTGAGGTTCTCCTCTCTCCTGGCCAATTCCCAGCCCTCCTTTATCTCCTTTCAAGTTGTCTCCGCTGCTGTTCCCCCGTCCCCCTCTGACCAGCTGTCACTGTGCCCCCCAGTGAGCATGAAGCAGATCAGCAGTGTGGGCAGTGGTGGGGCCTACAGTTCAGGAGCAGCCTGTGTGATGCTGTCCCATGGCAGTCACAATTTGTGAGAGTTAGTAGAGTGGTACTGGGGAGTTCAGGCCATGGGAACCTGTTTTGCTCTCCCTGGCTGGGATGCCACCAGCTACCAATATTTTGGTTGTATTTTCTCTTCTTCTTGAGGAACAAGTGTGGCCTGAGCTCTGGCCTATTTGCCAGAACCCCCTGAGTTCAAATCCAACCTCTGCTAGTGACTCTGTAGCTTTGGCCAAGGCACATAACAACTCGTCCTCCCTTTCCTCCTTAGTAAAATGGGTATAACACTTCCTCTCCTAACAGATATGTTGTGTGAGTTCCTTAGTTCATGTTGTAAAGTGCCTTGAAGGTATAAGGTCCGGTAAAGGTTAAGTATTAAGACCAAAATTCCTGCAATGCACCGGGACAATTGTGCAGTATTTTTTGGGGGTGGAGGAAAGGGATTTGAACACTGAAAGTCCTTAACATGTTTATACTAAATAATAAAAGAGTAGATGTTGTTCTAGTTAGATAAAGCCAAGTCTAATCCTCTCTCAAAATCTTGCTAAATTATTTTCCCCAATAACCTGCAGCAGTGAATTCCATAGGTTAATTTTATGCTATTATTCATTACTTGTATTCCATTAATGTTTAGAGGTTCTGTCCAAGATCAGGGCCCTGCTGTGTTAGATACTGCACACACACTTAGCAAGAGAGAGCTGCTGCCCAACAAAGCTAGTAATCTAAATAGACAGGACAGACCAAGGAGTGGGCGGGAGAAAGGGAGTATTAATATTTGGGTAAAGTAACATGTCAAGGTGCTGCTGTAAGGAACAATCCTCCAGGGATGCAGAGATGGAAAGAAGTTATTATTTCACAGTCATAGTGCATCCCTGCAGAATTGTTCCTTAAAGCCATCATCTTGAGAATTACGTCCCCAGGACCCAAACAAAGGGGCTTTCATAACCTTCAGGGAGAGCTATTTTCCCAATCTATTCCACTTCACTGCTAGGAAACATTCATAATAATCAACCTATATTTTCTTCTACCTAATTCCAGCCATTGCTCCTAATTCTACCTCCTTAGCTCACTTCCTTCTTGGTGTTTAGCTCATTACACTGAGCCATCCTTTAGCCATAACGTTCTGCTTAAGCTGTAATAGCCCTTTTCTACTCTTCAGCAAGCTCCATCCATCAGTGACCAGAGGTCTCATCTACATTAGCTTTCCCTCCCTAGAATTTCCCAGGTGCTATCAGCCATGCAGGTTCATCTGTGATAGCGATGGTTGGAAACCTAGTATGGACAAGGCACGGGAGGCCACTGTAGATTGAACTGCTGTTTAATTTAGGGGTTGTTTACACTACAGACGTGGCAGTGGCAGTTATAGCATTGCAGCTGTGCTGCTGTAGCGTCATGTAGAATCGTCCTACAGCAATGGAAGGGTGTTTTCTGTCACGGCGGTTAATAATCCATTCCCTCAAAGAGCAGTAGTTAGGTTGACGGAACACCTAGTAGGGACTTAGGTTGGCTAAACTGCATCTCTCTATCCCTAAGCAAAGTAGCTTGGTCGACCTAAGTTCTAGGTGTAGATCAGGCCTTAGATGTGCTTCAGGCAGAGAAAGACTGGCACATTATCAGCCCTAGCATTTCTAGCATTGCCATGAGCTCTGGAGTTGCTGCTGCTAGAACCGCTGGGAAATTTTAGGTAGAAAAGGCTAATGTGGCACCAGCCCAAGAGAATGAAGCCTTCCTTAGTCTGTCTTTCAACTTGCCAAGTGTCCCCCAATGGAATAGCATCGGATTGGCAACCATAGAAATAGACCTCCTCACCCACTTCCCCAGACTAGCTCCCATCATGCAGTTCAGGTCTTCTACTTGGGTTTCATTCTTTCTTTTTTGGAAAGAATTTTCTCATCCTCTGGTCAAGTTTTTTGACCAGTCAGAACACCCTGGGGCAGGTCTGGGACTTCAGGCTTTACCAAGCAGATTCTGGCGTGTAATTGGCAATTTTCAACTCTCAGCATCAGATTCTCAGGGTTCTTTTTTTATTTTTTAAGTTAAAGGAGGAGAGAACGGGACAAAAGAATGTTGTGATTAAATTAAGCACCAAACATGGTGGCGGTGGGGCACGGAGCAGAGCATGGTGGTCCCCGGAAAAGTCTTCCTCTAGGTGGAATAATATAATTGGCATCATTCCAAGGGCTGGCATCACATGATGCTTAATCCATTGATACAGGACATAGTGATCTCATGACTAACCTCCTCCTCCGACAGAAGCCCTGCTCTCCCTCCTCCTCCCTCCTGTTTGCCCTTGGCTGCTGGGCTGCCACCTGCTCTCTCAATCCCACCACACAGCTGCCGGCTTAGAATAACAAATTAACACCCACTTTCAGAGGCCATTCCCTACTAGGCATGACAAAGTAAACCCATTAACCCAAGCCACTGCGTCGCCTGGGAGGAAATGCAAGGCAGCCAGGAGGCGGGCAGATTCAATTGCTTACTGTAAAAAGGTACATGGAGCTGTTTACCTAGGTCAGCAGCGTAAAGAGACAAATAGATGAATGCCAAAGAGAAGAATGATATACGCTCATCTCCCTTAACAAGGAGCAGGATGGGCACAGATCTGTGGGGAACAGGTCCCCTCTACCTGCACTAATGCCAACCATCTAGTTAGTTCTGCTCTGGTCAGGATGTTCAGCTGGTAAAACAATGGTGCTCTCCATGGGTCACTGCACTGGACTGTGCTACTGAGCGCCCTGACGCAGCACATCAGGATCCACCCCTGGCTGGAGAGGTTGATGCTGTGTGGTGTCTGGCTGGGGGTTGTCTGGCCACACAAAATTGGAACCTTGTCACTGTGGGCTCTTTTGGCATCCATTGTGCTGTTAAAAGGAAGGACAGCTTGTCTTTGGCTATCTCTACACTACCACTTACATTGATATAAGTTATGTCACTCTGGGGTGTGAAAAGCCACCCCCTGAATGACAGTTAAGCTAACCTAACCACTGGTGTGGACAGCGCTGTGAGTTCTCCTGCTGCCATAACCACTGCTCATTGTCCATGGGTTAGTTAGTGGACAAGAGAGCTCTCTCCCGTTGGCTACATGAGAGTTAACAGCGGCACAGCTGAATTGGTACAGCTGTAAGCTCTCTGAGCGTAACCGTAACCTCTGACTAATCTAGAGAAGAACTAGGGGGTTGTGAACGAAGTCAAAAGGCAGCATTTTGCCAATGGGGAGAAAGGAAATGCCTCATTGGGCAGCCAATGGGGAAACTTTCTGCCACAGGAAATCGGCAGGTTGCAGAGTTGGGAACGCTGGAATTGTCACGTCAGGTCAGACCATCTAGTCTGTCCTGTAGTGGTCCCTTGTGTGCTCCAGAATTACCTGTTTCAAGAATCAACTGTTATTTTGTGCTAAATGCAGTATTCTTGTACAGAGGCTCAGCTTGAAACCACGGGAACTCACTCTCCAGCTGAGCACAGATTGTTGTCTGGTGAGATCCCTGCACAATTGACCAGATCACTGCATGCCTCTCACCATTTTAAGTGGCTAATGTGGGACAGGTCCTGTCCTGGGGGGCGGAGGGAGTTCTGGATGTGGGGGTTGGGTGCTGTCCCCAGAGGATGAGAGGCTCAGGGAGGAGTGAAGCCCAGCTGGGGAGAGGCTGGGCCAGCAGCACTATAAAGCCAAGAGGCTGAAAGCAGAAGGGGGCTTGGAGTGCAGTTAAGAACATGTTGCTGATGCTGTATGGTGCTCTAATAAGAAGAGTTATAGATTGTGGATGCCAAGCTTTAATTCAGCTTCTAAATCAACACTTAAATAATTAGAACTGACCGAGGCCCAAGCTCTGCAAATCACATGTGGTGCGAGCATTACGACACTTGTGTGTGCTCCAAGTAGAGACGAGAGAAATGCCTATGAATTGAAGGATGAAATTATTAGATTTAACCTTTTGGGCTAAGGTTAATGGAGCCAGTGGAGAGAAGAGTACTACACAAATATACAAGGGCAGTGGGAATTAAATGGACAAGATGTAACTAGGAGTTACACATGCTCCCACATGCTAACATCATCAAAAGATGGATAAACGATCTGGTTGAAAAGGAAGGAGTGGAAGAAATGAAAATCTGTAGTCATGGGAAATTCAACAATAGCTGGACAGTTGTCTCTCCAGTTGGAATTACACAATAAAACAAAGGGAAGAAAAGGACCATTAAATATGACAACTAAGATTTATGAGTTTATACATGGCAAATGGGCCAGCATTACCAGATCTGTACTGACAGCTCTAGAGATGACAAAACAGGTAAAGTGAGAATGGCCTTTTGCATCCCTGTATTTGGAATTAAGAGATCTATAAGACTATCCATCGTTGTGGCCATTATGATGGCTGAGCTGATGGGCAGACTGTTGGCACTGACCTAGATAAGGGGTGTATGCCCAACTATGACTGTTATCTTATCTGATTCTTTATTAGCTATGATGGTAATCAGAAAGGGAGCTTCGGAAATCAGAAATGACTTCATCAGCTAAGTATTGTTTGGAACTACAGGGCTAGTACAATATGAGCCGCCAATGTGATATGGCCTTGAAAAAAGCTAATGCAGTCTTGGGATGCATCAGGCGAGGTATTTCCAGTAGAGATAAGGAGGTGTTAGTACCATTATACAAGGCACTGGTGAGACCTCATCTGGAATACTGTGTACAGTTCTAGTCTCCCATGTTTAAGAAGGATGAATTCAAACTGGAACAGGTACAGAGAAGGGCTACTAGGATGATCCGTGGAATGGAAAACCTGTCTTATGAAAGGAGATTCAAGGAGCTTGGCTTGTTTAGCCTAACCAAAAGAAGGCTGAGGGGAGATATGATTGCTCTCTATAAATATATCGAAGGGATAAATACCATAGAGGGAGAGGAATTATTTAAGCTCAGTACTAATGTGGACACAAGAACAAATGGATATAAACTGGCCATCAGGAAGTTTAGACTTGAAATTAGATGAATTTCTAACCGTCAGAGGAGTGAAGTTCTGGAACAGCCTTCCAAGGGAAGCAGTGGGGGCAAAAGACCTATCTGGCTTCAAGATTAATCTTAATAGGTTTATGGAGGAGATGGTGTGATGGGATAACATAACTTTTGCAATTACTTGATCTTTGACTATTCGTAGTAGATGGCCCGGTGGCCTGTGATGGGATGTTGGATGGGATGGGATCTGAGTTACTACAGAGAATTCTTTCCTGGGTGTCAGGCTGGGGAGTCTTGGCCATATGCTCAGAGTTCAGCTGATCACCATATTTGGGGTCGGGAAGGAATTTTCTTCTGGGGCAGATTGGCAGAGGCCCTGGAGGTTTTTCACCTTCCTCTGCAGCGTGGGGCACAGGTCACTTGCTGGAGGATTCTCTGTACCTTGAAGTCTTTAAACCATGATTGGAGAACTTCAATAGCTCAGACATAGGTGGGAAGTTTATTGTAGGAATGGGTAGGTGAGATTCTGTGGCCTGCATTGTGCAGGAGGTCAGACTAGATGATCATAATTGTCCCTTCTGACCTTAGAGTCTATGAGTCTATGAGGCATACATATAGTAATAGTGTGGGTTCCGGCGCATGTCGGGATACTGGGCAATGAAATGTCAGATAGAGTAGCGAAAAATGCCTTAAAAAATGAGGAGATTGGTATAAAGATCCCTCTGAGGAAACTGGGCTATGAAAGTTTGGTTAAGGGAGAACTTAAGGAATGGCATGAACTAGGGACCAAACTAGAAAAAAGGATGACAATGAAATATGTCCTAAATCTGAGGACAGTGGCATACTTAATAGCTATGACAGAAGAGAGGTAGCTATCTTTAGAGTGCCAGCAATCACCGTGACCTGAATGGTGATTTATATGGACTAAACAAGCACAAAGACGGGTTGTGCGACGTGTGCAAAGTCCAAGAAACAGTGGAGCATCTGCTGTGGCAATGCAGGAAGAATGGCACAGAAGGAAAGACTCTTGATGAAGCACTGAGATGCCCAAAAGGTGAAAAAACACACTCTGAAGGGACTGGGAAGAGTGCTGGGAAGCAGGGTAGCATAAAAATGCTGTTTTAAGGATACATGACTGAGTGAGAGGAGATAGATTTTTACATATATGAAAACTAGGTGGTAGGTGGTCAAAGTCACTCGTGCCGAGGCTGCTATGCCATAAAGTGACAGGAAAAGAAAGAAAGAAAGAAAGAAAGAAAGAAAGAAAGAAAGAGGGGCTGCAGGGAAAGGAGTCTGACTCTGCAGCAGCAGCTCTCTGAGAAGAGCAAGGCCTTGGAGAACAAGGAGGAAGTGCAGGGAGAAAATAAGCCCTAGAATCCTGTCCTAGAGTAAGGGGGTTGGCAAGAGGCTAGGAGGAGAGATGAGGTAACCATGGCAAGTAGAGGAGGCTCCAGTGGTAAACCCAGAACCAGGAGAGAGAAGATAGGAAGGCTTGGTAGGAAGGTGTCCATGGAAACAGCAACAAGGATGGGGACTGAGGACCTGGATTGCTGATTATAGGGTCCCTGGGCTGGAACCTGGTGTAGGGAATGAGACAGGTTCCCCTGCCAGATACTGGTATAGTGCCTCAGATCCTGGGGAAGGGCTGAATGATGACTGATAACAGCATTTGGGCAGTTGTCCTATTGGATTTTGTAACCCTGGAAGGGGTGGGCTAAAGGGTGACCTGGCTGGAGCACCAAGTTACCAGAAGACAGACCATCACACAGTGCGCAACCATCAGCATGGGGGTGCCTGACACAATGAAAGCTACATTCCCTGACCTAGTCACAAGGAGGCGCACTAGCAATGTGTGGCAACCCGGGTACACTGTCCTGAAAGGTTGAAGAGCTAAAAACACGGGGGCAGAGAACATGGATACAGAACAACGGCAAAGGAACTGGAGAGGAATTGGCCCAGCTCTGCTGCTCTCGAGGGTTGTACTGCTGGGTTTGTTATTTGAAACTGGGCTAGAGGAAGGTGGTCAGAAAGGACAGAAAGGGAAGGGAAGTCACCACTGGTCACATCTCGCTGTGGTCCTCAGGCTGGGCAAGGGCAGTCTGAAGGAGGGGTTGAGACAGGACAAGGTGATGGCTGTTTGGATACATCGGAGAGCATTCTCCAAGCAGGGGGTCAGCGTGGGGGTGGGGGTGGGGACGGTGTATGGAAGGAGCTGACTGGTGGGTGGCAAAGGCTGGGAATCTGGTGGCGTTGGTGTCACAAGAGGTTACGTGCTCAGCTAGCCCAGGTGAGGCTGGGCATTAGAGGGCCTTAAAGGTAAAGACAATAAGCTTGCTGTGGAGGTGAAGGGGGAGTCTGTAGAGGGTGTCATGCCACCATGCCCTTGAGAGGGAACAGTCTTCTTTACCATGTCATCCTTCTGCGGCTGGTCAGAGACCCACCCCCGCAACACAGGCTGCAGTCACATCTACCCTTCACATACAGGGCGCAGTCCCAGCATCCAGCGTGAGGTGGACCTGAGATCCCCAATAGCTGATGCAGTGAAGAGTAATTCATGATATATTTTGTGCATACAAAGCACTTGTCATTGGAGCACCTTATAAAGGTGGTAAATATATCAGTAGAGCTGGCAATATAATCCAGGCTCCTACTCTCACCACTCAGCCATGCTACCTCATAGAAAGGAGTGCAGGTTACAGCATGGCACAATAGAAGACCATGCTATGCATATACAGAGCCAGCAGCATTTCTGTTTCTTTCATGGGGCAAGTAGTGGGGCTCATTTTCTGTGAAGAATACAAGCGAATGTGAGGGGGCAGAGTTAAGGTTGATGGTGGAACCTTAGCTGAGTATTTCAACACTTCCTGGTGTTTTGGCATTTGAGCTACCAAACCATCTGCTTTCCTGACTTACAAGTCCCTTGATTTCTAACCTTGACTGTGAATTCCCTCCCTTACTTCCAAATCAGCAATTTAGTTGTTGTAACTACAAAGTTCCCAGAGTGCCCATGAGCAGCAGGACTGATTCTCGGAATTTTTGTTCCCCAGAGGAGCCCTGTGAGGTCAGATGCATGTGGGTGGGGACTGGAAGAAAGAAGTTGCAGAAAATGGCCTTTAAGGCCCATTTAAAAACCCACTGATGTCAGTAGGAGTCTTTCCACTGGACAGTGGGTCAAGCCCGTAAACAGATAAGACCCTTACTGCTACAAGACATGTTGCAAACAGCACTATATAAACCTGTTGTTTCCTGCTTAGGCCCTCAATGCGCTAAACTGAAGCCTTCCAGGGTGGCTGTGGTGCGAAGAACATTTGTGCTTGAGAGTGAATTATACACGTTCCCTAAACCCTGGGCTGGATTACGGCAATCCAGGGCTTAGACACGGGCCACCCCTGACACCTGGGGACTTGCAGCTGGATTCTGCTCCCTATGCACTGAGTGGAACAGAGCAGGGAGTCTGCCCCAAAGGTTTGAGCATGGCCCGGACCTTCCTGGGGCCTGATATTCATTCCTCAGACTGAAGTTCTGGACACCACTGAGGAAGGTAATGATGAAGCCACACTTCTAGCTGTTTCTGGGAGTCTTTATAATCCTTGGTCCCTTAAATATTTATCACGTGAGTTCAGTAAGGATAGTAGCCATTCCCTTCTTCGAAATTAATGAGCTCTGTAAATAACTGAATTGAAACAGCTTAGTTAGTAGGTGGTGCTAAGGTGTCCAGTGCTGCAAACCTTACTGCGTTTCTAAAGGTGGAGAGCAAGCTTGGTCTTTGGGTTATATATTTGTACCATCTCTAGCACAATGAGACTGGGGCTCTGGGCCTACTGCAATACAATAATAAATAGTCACAACAGACAATACATAATAAGCAGTACTTGTGCTCTCAGAGTTGTGTCTATAGTAGGGCTGCATTGTAATTCTTTTATATACAATTTGCTCTTAGATAGATAGATAGATAGATAGATAGATAGATAGATAGATAACACGATATACAGTAGACTCTCGATTATCCAGGATTGGGTTAACCAGGATGTGGATTAAACAGGATGTAAAAAAAAATACGCGTAACTCGCAGGACCAGCTCTGGCTTTGTTGCTGCTCCAAGCACACACACACAAAAAAACCCCCACCAGGGCGCAGGGCAGCCAGTGAACCAACACCCCCTTCCCCATGGCGCAGGGTGGCTGGTGAACCAACCCCCCCGCCCATATTTCCTATGGATGGTGATTATCCGGGATTTTATTAACCAGAATTAATTTTTTCGCTATCATCCTGGATAATTGAGAGTCTACTCTGTGTGTGTGTGTGTGTGTGTGTGTGTGTATACATATATAAAAAAAGAGCAAATTAGGATCCAGGCCTGCTACCCTGCTATAGACATCATCATTTCTCTCTATCTGTCCATCCAGGGGTGGCGCTACATTTTTTGCCGCCCCAAGCGCGGCAGTCAGGTGGCCTTCGGCGGCACACCTGCGGGAGGTTTGCTCGTCCCGCCAATTCGGCAGCATTTCTGTGGACCTCCCGCAGAAACGCCGCCGATGGCCGCCTGACTGCCATCCTGACACCGACCAGCAGGCCATCCCCCTGCAGCTTGCCGCCCCAGGCACGCTCTTGCTGCGCTGGTGCCTGGAGCCGCCCCTGTATCTATGTTCCAGAGTTCATAGCATTCTGTGCAGCAATCGCCTTTTATGATCATATGGCCAGAGATAGCCCATGTCTGCTCTGGGACGCTGCTGTCACACTCCAAAAGCTCCGTCTGTCCTTGGGAGCAGCTGCCTGCAGATGGCTCCGTTGTCCCTAACACCACAGCGAACAGCAGGGCTGAAGAAGGCCCTCTCGCAAGCTCTGTGGCTCATGATGGATGAAAGGGCAGAGAGGATCAAGTCTGTGCCTGACCCGTGTGACTCTGGGAGCGCAGTCACCTGCTCAACCATTCATGCTGGGTGACCCTCCCAAAGCAGGAGGGAGGAAGGTTAAGCCCACTTTCATTTCTTCAGCAAAACCTGTCATTCATCCTCCTTCTCCCCCGGGCTATTCTGTATTCATGTCTGCTCTAGCTTCTAAAGCGCCGCTGCAGCTCCAGAGCCGTTCTCCTTTAGACAGATATACAGAGGAACCAAAGAAACAGTCTCGTGCTCTGCAGACAAGAGACGCTCTGCGAAATGCCCACTGTTGTTACTGACTGGAGATTTGTACACACCCACCAGTGGGTCTAAAACTCACCACTGTTATTTTTAAAACGATTTTGCCATACTGCAGTCCCTGGGACAACAGAGTTTCCTCATCAAGGGGGCTGCTCTGGTTTTGCAACACCAGGCACTGCTTTCAGATTGTTCAGTATGGACCCTATGGACCCCTATGGTCCCCAAGTGCTTTAACGGTTTGCATTAACCTACTGTCTAAGCCTAAAGTATCGGTGTTGCACCTTCAGAGGCCATTCTGCTAGTGTAACCCACACACCTCCTGGGTGTGGCATTCTGTGTGGCACCGAGCTCACTTAAAGAGAGAAATAAAATGAGTTTGCTCTACAGCCTTAGCTAACAGCCAGTTGGCTTTTAGCTCAGGCTTTAGAGACTCATGCCCTAAACTCCGGAGGTCCCCACTTCAATTCTGCCAATCAGGGTCTGTCAGCATTATGCTAGGCCCACAAGAGGGCTCATAAAGGGGTTGGCCTCTGGCCGCTGGAAATGGGGCAGCAGGAGTGGGACCGAGAACTGAGTCCTGGCAGCTAGTCCTCGGCAGAGGCTTCATATACTTATTGTTAGGGTAAAATCAGTCATCTTCCTCCTTCTCCTCCTTGCCACAGTTTGCTTAAACTCTGAGAGTTTAAGCCCCATGCTGCCCTCTGAAACAGGCAAAGACTCTGAGGGTGTGTCTATACTGCAACAAAAAATGCACGGCACCAAGTCTCAGGGCCCAGATCAATTGACTCAGGCTTGTGGGGCTTGGGCTGCAGGGCTCTAAAATTGCAGTGTAGACATTTGGGCTCAGGGTGGATCCTGGACTCTGAGGTCCAACCCCCCCCAGCCCCACTCCCCGCACAGCAGGGTGAAAGAGCCCAGCTTCCAGCCCAGATGTCTACACTGCAATTTTTAGCCTTGTGCATCTGAGCCTCACAATCCTGAGTCAGCTGAGCTGGGCAATCTGCGCCTGTGGCTTTTAATGCAGTTTACAGGTGGGGAAACTGAGGTACTGTGGTAAGTTGCTCAGATAGCTACATAGTAAGCAAGTGGCAAAGCCAGGACTATACCTAGGAGTCCTGGGTCCCCTGTCACTTTATCCAGCAGCTCATAAGGCAGGAGTGCCCGTCCTGCTCCAACAGCGATGGAGGTTCACCCACATAAGAACAGCATTGTGCCCTAAGCATTCAGATTCACAATCCCCTCCAAGTCTGCCTAACATGGGGAAGGAAAGATCAACAGCAGCCCCACTCCAGTGTCACAGACCTCAGTGCTACCTGGGCACCAAGTGCCTGCTGCCAGAGTCTTCAGCTCCCCACCACAAGGGTCCACAGCCCCACGAGTCAGAGCCAGGGAAACATCTGCTGGGCATGAGAACCAAACAATGTAAAACAAGCAGAGTTTGGAGTGACATGAGCTGCCCCTGGACAGCCAGTGAACACCTCCACTCCTGAATTCCTCAGGCTGCTATAGATTGGCTAGCCAGCTCCACAGGAACCCACCGCCAGCAGAGCGACTAACAACTGCACCTAGCACCTTTCATCAGCAGATGCTCGACACAGCAAGTCAATATCATGACACCTGTTTTTTGGATAGGGAAGCTAGAGTACAGAGAAGGTAAGTGACTTGCCAGAGATCACCCATCACAGAGCCAGGGCCAGAACCCTACTCCCCTGAATACCATTGCTGTGCTCTAGCCACTAGGCTGCACTGCCTGCTGGTGACAGGGCCTTGGCTCTAATGCCTGCACCGGTGAGTCATGCGACTCGCCCTTTGGTATCGTTTGACAGCATTCTGCTATCGGTCTGCCACCTCAGCCACGACAGCCATGCCTTCCTGTCTCTCTTGGGAATACACCAGCCAGCTGCTTTCCTCTCACGTAGCCCAGTGTGTGGGGTGTGGCTAGGAAGCCTGGGTGAGACCTGGGTGCTGGACCGGATCCAGAGTCAACTAAAGTGAATGGGGCAGCCCTTTAGACAAATATCCTGACCCTTTCCAACCGCCTCCCACAAAACACACGAGCCCAGGCCACCCCCTGGAGAGACGCACCCTTGCAGGGAGACAGAAAAGGAGCCTGTTTTAACCCATCCTCAGCCATTCTGAGCATTCCCTCTATCGAAACAATCAAGCTCTGCCTTCTAGCTGGGGGTCTCTCTCAGTGCACTTTACAAACATCTGGGAACGAAGGCCCACAGCACCTCTGTTGGCCGGTCAGTATTGTCCTCCCATTGTTTAGGTAGGGAAACGAAGCAAAGTGACTTGCCCCAGGTCACAGAGTCAGTGGCAGAGCTAGAAGCAGGTTCCCTTGCTCACTAATCCATCGGTCCCCTGAGTTGACACTAATGAGCGATTGAGAGGTAAAGGCAAACTTTGCAGTGCCTGGCCCCCTGCATGGCTGGTGGTGGAGATGGCACAAGGACACCTCTTTCCATTGCATCCTCCCCTCATCCTGCCCTGGTGCTGCACGTGGCCCAGGCACAATCAGCGTGTGCACCTAGGGAGCACTAACGGCGCACACGTTTATGGTACGTCTACATGTCAGGCTGAAGACGTAAACGCCAGCTCGAGGAAACATGCCTGCACTAGCCCTGATCGACGCAATGCCAAAAATAGAGGGCACCCGTGTTAGCGCAAGCAGTGGGAGGGGCTGGCTACTCAAGTCCATGCCTAGTGTCTTGGAAGGGTATGTACACAGGGTGACTAGCTTCCAATCTGTAGGAAGCACTTTCCTAAAAAGTTCCCTCTGGCACATGGCAGGATAATACCAAAGGGCCTTTGGATATGCATTGCATGACCTGCGCCGTGAGCACCCCTCCCCTAGGAAACAGCCAGAGCCCAGCACTGTCCTTGCACCTTCTTAAATTTGGCCCTGCAGGAACTGCTCCAAGCACATCGTGGGCAGCACAGACTGCCATTGTCCCACAAGCCTGGGGGAAAACCCCTGCTTTAGGACGCACCTGGATTTCAGCAGTTTGTCTGCCCCTCCTTGAAGGGGAAGTGAGCCTGGCAATCTCAGAGGCTGGCTTTCCCCTTCCTGCCCCCAGCAGTCAGAAATTCCATGAGAAAATTCTCTCTCCTGGCAGCCTGGTTCATGGCTGAGCAAAGGGTCACTCAGGTGTGGCTTGAGAGTCACTCTAGGGTTTGGTCAGTTATGTTTGTATCTAGGAGGGCAGCTTTGGCCAAGCTGTCATGTTTGACCCACTGTGCACTGAATAGGAGAGCGTGAAAACGCTGTAAACAGAACACCCTACCTGCGGTATCTGCAAACCTTGTTTACAAGAACAGAGCAAACAGGGAGAAAGCTGTGCAGCATTTTCATTTCGCGAAGGCCGTATCAGAAATGATCTCCTGACAAACAGTGCAGCTTCTTGTCTGTTCTCCACACCAGCCATCTGATCTCCATGATTACAATTACGAACAACCCCCAGTAACTCCCCAGCTGGTCAGCTCCATCCTAACACAACTGCAGCCATTCAAGCGTGCCATATGGTACAAGAGTTTCCAAAATAGGATTGTCAATCAGCCGTATTAATTTCTGAGTCCATTTCTGTTACTTTTTGAGAATTTTTTTTAATGTGTATAAATAGGACAGAGGCATGTCTCTTGCCCTGATTTGAGAGATGGGGGTTGATAGTATGATTAAAATGTCTAAAGCTACAAAACAGCCACAGTGCATCAGACATATAAAGGGCTTGGATTCCAGAGATCAGATCCTGCACAGTGATACTCACAGATACACAGTTCCCCTTAGTGTCTCTATCACCCAGAAATATGCAGAGTTCAGAGTGTGTCACAAGAATATTAAAAATCCATTAGGACTGGCACACTGGCCACATTCTTCTCAGTGCAGATGGAAATCACTAATGGACGTTTCCCTTCAATGATAAAGTCTTGTTTGGGTTCCGTTAAGTTTTTTCAAATGTTCTTGAGAGACACTAGATGGCATTATTAGAGACAGAGTTACAGGTTCTGTTTTTGAGAACATATAACCAGCTAGCTCTTGAGGAAATGCTTATTGTCAGCTGTGATGCATTTCCTTGCTGAGTTTATCACCGTTAAAATCTGTTCCCTCTCTGAATCTCTTTCTCACAGGTGTGTGTGTGTGTATACATATATACTGTGATGTGTCCCTCTGGTGTTATCCGGACCAGTAATCTGCTAGGTCCTTCCAATCCTTGATTCTAGGAGCCAGCCTTACCCTGCTCTGCTGTGAGAACCCCAACTCCTGGGCTGTTCACGCACAGTCTCTGGCATGTAAGCTGCTCCTTGGATTGCGCAACTGAATGACACTAACCAATATCTCCTGTCCCAGACACAACCCTAGGAACCACTGTCTTGCAGTGTCCAGTTATCATAGAATCATAGAATATCAGGGTTGGAAGGGATGTCAGGAGATCATCCAACCCTCTGCTCAAAGCAGGACCAATCCCCAATTAAATCATCCAACAGATTTTTGCTCCATATCCCTAAATGGCCCCCTCAAGGACTGAACTCACAACCCTGGGTTTAGAAATTGATATGTACCAGGTTTGTTATCCCAAGGGGAGTCTCTGACATGCTTCAAACCAAATGCACTGCTTCAGGGAGAATAAACAAACAGATGTATTAACTACAAAGATAAATTTTAAGTGATTATAAATCAAAACATAACCAGTCAGATTTGGTCAAATTAAATAAAAGCAAAACACATTCTAAGCTGATCTTAACACTTCCAATACTCTTACAAACTTAGCTGTTTCTCACCACAGGCTGTCTAGTTGCTCTTAAGCCAGGTTCCCACTTTGATCACTACTTCAGTCGCTTGGTGTGGTGTCTGTAGATGTAGGGGGAAGAGAGAGGAAGAGCAAAGCAAATGTCTTTCCCCTTCATCATGTTCTTTCTTCTCTCTTCATCTCCCTCCGCACATCAGAGTCAGGTGAGCATTACCTCATCACAGACCCAAATGGACCAAAGGAAAAAGGGTGACTCACTCGAGAGTCCAACAGATCCTTTTGTTGCTGCCTAGGCCAGTGTCCTTTGTTCCTGTGAGGCTGGTCTGGGTTTGTCCCATACATGCCTCGATGAGGTGTGAACTGCCTCTCTGCTCTTAGAGAGTTTTTGCCTGGGCTTATTTTAAGCCATGAGGATATATTGTCAGCTTCATAACTATATACATTAAATTATAACCTATAACATTACTGGAGCAACAATTACTATAACATCACTATAACAACAATGCTCAGTGCATCATGAGCCTTCTGAAGACACCCAGCATGACAAACTTTGCATTGGATACCACACAATAATATTATAAGGATGAACATGGGGTGTAGGGTGTTTCTCCGATGTACAGAATGTCACATATACACACACACATGGAGAGGCCTGTGAGAAAGAGATGCAGACAGAGAACAGACTTTAGGGGTGATAAACTCAGGAAGGAAATGCATCAAAGCTGACAATAAGCATTTATATATATATTTGCGCCAGTGTATGTACACTGGCACAAACCCCAGTGCACTCTAACTGCACCAGTGTAAGTTGAAGCTTTCACCGGTGTGAGCTACAGAGTAAGATAAGCTCCCACACCAGACCACTTCCAGAGTAAACTACACTGACAAAAGGCCCATTGTTCAGTGTGTCTACATTAGGTATTTGCATCTGTGTCACTACATCGAAGTAGGTACATTGATGCAAATTTCCCTAGTCGAGGCACGTCCTTAAGAACCATTCTTTGGTGCAGCTGCTGCTTACTGGTTATACCAATGCCATCAAATAAATCATTGCATGGTGCCCAAACATTACATCTGCCACACTAATATCCTCCATCTCTAAACACATACAAGTTTTATTTTGTGAGTAGTTTTGAATTAGTCTAAAATGCACACGACTAAGTTAGCGCTCACCAAGGAATGATTGTCTGTGCCTGCTGCGGCCTGAGGCTTGGAAGTAAATTCGCTGTACATCATCTTCCTTGGGGTCTGTTCTGTCAGCAGGAGAATTCCCAGAAATTCTAAAGGAATGGGTGGTGTATAGTCCTTCCTTCCTTCCTTTGCTGGAAGGTTTTGACATGGTCATTGCGTTCACTTTTTTGCACCAGCTGGATGGGGGAGATCACTTGGTTCCACTTGGAAACGTGACCCAGTCAAAAGGGCAGCATGGGCTGTCATGTTTATTTTCTCTCTGTGACTCCAGCTCAGTGTATGTGTAAAAAGCTATCTTCAGTTTAACCAGCCCTGCAGAATCAGTCTGAGCTCAGAATCAAGGAGGGCACTTGAGGCTGGATGTTCAAAGGGAGTTGGGCACCTACGACCCGATTTTAAGCACCTAAATCCCAGTTTTGGCTCCACTGCAATGCACAGAACTTCTGCCTCAGCCCTGTGGGCACCTAAACTCACTCAGCACCGATCTTTTCAGGAGACAAGCTCCCTTTGTGCCTATGCTTCTGCCTGTGGGCATGTGTACTGCAGTCTCCCTTCAGGGAGGAAGGAATCAGGAGGGAGGTGCATGGGCTGAAGAGTGGGGTCCTGCTTGCTTTGGCCTGCCCTCTTGTATTAGTTTCTCTCTTTCAAGAGCACTAAATTCACTCATGAATTTAGCCCCAAATAAAGTCATGTGTTTGTGAAGCTCATGCCAATTTTTTGGTTAGTCACCTGGGAAGATTCTAAATGCCAAGGAAAAATAGCTTGAGCAATGTAAGAAATCAGGACATAAAAATGGCCAGACTGGGTAAGACCAATGGTCCATCTAGCCCAGCGGTTCTCAAAGTGGGGGTCACGACCCCTCGGAGGGTCGCCGGCCGCCTCCCGGGGGGTCGCAAGCCCCTGGTGCCACTGAGAAGCTGCCGAATTGATTACTTCCGTGTTCGGCGGCTTTTCGACAGACATACCAAGCTCTCCCGACTGTCCACTGAAGTTCTGCTGAAACCAGAAATAATCACTTCGGCAGTTGTTGGGAGTGCTCGGCATGTCCACCGAAAAGCTGCCGAATGCAGCAGTAATCAATTCGGCGGATACACATGGTTCACGTTAAGAAGTTAACTTGTAAAAATGGGTCGCGGTTATCCAAATTTTGAGAACTGGTGATCTAGCCCAATATCCTGTCTTCTGACCATGGCCAATGCCAGGTGCTTCCAGGGAATAAACAACTGAAATCTTTTCAGTGATCCATCCCCTGTCATTAAGTCCCTGCTTCTGGCCATCAGAGGCATAGGGACATACAGAGCAATGGGTTGCTAACCTGACTATCTTGGTTAATAGCCATTGGCGGACCTATCCTCCAGGAACTTATCTAAGTCTTTTTTGAAGTCAGTTATACTTTAAACCTTCATAACATCCCCTAGTAATATGTTCCACAGGTTGACTGTGTGTTGTATGAAGAAGCACTTCCTTTTGTTTGTTTTAAACCTATGGCCTAATCATTTCATTGGATGACCCTGGTTCTTGTGGTGTGGGAAGAGGTAAATAACACTTCCTTATTGACTTTCTCCACAGCATTCATGATTTTATAGGCCTCTATCATATTCTCCGCCCCCGCTCCAGTCATCTGTTTTCCAAGATGAACAGTCTCTGTCTGTTTAATCTCTCCTTATACAGAAGCTGTTCCATACCCCTAATCATTTTTATTATTAGGGGTATTTATTATAATTTATTTTATTATTATACAGGTCTCCTTTGTACCTTTTCCAGTTCCAATATATCTTTTTTGAGAAGAAGTGAGTGGGTGGGGAAACCAGAACTGCATGCAGTATTCATGCAGTGGGCCTACCATAGATTTATATAGTGGCTTTATAATATTTACTGCATTATCATCTATCATGGTTCCTAGCATTCTGCTAGCTTTTTTGCCTGCCGCTGCACATGGAGCAGATGTTTTCAGAGAACTATCCACAATGACTCCAAGATCTCTGTCTTGAGTGATAACAGTTAATTTAGACCCCATCATGTATAGTTGGGATTATGTTTTCCAATGTGTATTACTTTGCATTTATCTACACTGAATGTCATTTACTATTTTCTTGCCTACTCACCTAGTTTTGTGAGGTCTCTTTGTAACTTTTCTCAGTCTGCTTTGAACTTAACTATCTTAAGTAAGTTTGTAGCGTGCAAACTTTGCCACTCGTTTACCCCTTTTTTCAGGTAAATTAATATGTTGAACAGCACTGGGCCCAGTACAGATCCCTGGGGGATCCTGTTATTCACCCCTATCCATTCTGAAAACTCACTATTTACTTCTGCCCTTTTCAGGCTTTTAACCAGTTACCAATCCATGAGAGGACTTTCCCTGTTACCCCATGACAGCTTACTTTGCTTAAGAGAATTTGGTGTGGGACCTTGTCAAAGTCTTTCTGAAAATGTAAGTACACTATATCCACCGGATCACCCCTGTCCCCATGTTTGTTAACCCCCTCAAAGAATTCTAGTAGATTGGTGTGGCATGATTTCCTTTTGCAAATGTCACATTAACTCTTCCCCAACAAATCATGTTCATCTATATGTCTGATAATTCTATCCTTTATAATAGTTTCAACCAATCTGGCTGATACTGAAGTAAGGTTTACTGACTTATAATTGCCAGGATCACCTCTGGAGCCTTCTTTAAAAATTGGTGTTGCATTAGCTATTTTGCAGCCATCTGGTACAGAGGCTGATTTAAGCAATAGGTTACATACCACAGTTAGTAGTTCTGCAATTTCATATTTGAGTTCCCTTAGCATTACAACCCAATTTGTGTTTATTAGCTTTACATGCCAGAGATCAAGAAGTGCTTCAGGTGCACGCAGCAGAACGCTAGCAGGGCCAGCTTCCTGTCTTCCCACTGAAACACTGCAAAAATAGAAACATGGAAATGGCAGGTGCTGGCACCACTGGCAAAGAAGAGACACTGCCCTAACTTTGACCCTGCTGTCAGGATGACCAGGCTGGTGCTAGGAAGCCATTCTCATCAAGAATACACTGATCAAAATATATGGCAAAAATCTTTTTAATGGGGTCCAGATGTCCTCCAAATTGATGTGCCCCCAAAGAATTTGTGTTGCTGTACAAATTTCCCCACAGCATAGGGCAAGGTCTCAGGAAATTGATTTTGTTTTTTTAAATTGGGGTCACTCCAAGGAATTATCACAACTTGCTTTGCATGTCAGGTAAATGCCCATGCGAGTAGCTAATTATTGTTCTGTGTTTGAGCGTAAAGAGAGAGAGACACACATGATAACGCAATGTTCTGGCTTTATTCCTTCCTCCACATACTCTGTTTTCTTCCATCAAGCTCTTTCTGCAAGCAGAGTTCTCTAAGTGGCTATACATATTGGCATTGTGACAATGCACCTTTTCCATCATGTCAGGGCTCAGAGTTTCTCCCTCTGGCATTGGGGAAACTGGAGGCAAATCTATCCCACTCCAGAGGTTTAATACTTCATGCTCATTTAGTCACAATATTTACAGGGGAGGCCTCAGGCTGGCCTGATGGCCTGATGGCTTCTATAAATAAAACAAAAAAAATTACATTTCCTAACTCCCACTGGAGTACTGCCTCTTCTTATGCTGGCTACCAATCGCTAGCCACCTGCTCTAACCCACAAGGGGCCCAGCTATGCAGGAACCTAGGCCTCCTCCCCAAGCAGACAAACACAAAATTTCCCCTTCTAAGGAAAAACAGCTCTTCACCTAGAGAAGCCATTTCCCCTTGCTGCACACAACCCTTCTGCAGCTCACTTCTCATCCCTCCTCTCTCAGCCCTCTCTCTGGAAGGTCACCAGCTGCCCTTAATTAGACTCAGCTGTCCGTAATTAACCTGAGGTAAGCTCTGTCAGTTCATAGGGAAAAGGGCTTTAATCATTCTAAGGCTAATGTACCTGCCTTCAGTCCCCTTCCCAGAATTGCCAGGTGTGACGGTCACAGCACATACTACAGTGCACCCTACTGGGAAGCTACCTATTGTACAATGCCTTTGTCACGTTTATCTGATAGCCAGACAAAACATGAATCCCACAACCTTACAACCTGAATGTTCTGTCAAGTCAGATATACCACTTAACACCAACTCCTTTTAAAAAAAACTAACTAGAATTAACTTGCTTGGGAGCTAAGGTATTTTCCTCTGGGTTTAGGAGGGTTGTTCTTTCATGCCTTCGTATTGAACAAAATCTTGTATATACCTTGTGGGCAATTTGATGTTGCAGTGAGTGTGAGTCTTTCTTGTAGCAACAGAACACCGCTTGGTGCTTGGTTCTTGTGGGTGGGGAGTGTTTTGTGTGTCTGGTCCAATACCTATGGGTCACTTATTGGCCTATGTTCCTTCCATGTCCTGCTGATCAAGTCTCATCAAAGGGCAAGATTTCACCATCCTCCACATGCAAGGTTTTGTCTTGTGTTCATAAGGGGGGAGTATGTTCACAATTTTGGTGAAATACATGCCCCCTCACTGCTACCTGATATGAATGGGGATTTCTCTCTTCAACACACATAGCTTGCTTCCAAGGGCACGATTTGTCTCGAGGAACCACTTTGATCCTGAAAGGGTCTCCTGGTTGTAGTGCTGGGAGGTCGTTAGCTTGTCGGGCATAATAGGCTTTGGCCTTTATTTGTCTCTCTTGCTTTTTGTCTGTTACTCCTTCCAGTGCTAGTAATCCTGTGGTTATAGGCACCAAGGGATGCGTGCATTTAGACATCAAGCTTTGTATAAGGCTACTATTAAGGCTTCCGGTGGGAGTGTTTCTCCATTCTCAGTTCTGCCATCTATGTACCTTGCTCTTTGCAAGCTATCTTTAACAGAGCCCCAACAATGTTACCTGCCTGCTCAGCTTTGCCATTTGACTGGCTGTGGTATGGCAGTGATTGGCTCTGACTTAATTCCCATTCCCAAGTAAATCGCACAAACTCAATGCAAGTAAACAGAGGTCTGTTGTCTTAGGGGTGCCAAACTGAATGTGGCATTGCTTCCTCTGTGATGGTCTCTGCTGTTGTGTCTCATTCAGATAATTCCCAGAAGTCTGTCATCAATAATCATTTGTGTGGTTTGCAGTGACAAGGTCCATTCCTGCTCCGCTTCAAAGTCTGGTGGGATTAAGTGTATGTTTTCATTGTCTCTTTCCGCTGCTTGGCCTGCATTTCCCCATGTGTATCACGACTCACCAGGTCTCAGATATCCTTGTCATGTTTGGCCAGGATATGATGTCTCTGCCTTTCCAGATACAAATAGTTGCGATGGATTTATAAGAGAATTTCTTTACTTAGTGATCAGGGTGTTATGTATCAATGGTCTTTACACGTGATCCTCTCTCGGATGCTCAGCTTGTTTCTTTAGGACCAGTATTCTTGAGAGGCAGGTGAGACGTCTTCTCTGGTATCTGGCCGTCCTGACACTATGATGGATGTGAGCACTCGTCTGTCTTTGTCTTGTATGATTTGTTCTCAGGTTCTTTCCAGATCCCACCTTGAACTGCCACATGACTGGCTTGGGTGATGCTTTCTACGTCTTTCTGTGGTATCTGTATTTCTAGCAGAGTGAAGGTGAAGGTCTCATATTCTTGTTCAGCTGCTGTATTTTCATGTTTCAAAGTTGCTCTGGACAGGAACTCAGCAATATACATCTCAGTCCCTTTCTTGTCCTAGACATCTAAGCTGTAGTGTTTCAGTTTCAGTAGCATGAGCTGAAGGTGTTTTGGGGCCGCTAGCAGTGGCTTTTAAAAATGCCGTCTGATGATTTATGATCACTTTCTACTCTCTGTCATTACTATTTTATTAGTTAGAACCTCCCCACTGGCCTATAACAAGTCAGAGTCCTTTTGTCTTGAAACCGTGAAATGGTTGTTAAAATTAAGATGTGTCCACAAAATATTTAAGTTTTGATTAAAAGGCATTTTTCAACAGAACAAAGTTTTGCTGAAAATATTTCGACCAGCTCTGATCGTAACAATGATGACCATCTGTGTGGAGGGTTGCCCAGTTTGCATGCACGCTCAGGGTAATTGTGCATGCAAAATGAGGCATGCAATTGACCATGCAAACTTAAAAAAACCTGTCGATTTGAAAACAGTTTTGATTAAGCAATTCATTTTTACACAAGTAGGTGCATGCACACATGTGCATACACACACACGTGCTCAGTACTGCCAGCTTTTTGATGGAAAAGAAAAATGTCTGTATTATTACTATTTTATTAATTAGAAGAGTTTCCCATCATTCCCTGCTCCTGTCCTGAGCATCCTGTACAGACATTCAAATGTAACTTGGAAAGGTCTGAAGAATCTTTATCAAGAAACAAACCTTTTTCTTGATCACCCAAACTCTACATCCCTCTTTTTCTCATTCATCATTTATAGGAACATTTCTATAGGAAACATTAGGATCTTGCTGTTCCATCTGTTTGTCTTCTCCTGCGGCTCATTGTCCAGCTAAAATCAAAATCCTTTCCTATGACACCACACTTGGCTGCTGTGGAAACAATTATGTTGTCACAAACAGGGTATTAGACATTCAGATGGGGTAAAAGCAACCAAAATAGGTTAGCTTTTAAATAGGAAGGGTTATGATGTCATGGAAGGGGCCCAGTAACACAGAAAGGGGAAGAGTAATAGCGATAACGTAGTGTGACATGTCTGCAGAATCCAAAGCTGGGGTCATGGACACCAGCGGCTCTTCACGCCAGGCTAGAATTGTCCTAAACTGTCCATCCAGCCACGACCTTCTCTTTTCCTTTGAATCCTGCTGCAGAAGGTTCAAGACCTGCATTTTCTGCTGCAGAGCTGTGGAAATGCCTTTGTTATCAAATTGGGTCCAGATGTGAGTAATCCACAAATATATGTAGATTCCAGATTTGTTTTGGCAGCAGCTCCCTGGAAGATGTGTCAGAATCAGACTTTCCAGACTGGCTGTCTCGGGCAGCTGGAGCAGGACTACGTCACTGTGTGGGTGTATTGGGGTGGGATGGAGGGTGCTCTGCCTTTTAGGGTAACTCCTGGAGATCTGAGTCAGCTGGAGGAAATGCATGGCACGCGTTGCTAGTCGCAGACAACCGACACCAGCAAAACCACGGTTTCAGATTGTTCTCAACTGTGGGATTCTGAGCTGGAGCAATTCACAAGCAAGGACTTTTCTACAAAATGAAATTTCCATGTGACTGATCCTTGGCTGTTATTTCAGATGCTTTTGGTTACCACTCTTCCTGACACCCTTCTCCAGGATCCTGCAACGATACCTTACGGCTGTGGGCAGCACTGGTCTGGGAACAGAATCAAAAGTCTCATTAGTTCAAAGAAACATCTTTTTTCTCCTAATAGCTTTCTCTTTTGACAGCTCGGATCCACCAGCCCCATGACTGTGGCCTTTTGCAAAGGTTTATTTTTGAAGCTCCTTTGCTTATAAATCTCTTTAAAACCAGTGGCTGCTTTGCGAGAGCCCAAGTGCATTTCCAAAAACAAAACTTACCGCCAGCTAAATAAATCAAATAAATAAATCAAACAGACTCTGGGCCCGAATCTTATTGGCAGTAAGGCCCTTAGTAGAAAGGAGGACTTAAAATAGGAGTAAATTACATTCATGGTCACTTAACAACCCCTTTAAACTGCTGTTTATACTCAACTGGAAGGCCCCTTTTCATTGCCAGTCTGATGCTCAGGGGCCCTGCAAAAATGAGAGTCTGCCCCCATGTTAGCTGCAGTCTCAGGGCCTGGAAACGACCTATTTAAATGGGTGCAAAGGGCTTAGTGAACTTGTTTGATCCAAGTGGGCCGCTCTCTGTTTCCAAACATGGGGTTTCAGCTGCATTGTGGTGTCTGAGCTGCAACTCACCCTGGGGGCTGTGCAGCAGTAGCAGGGCTGGAGGCCCACTAGCTGACTCCTTCGGAACCTCGTAGAGTGTGTGTGTGTTACACAGCCCACAGCAGCTGCTGCTCTGCTGGGTAAAGCAGGTGCCTCCCTGCTGGGCTGATTCAACAACTCTAGCTGCTGCAGAAGGCCCATCACCTGCCCTCATCCTTTCCCCTTGGGGAGTCCAACAGGGACACTCCCCAGCCTCAACTCCAAACAGCAAAGGGACTAGGCTTTGGCAGACCCCTCTGCAGAGTCCAGGGGCTGCACTGCCCAGCCTCAAAGGTGTCCAAAAAAGAGGGTGGGGGAGTCAATCATTTCCTATAGAAATGAATGTGACACTTCTGCCCATCCCCCTGCCCCACTTGTGCCCATCCCCTCACCCCTGCTTCTGCTCATTCTCCTGCCCCACTTCTGCCTGACCTCCCACTAGGATTGTCAGGTGTCTGGTTTTTGACCGAAAACGGACTCTGATGGCTCTGGTCAGCACTGCTGACCAGGCCATCGAAAGTCCAGTCAGCAGCACAGTGAGGCTAAGGCAGGCTCCCTACCAGCTGTAGCTCTGCACGGCTCCCAGAAGCAGTGGTATGTTCCCACTCCAGCTTCTAGGCATAGGGGTAGCCAGGGGGCTCCGCACACTGCCCCTGCACCAAGCACCAGCTCTGCAGCTCCCATTGGCCAGGAACTGTGGCCAATGGGAACTGTGGGGTGGTGCCTGTGGATGGAGCAGTGCGCAGAGTCACCTGGCTGAGCCTCTCCATAGGAGCCATTGGGGCGACATGCTGCTGCTTACGGGAGCTGCCTGAGGTAAACGCTGCCCAGAGCCTGCATCCCTGACCTCCCCTGGGCTCCAACCCCCTGCCCCATCCCTGATCCCCATCCCATGTCCCAACCCCCTATCCCAGCCCTGATCCCCATTCCACCCTCCAAACCCCTCCATCCCAACCTGGAGCACCCTCCTGCATCCAAAACCCTAATTCCCAGCCCCACCCCAGAGTCTGCACCTCCAGCTGGAGCCCTTACCCCTTCCCACGCCCCAACGACCTGCCCCAGCCCGGTGAAAATAAGAATGTAAGTGAGGGTAGGTGGGGTGGAGGCGAGGCAAGGGTGTCGATTTTACGCGAGTAGAAAGTTAGCAATACTACCTCCCACCGGGCTTCTTCCTGAACCCTCTCTCCCCCGGCTCCTGCCCATTCCCCTGCCTTGGCTTCTGCCTGTCCCCTACTTCCCATCACTTCTGCCCCCCATTTGCCCCGCTGCAGCTCCAGGGGTGGTTCTCCCCCTGCCCAAAGGGTGCTGCAGGGAAGGGGGTTGCTCAGAGGAGGGGAGTGAGGGTCAGAGCTGCCTTGGGCTCATCAGCTTCCACTCCTGTGAGAAGACTGTGGTCCTGGCAGGAGAGGAAGAGTGCTGCCTAACTGGCTGCTAATGTCCCAGGAGGCGGGGGAGTGGTGAGGGTGGCCAATCAGAGGGAGTTCCAACAGGCAGGGTTGCAATGTGCATCCCCTCAGCTGCCAGGGTCCACTCCCAGCCCTGGACCTTCCTTACTGGGGCTGGGCCCCTTTCGCTCGGGGTCGGTGGCAGCCAGGCCTTACCTAGCTGCTCAGTTTCCTGAAGTTCTCTTTAGTCGTGGCAGCCCTGGCAGGGCACTTCCACAGGACCGGCTGTGTCCAATGCCTGGCTCCGCAGCCACGTGCTGCAGGAGAGAGCAACCCTGTCGTCCCTCCTACATCACTGAGCAAGAGCCTCTCCCTGCCCCCAGCAACCAGCTGGGAGCTTGGCAGCATATTGCCACAGAAGTCTCCTGGAGGGCTGTGCCTTGCCCCGTCTGTCACCCTCAGGTCTCATCTGTGGTCTCAGGCTGCAAGGCTTTGCGGGAACCATATCACCTAGGGTGACCAGATGTCCTGATTTTATAGGGACAGTCCCGATATTTGGGGCTTTTTCTTATATAGGCTCCTATGACCCCTTACCCCTTGTCCCGATTTTTCACAGTTGCTGTCTGGTCATCCTATCACCTTGCCCCAGGACAGGGAAGCCAAGAAGGAGCAAAGCTGCGATTCCTCAGTTCTGTCCCATTCCTGCCATCGGGCCAGCTAACCCGTTCACAACAGCTCCTGTGCACACGACTGTCACCGTGGAGCTGTCACGTGGGAGTGTTTAAGGAAGAGGCCAGTGCAGATGAAGCTGCTCCTGCAGCGAATGTCGCAGCAAACAGCCAGACCAGGGTTAGCGAGGCAGATATATAATGTCATCCTCTGCTCCGCTGACTAAGACATGGGCCAGTCCAGCCCTTAATTAGTTACTAATGTTGGTAAAGTGCTTTGAAGTCCTTGGCTGCAAGTGTTATTATTACCTGTTTTGTGTTGCTGCCACAGGATAGCTGTGTCCCACCCCAGAGGTGGCTGCCTTTAAGCAGCAGGGGAAGGGTTCCCCACACCACATGCAGAATCAAAGACCCCTCATCCTGGGAGAAGATCTGACTCTGAATGATTGTCAGTCCCAGCTCCATGACTTGTTGAGTCACGGAGAAGGTGCTGCAAGAGGAGGTAGGCTGGCTTTCTCTGGGGGATGGGAACATGACTTGCTTTGAAAACACTCCAGTGTTCTCTTCCCCACTGACAGAATCCATTTGGAGCAAATGCAATTCCCGAGCACCTTGCCAAGCCCACAAGTTTCTATGTGCGTGCTGCAAAGCATTAGCAAGAGATAGGACTCTGCTCAGAGACAGATGCCTGGCACAGGAGCACCCATTCCCTGGCCTTGGGAGCCCACAGGCTTGTGATGGATGTGCTTTTGGTTTGAGCTTTCCTTGTGGACTCCTGCTGACTCTTTCCTCTCCACGATTTGGTGAGGCCTTTCCAGGCACTGCTCAGTGGCAGGGGTTCCCTGCAGGCTCCATGAGTTAGAACAAGTCTGTTTGGTGCCACTGGCCCTACTGGGCTGCCGCCATCTGTCACGAGCTCCGTGGCTGAGAAGCCGCCGCTTTGTGGAAGTCATGGGAGCTCATCTCCTTGGAAAATCCGCTCCCTGCTGCCACACCCCCACCTGTGACACAGGGAGCCCCGCCCCAGGTGGGGCGAAGAGTCATTGGTGTCTGGAAAGTAGTGCTGCTGCACAAGTGTGGAAACGCAGCAGCAGCAAGTGCCACACTCCAGCAGCTGGTGGCCTCATGACCCTTTGTGGAACCGTCCTTGGTGTTGTGGATTATGGTCATGAGCGGGGGATAAAGGAGGCCCAGCAGAAAACACCAAGGCCTGATCTGCAGTGTGGTGAATTAAATGGACGATTCCTTAAGGAAAGGAGCGTAGCGGCAGCACACATTCCTCCGGGGACAGCGGCTGGGTCTGCAGCGCAGCATGAAAAGGCCTAGCTGGCCTCATAAACCCGTGTTAAGTGGCGATTGTAAATCTCTCTCTGCCTCAGCAGGGAGATCACCATGAACTTTGATCCAGTCGCTAGCAAAGTGGGGCCTTCTGGGACAAACGTCTCTCTCAGTCGCAGGCTGGCTGACAATTGACAGGGCCCTTTGAAGGGGGCCATTGCAGAATGCCGGGGAGGTTAATATCATTATCACCGAGGGCATGGGGTCTCTAACAGACACGGGATTGTTGACCAGATGGGGAGACTTGTCTGTTTAATCATGTGATCTAGGGCCTATTAATCACTACAAAGGAGGTGCCCCTCATAGCAGCTGGCCACAAGGCAGAGGTTAAAAAGACACGTGTCAGGGCAAAGCACTAGGGTGGGGGGGACAGCTTTGGGCTTTGTCTTAAGGGTCATTTTCCATCTGACTAGAAAGCAGGTGGGGCTGGAGCTGAATCACAATACTCTGCTTACACCTAGGGACACAGGCGAGGGGCAGGGGTGAGCGGATTCAATCTAACTCCTCAAAACGGGGGCAGACAGCCTCTGGGGGCACAGGATCATCTGGGAAATCCCATTCAGTGCACCGGCTGCCTCTGCGGTTTTTGCAGATCATGAATAATTTTTGGTGAAAGAACCGAATCCTTCCCATTGTCCAAACAGGCACCGGCAGTGTGCAGGCACGGCTGGCCAGCACCCTGGGACACAAACGCCGTTAAATAACGGTCACACTCATAATACAGGGCACAGGCAGTCTCCCGCCAGAGTGCGCTCTGCGGGGGCAGGGAAGAGAGGGATGAGACGGAGACATTAGACTCTGCTGTTCTCCTTCAAGCTCATGGTAAAATTAGGTACAATTCAGTAAGGTTTTGAAGAAAACAAATGAATAAATCCCAGCCTCGCCTGTTGGGAAACGTGCCACAGATGGGCCGGGACCGTAGTTCTGTGCTGCGAGTGCCTAGCACCACGGCGTCCTGGGCCATGACCGCTGTTCACAGGCCCTATGGCAACATGAACAGGAATTATCAGTGGACTGTGGATTTGCCACATATCCTGAGCAACAGGCAGCATGCTGTTGCAGAAGTAGACTGGGCCTCCAAGTCCAGTCAGGTTCCTGGCTCTCCCTTAGCCCTAGGAGGCGGTAACTTGCTCCAGACCAGTCCCTGGCACAGATTACTTCCCTGGCATGCCAGTACTGTTGTAATATGGGTGCACTTTGAATGTGCAGAGACGGACTCAGCCAGGTGGATGCCTCTGCCCACCCACTTGCATGGGAGTTGGGGTAGCAACCCCACAGAAGCTGCGAGTGCAGAGAAATAAGGAGGCACCTTAAATACCTTGAGTCCTCTGCATGTGCAGGATAGGCAGCGATCTAGCCCCAAACAACTACAGCAGATTGAATGCACTAGACACCAGGGTTCAAAGACATTTGCTCCAGTTCCGAAGAGCTCTTTGGTTTGGCCCTTTAGAGTCCCATTTCATGAACGTTCCCTCCTGGCTAGGTTCTGTTTGCACAAATACTTTGCACCAGGTTGTCCATGACCTCATCGGCAATGAGGCTGTAGACTCAGCATGCCTCCACTGCCAGGCCTTGAGCCGAGAGTGGCACTGGCAGAGGGTTCTCTCCTGGATGACACAAATCTTTCCCCTTCTCCTTAAATCTGCTCCGTACTTGGAATGGGTAGCACCATGCCCCTGGGTGCATTGTAAGCAGCAGCGATTGACCCTAGGACCACTGGCCTGGGTCTCTAGTGCCTGGGCTAGGGTTTCAGAGGACTACCTGAAGCCTTATGAGACAGACCTTTGGCTGCCATCTCTTTGGGAAGGTGAGGCCTTGGCGGGTGCTTCCCAATTAAAGGAACAGTGTCCCAAGTCAATATAAGACTGACTCCGGGATGAAGCCAAGCAGCACTGCTAAAAATCGCAGGGTGGCATTAACTTAAAAACTCTTGTCTGAAGCTTATTTCCGGGAGCTGCAAACAATCATCTTAAGGAACAGAGCACAGACCTCAGCCTCATTAACTATTGAACAGCTCAAAGTGTTCCTGCTAGTACATGCTGCTGTTAAGCCTAAGGTGCATTTTTGTAAAGAATGTTCCTCAGGCCTCCCATAAAATTCTCCTGCCTCAGTGGCTGTCGTTGGCATTCAGTGTGATGAAGGTTATGTTCCTTGGTGATCTAGTTCAGACTGTAGGAGGTTTGTATCAACTCTCAAACTCCTGGTAATTGGGATCCTTCAGCTTTTGTGGTCCCTCTCCTGATTGTCCATCACATCTCACAGTCCAGCGAGGAGCTGACCATATTCCCAGAGGAAATTGGAGATAGTTGAATAAAGGTTTTTTGAAAGTTGGAGGCCAAGATTTTCCTCTCCGGGTCTGCTGCTGCCGCTTTGTCCCTGGGACTTAGTGCTGACGCAGCCTTGTGTTAGAATAGATCAGAAAGGGAAGAAAGGGCAGTCGTATTTGGACAAGCTCCACCCACACAACAAGCTCCACCCACTTGGCATGCCCAGAATGCATAGTGCGCTGAGCAAACATTCAAAACATGGCCACATGGTGTCTGGACTCCTTGGCTCCTTAGTCGTGGCTCCCCCTCTCTGGGTTCACGTACATCCTTGGGCTCTGCACTGCTCCTTAATGGGCTCAAATACCATGTGGGGCCTTGATAAACTCCTTGGATTTGCCCCCTCTTTGATTGGGGGAAAGAAATAAGTGATAGAGTCTCTCAAGGGCCACCCATTCATGGCAAAATGAGCAGTCAGGCAAAAAAGTGTGTGCAGATCTTCTTTAATGTGATACTTCCTCCCCTATCTTACAGGCTTTGAATCAGCAGTGAAATAGTTAACAAGGTTGCCATTTAAATTGCCGTCAGTTGGCATCTCACTGAAATGAATAAGGCAGTTCACACCTCCCAGAGCTAATGTTTCAGGCTGTCTACAGACTCAGGGTGATGTCCTGGTTTTCAACGCTTTCAGGGTTTTCTTTGCAACCACAAAGGCTAAAGGTGGCATCTGAGCTTCTGGAGAATGAGATGGCAAATTAAAAGAGTTGATGGGGTGCTGTGCTGTTGTATGCCACCCCAATGGACGCTTGTTTTATGAAATGATCCTTTGACCACTTTTATCTGTTTCATGACTCCTGCCAAGGCTCAATTCTTACCCATCATAGTACAGCTATTAGACCTTCCTTGTAAAGCACATATAAGCGATTTTTAGAAACAGGTGCCTACAAATGAGCTTCGGATTGTTTGCTGTTCTCTGGCCGCAGCAAAACAATGGCATTGAAGGGGCCTGCCAAAGAAGAGACAAGCCAGCTGCTCCTGGTCTCTAACTTTGTACCACCCATCCCCATGTAGCTGAATGCATCTAGCTTGTTCCTTAGGGTAGGGGTCATGTCTGCATCTCTGTCTGGCAAATGCCCATGCTGCAGTAACAGACACGAGCCATGCTGGGAGAGGGGAGAGCACCAGTAATGCTGCAGGATGTGCCTGAGCTGGGAGAGCAGAATGAAGGAGGTTGGGAGACAACGTTGTGATCCACAAGATGGAGCTCACAACTAAGGAGGCGTCAGCCCAGATCTGCTCTGCACTGACAGGGAGGAACCACCAGGGGGCAAGAACCTCAGAATGGAAGCTGGGAACCATCAAGTCAGAACACAACAGAGTAGGGTGACCAGATGTCCTGATTTTATAGGGACAGTCCTGATTTTTGGGTCTTTTTCTTACATAGGCTCCTATTACCCCTTGCCCCCAGTCCTGATTTTTCACACTTGCTGTCTGGTCACCCTACAGCAGAGTGAGGAATGGGAGCTCACATGCAGCAGCATAAGGAGATTAGTTCTGGGATTTGGGAGATTAAAAATACCAGGGTCAGGTTGTGCCTGGCCCATGAGTAGGCACACAAGGTGATGCTGAGGGCACAAGAGGATCCCAGATTGCATCTACCTGCTGGCCGTCTTAGTCCTTGCACTCAATGGGGCAATGAGACAGGGCCGCACCCGATGTGCACTCCCCAGAGCTGGCTGGCTGCAGTGCGGCCTTCTTGCTGCACTCCAGATAGCTGTAACAGCAGCTGCACTCCTGGGACAACATGGATAGCCAGTGTCTAATGGCACAGTGAAGCCAGCAGGGAGTAATGAGCAAGCATCATGAAATCCACCAGTGCCAGGCTGCTCAGAGACCAGAGGTTCACAGACTGCACTAAAAGGGGAAAACAGGAGGCATCCAATTAAGAGTACAAAAGAATCAGGTCAGGCTTGTAGGGAAAAGATAAGCAGGTGCCTTTTGCTTTGCTGATGTGACTTGGATTAGAGACTCCAGAGCTAAAAGAGCCAGGCTCTGTAGCTAGGGGCTGTAACAGCTCATGTCTTCTGGGGATTGGCACAGAGGGGAACCTGTACGCTCACTGACTGGTGAGGTACACTTGTACTTGCAAAGTCAATGGAGCTGCACGGCTTTAAATAAGAACAGAATCTGGCCCAAAGGCAGAGGAAAGCCAGAATGTGTTCTACTAGGCAGAGGGGATCAGCAAGTTTTTCACACTATACCACCAGGGAGGAGATAAGTAGGTCCACCAAGAGGTGTAGAGGAGGCTAAAATGACTATGACTCCAGAATGGCTGAGAGACCGACCTCTTACAAGGAGGGGAAAAGTATATCCAACTAGGGTGTAAAGACAATCCAGTAGAAATAGCTCCTTCTGCAAAGCAGAAGTGACGGGAATGTGAAGAAATCACCTGGTATGCATGATATGCATGACAAATTGTTATTAAGTGAATTGGCTAAGAAACTTCCTGCACCACTGGCAACTGTTCCTGGACAGCCAGGGAGAACTATGGTTGTACTAGGAGAACACAGAAATACAAGTGTGCCATGCTGCTGAATTTCAAAGCAGGAAATACAATTGATCTTGGTAATGATCATTTCATAGGCTGTGTTTTTCAAAGGAATCAGAATAGTTAGTTTTCAAAGTAGTTAGTGGGAGGGACCACCCGAATCCTTTGAAAATGTTGTCTCAAATTTCTGTCCCTAACATCAAATAATGGAATAAATACCAAGAGAAAAATAAAATTGCTACCTGGCTAAAGGATAATGACTCCCTGAGCAGTGAGCAATCTAGGTTGATAAGGAATATATCCTACCAGTAAACGTTTGACAGCTTTGCTTGATAATATTGCAAAATGAGAAGATGAAGGGAATGCAACAGATGTAATTGATTTGGCTTTCAGCAAAGCATTTGATATTGTGATCCAAAGTGTTTCCTGAAAAAACATTTCAGAGGGGCTTGTATAAGAACACTCCTCTAGACTGACAAATAGCGGGAAGATCTAAACTAATGGCAATGAGCATCAAAAGAGTTGGGGTTTGGGGAAGGGAGTATGCCTAGTGGGGTACAGTAAGGATTCATGTTAGGTCTGGTCATGTTGAGCATCCTCATTAATGAGGAGGTGAAGAGCATCTTAGAACTTCTCAGATGATATTCAGTTGGAAGGAGAGGCAACCACCTGTGAGGACAGAGAGCATCCAGAAGGATCAGGAAAATGAAACCTGATGTATCAGGGGAGATATGAGCGGAAACATGCCTATTTGATGGCAGGAAGAAACCTGGGCAGCCTACAGCTGGAAGAGACCTAGTGGGGAGAGTGGGAGTTTGCCAAGTGAGACTGCACCTAAAAGGACTAGTTGAATTGTGTGCTTCACTGGCAGGAATGTCCCCCCCACAGAGCAGCACAACAGACTAGGAATGTGAGTGTACACAACTGTTACTACACAGGCTAGCATGGTAACTGCCAGTGCAAATTATCCGGGTCATCTTTACATCCTGACGAAGTGTGGGGTGCTGGAAATCTGAGCCCCAAAGGCCTGTTCAGACAAACAGCTCGGGGAAACCTTTTGCAGTTTTCAAACCAGCTCAAAAAACTGCTGAGGGTCAGGCAGGGAGGCAATGGGACCTACTGGTACAGCAGACGCCTGCAAGGTGGGGCTCCTGGGTGCAGTTCCTGACTCTGGGTCAAGCCCCTAAATGCGACAGCATTCCCACCTGTAAAATGGGGTCATGCCCCTTGCTCACAGGGTGGGGTGCGGTGCGATCAGGCACGGTTAGCGTACAGTGTAATCAGCACAGAGACACACACATTGGAGTGCTTGACACAATTCCAGCCCATTTCCCTGATGGGCCCAACTTCGATGCTGGGTTCAGGAACCCCTGATCAAGGGAATATTTCTGTCCTCCCAGCTGAGACTAGCTCCACTTGGATCCTCGTGGCTGGGTCAAGGCAGGTTCTTCTAGGGCTCACCCATTAGAGCTGCTGCCTGCAATGCACCAGTTTCCCCATGTTCTTGGCACACTCCATCTCTGGTCCCCAGAAGGGGACTCTGCCCGTTGGAGCACAGTCTATTCTCTCTAGGGCACGCATCCCTCAGATTCCAGTGAGCAGACTCTGCACCGCATTTGCAAGAGATGCCCCGCATCCTGCAGATGGCCTCGACTCCCAGGGTAACGCCAGGCCTTCTGCTCACCACAGAACAGCTCTTTGCTGGCACCTGCTGTCAGCTTTAAATTATGCATTTGCCTTTCCGTAGTACATCAATAATAAATACATGTAGCTGGATTGTCCTTTGCCTGCTAACGCAGAGAGAGTAAGTGCAGAATTCCTGGAGCTTCTGTCATCTGTGGTCTGTGGCAGGACGTCTCCTGGACATTGCCAGCGGTTATATGGGCCAGACGTTTTGTTTAAATTTAAGGTTGTAGGACTCATCCTTTGGCTTGCTGTGGCAGGGAGGCAGGGTGGTTTGCGATAGTCCATCTGGAACGCTTTAGTGACTACTTTAGTGCAACAAATGTCAGCAGCCATCTCCCAGGAGCAGCCCTACAATAAGAAATCACTACATGTACCCCAGCACCCAGGAGCAACCCTCCAATAACAAACCAACATGCAGAGCCCAGTCCACACACTTTTCTAATTGCTTCAGGCTCTGGCTGATATACCTCCTGAAATACAAATTCAGGGACAACTGCCCACTCATTCCCCTTGCCTCGGGTTCAGAGACTCACGGTAGATCTTATTAGATTCCATATTGTGGATTCCAGATTGTGCCAATGGCTTGCCCCATCTACATTTGCACAAAAGGCATTTCATACAGATCCTGGCCTCGGCCAGGTATATGGTCTATGGCTCGGGCACCTTGAGACTGGATCAGTGCAGAGAGCTGTGTGTGGGTCTACACACAGTAATGATCCATTTGAAACTCCAGCTAATGCAGATTCCGGAGGCCCTACTGTATACGTGGGCAGCTGGCTCCAAATTCAGACACCCGGGCAGCTGCCCTGTGGGAGATCCCAGTGCAGACAAGCAGAGCCACCATCTGCAACAGGGCAACTCGTTCCTGCAGGGCAGCTCTGGGGTATGAATGACTCTGTACCCTGCCCGCACAAGGGGCTGTATCAGTGGCTGAAATCAGAGCTACTTCGCCATGCAGACAAGCTCTTAGTGGCCCTTCCAGCAGGCAGCCTCTGGACTTGGCACTGCCTTACAGTTCACTTACAGGTGCAGTTGACGGTGTTGGTTTTCATCTCTATAGCCCTAAATGCTATTGGTCCTGCACCCAGCATGCCTGCTTCCCTGCCAGAGAGACTTTCCTCCCCAAGGGAGCTCAGGAGATGCTCCAGGTAGCTGTCCCCTGTTTTAACCAGGGAACATCTGGTGAGGGACTCTCTGCTCTGGAACAAGCCTCACCCCATGGTCTGACCTGACCAATGCCCATTTGTCCTGCCTGGCTCTTGAGAAGGGGCCAGAGTTACGCCAGGGCCAGCAGTAGTTGTTATTTATGACCCCTGGGGGGCACTGGGGGAAGATAGTCCAGCCTGGGTCTATTTGTGTACTGGAGGAAAGGACCAGGGCATGTCTTTAAAAATCCCCAACATCGATCATTCTGCTAAGAGCTGCTCCCTGTTCTGCACAGCTGGGAATGAGATGTGAGCCCCAGAGGGGTACGCTGGGGTACGCAACAGGACATGGATCGGAATCAGGATCCAAGTCACCCAGGGCATAACAACCAGGCCCACTAATTTAATCACCTAAATGAAAATTCCATGAGAAGTCCAAGTGGTTCTAGCCCATGACGAACCACAGCTCGGTGGCTGGCTGCAGTTCAGGGTAATTATGCCCAACAAGCCTCCCGCAACCCCCGACATAGGCAGTGTGCTTGTCTGAAAGGAGAACACGCCAGCTAAAAGTGTGTAATTAACTTTATAAATGAATCCAAACAGACATTAGCTAAGGCTGCGTGCTGCAGAGGACAGAACAGCGGAGTGAGTGTGTGTTGCGTTGCCAATTCTCTGTTTCAAGGCTTTGCATGGCTATTTAATGGAGTTTTCCATGCACTATCACTGCAGCATCGGGGCCCATGTTACAAATCAGATTCCACATAAAACACAGACAAGGAGACAACGGGCAGCCAGATGTCCCCTCCTGAATCCACCCCAGCGACCCAGAATAAACACATGCTCCAGCACCTGTTTGACCATGCTCTTTTGAAATGCCAGAAACCTGGGGTTTTGCTCCCTGTGAGTGGATAGTGAGTTTGAAAGGTGGAGGGGGTCCATCAGCCACTGGTTCCTGCTCTACTTACCCAGGATCTGGGAGTGAGGTTTTCAGTTGGGCTAGATGAGAAGGAAGCTGCTTCTCAAGGGGAACGAGGGGATTGGATTCTGGCCCAAGGTAAGATGTGTCTCATGACCATAGCTCGGGAGAGGAAGGTGCGGGGATCGATGATGGAGAGGCTAGAGCAGGGTCTGCTTGAGGGGATGGGTCTCAGAGGGGTTTGGAGGAGGAGAAACGGGTGCATAACAGATTGGACAGGGAGAGCGTTCCAGGACTGCGGGCAGCATGGCAGAAGACCTGGAGCTACACATGGGAAAGGAGTCATGGGGACAACCTGGAGAGAAGTTAGGGATAGGGCAGGAACTTGAAAGCATGGCCTTGTAGATCCTGCTAGATCAGGATGAGGAACTCAACTCTTATGCACTAACAGACAAGTGAAGCTAAAGGGACCTCTCACTTGCCATGGGCACCTGATGGCTCAACTCCACCCAGCCATGAAGACAGCCCATGTGTGCCAGGCTCCCGGAGTGCCCCCACCTGCTGGATATGGCTTTGGTGCACTCTGACTTGCAGTGGGCCTGCCTCGGTGGGGCGATGTACCTTCCCTGCTATCCCTGGAGTCTGAGCACATGGAAATCCTTCATATCGCACACATCTGTGGTAGATCCCACTTCCCTTTGAGCCCATATGAAGCCTTTTTCCAGGGCATACCAGTAGCTCCAGCCTGCTCCTCTGGTTGCTTTCTCCGTGAGGTTCCTTGTTCTGTGCTGAGGATAAAAAGCTTTCCCCAGGGAAGCAGGTAGCTGTTCATAGCTGATTGCTATAACACTACAGTTCTATGATGGCACAGTTAATGCCAGTGAGATCTAGGCACCACTTGGAAGAACCTTTTCTCTCTTGCATTTGCCTTTTCCCAGTGTCTGGTACAGACAAGGTGGCAGGTGAAAGATGCGATATTTATCCTAGGAATGAGGCTCAATTGGATGAGTCAAAAAGAGCCATGAGCCACAGGGCAGGTTCTGATGAAAGGTGGCTGACGTTCCTCATGGTGTCCAATCCAAGCAAAGAAGGCAGGAAGCAAACAGGCTGTCTCACCAAACCAGGCCTTTCTTTGACATCAGTGAAGCAGGATGTCTAAAATGATTTTAAATACAAAACACCACCATGTGAATAAGAACATAAGAATGACCATATTGGGTCAGGCCAATGTTCCATCTAGCCCAGCGTCCTGTCTTCCGACAGTGGCCAATGCCAGGTGCTTCCTAGGGAATGAACTAAACATGCAATCAAGTGATCCATGCCCTGTCATCCACGCCCAGCTTCGGGCAGTCAGAGGTTTAGGGACACTCAGAGCATGGGGTTGCGTCCCTGACCATCTCGGCTAACAGTCCTCCATGCATCAGTGAGGCTGCATCGCTACAATGTAAGGTGTCAGGTAGTGTAGAAAATGGATCTCTTCACAGTACCTTAATGAAGTATTTACAGGGCTTCAGCATAGTTACAACAACACAGTTTGGTTGTTATAACTGTAACATGGTGCCCCAGCCCAATGCACTCTGCGGAACAGCCAGGGCATAACACTTGTGGGAGGGAGGTTAGAGGTTGGGCCAGTGTAACACAGATAGCTCTGTAACAGTTATAACAGTGTTGTCTGAGTACTGAACTCTACATTTTTAGGAGTCTGCTGGAGCAGTTACCAGGGAGATTTAGGTTAGATATTAGGAAAATCTTTTTAAGTATAAGGAATAGGTTACATGGGGAGGCTGTGGAATCCCCATCATTGGAGGTTTTAAAGACCAGATTAGACAAACACCTACCAGTGATGGTCTAGGATGGTGGTTCTCAACCGGTGTACCACTGTGGGCCGTATATGCAGCTCTCTGTGTATTATGTGGGCCGCATCCACACAATATATATATATATCTGTATGGCCCTGAGGATGTCACATGGTCCGCAGCCATGTGCTGATAGGGTTGCAAGTGGCCCACGGAGCGTGGGTTGAGAACACTGGTCTAGGAATACTTGGTCTCCTGTGTCAGTGTGGGGCCTGGATTAAATAACCTCTTGAGGTCCCTTCCAGCCCTACATTCCTATGATTGCATGATTTTGTATTCAGTTCAGTGCAGATGGTTTAGAGGAGTTGCCCCCACCTGCTGTGCTTTCTTACAGCGACCTTATTTTTGTTCTTTCTTGCTCTGTTTTACCTTAATCCATACAAGCTGTTCTAACTGAAAGGATATTTTTGCTCTTTGCAGATGGAAAACCCAAATGGCTAAGGGCTCAGGGGTGAAGGCTGAAGAGCAATAGTTGGGCAAAGCCCAAATCCTGCTTTGTAACTTGCTTTCAAAAGTACATTTAAGTGAGGAAAATACCCACTACATATTCTTACTGTGCAATCAGCAGATGCTGCTATCTTTGGTAAACTGCAGCCAAATTTAGCACCACACATACTTGTTATACAGGGGAAGTACGTACTGCTGGGTGAAGTGGTAGTGGTGTAGTTCTTTTTAAATCAATAGGGCTATGGTCAACAGGAAACCATAGCAGAATCGGGATCTAGGGCCATGCCAGACAGTACATTATGAGCATCAGTCAGCTTTATTTTTTTTTTTAAAAAAGCTTATATTTCAGGATGTGAGGTCTATTGCTGGTGCCCAGTCTCGTGAACTCCAAAACCATAGAGAGGTTTTAGCTGAAACTTTCCGCCTTCAGGCAGAGACATAAAATGGGAAATTCCAGCCCTAGAAAGGGCGTGAGCATGAGAACGAAGGGGTTGTAAAGGAAGCTGGTTTCTAACTTTAACTGTAGAAACCGCTATTGTCACTTGCTCTGCTTTAAAACACAGGTGCAGAGCAAACCAAAGTATTGTTAGGGGAATTTCATAGCCCAGACGGCTCTCTTGAAATATTGCACTGCCAACTCTCAGCCAGCAGAGGGAAACTCAGAGCTACAATGAAAATGAGACAATGGGGTTTGCCGAAACCTCCCAGGCAGGCCACCTGTCTGGGCTGAGAATATTTTGCCTCTAATTTAGCTATTTTCTCTCTTAGCTATTTTTAAATGGGTTTGTGGGGCTTGGCCACAATTTCCCCTTCCCAGCTGTCTGCTTTGGGAACACTGCCAAGGGGAGTGGGAGTTAAGGAGCGGTGAGTTTTTCATTTCCCCTTCTGTTCCGTTCTTGTTAGGTTTGGAGAAAGTTGGAGTTGGTTTGTTTCCCAAAGGCAGAATTTGACTTGTCACCTTTCACAGAAATATCTCCAAATAATGCCCAGGGTCCAGCACAAACTGTCACAGCCTCCAGCATGGAGGTGGGTATTTATGGGACTTGTTAAAAATGAACTTTGGACAATGAGGTTTTAAAATTTAGCCTTAAAGAAGCAGCCTGGATGAGTCTCTATGCACATTCTCCTGTGAGCACCCAGACTTGTCATATCCCAGCTGGAGAATCTCTAGCTCCACACAGCCAGATGTGTCCTGATATAGCTGCTGATCTAACTGGGATCCATGAGTCCAGGCCACAAGCTCAGTGCCGGCTGGTGAGGGCTGGATGCAGCTGTCCAACTGTAGGATCTCTGCTTTTCTGGGCTGTGCACCTTAGCATTGCGGACAGGATGCCTTTGGAGAAGGCACAGCAGCCTTATTGTTCTCAGAGTTGCTGTAGCTTGCTACAGAAGGCCTACATTGTGCTCTCCCTGGGAGACTTTGCTTTAGTGCTTTCTTGGTCTATTCCTTAAGCTAAAGTAAGTTGTTTTCCACTGAATGTGCATGATTGCCCTTTGTGTGCATAGAGAAACAGAGCACAACAGAGCTGGAATGGTGGTGAATAATTCACACACAGGTATCCCCTTTCACCAACGCTGTACAAGCCTCCTCTGGCCAATGGACTGTACTAAGGGCTACATCCGGCCCTGCTTTGTGTTTGAGGAAACTGTGCCTCAGTTTCCTCATGTGTGAAACAGACCAAACTTGTCTGTTTCACAGAGGTGTTGGGAGGCTAATGACTGTCTGATGACACAGTGATGGGAGCCAGGGAATAGCCTCTAAATAAATACATTGAACAAGAGGGGATAGCTGAGACTCCAGATGGGGCTTACAGCCCATCCCATCTTCTGGGAAAACGAGAAATATGTTCCACTGTGTGTGATCACCTGTGCAGCAGCAGAATGGCTTGCCCAACCATGGTCCCAGGGGAAGGGGGCTCATGACAAGTGCAAAGTCTGTTCCCAGCCTCAGACACTGACTCACTGTGCAGACTCAGCCAAGTCACTTGGGCAGCAGTGGGCAAACTTTTTTGCCCGAGGGCCACATCGGGGTTCAAAATTGTGTGGAGGGCCGGGTACGGAAGGCTGTGCCTCCCCAAACGGCCTGGCCCCACCCCCTATCTGACCCCCACCCACTTCCCACCCCCTGACTGTTCCCCTCAGAACCCCTGACCCATCCAAACCGCCACCCCCTGCTCCTTGTCCCCTGATCGCCCCCTCCGGAGACTCCCCCACTCTAACTTCCCCTCAGGACCCCATTCCCTATCCAACCCCCCTGCTCCCTGTCCCCTGACTGCCCTGACACCTAGCCACACCCCCACCCCCTGACAGGCCCCCTGATACTCCCACACCCTATCCAACACCCCCATTCCCCATCCCCTGACCGCCCCCCCTCCCTGAGACCCTATGCCCCTTATCCAACTCCCACTCCAGCCCCAGCCCCCTTACCATGCCGCCAGACATGCTGCCACGCTGATCCACTGAAGCGTACAGCCCTGCTCCCCAGAGCACTGCTCATGGCTGCGCTAAGGCTGCGGGGAAGAGGGCCAGAGGAGGTGGGGGGAAGAACAGCCTCCGCAGCCAGGAGCCCAGGGGCCGGTTAGGTGGAGCCCACTGGCTGGATGTGGCCTGCGGGCCATAGTTTGCCCACCCCTGCACTTGAGGCTGGATTTTAATGCTAATTAGGGGCCTGAAGATGCAACCAGTTAAAGGTTCCTTGGATGATCCTGCCCTGTCTCATGGCAGGGTTGGGAGGGGTACAAGGATTAGTGCATTGGCTAAAGTAGATTGAAGCCGGGGGCGGGGTAGGGGGAATCTCACTGTCCCAGCCAGAGTGGGGAGAGTGGTGGGACGTTACTGCTCCCTGGAGATCATTGTACGGGCGGGAGGGGTACTGGGCGTCACGTACTCCTTGTGCATGCTAGGTTGTAAGGCTACTACCAGCAGGTCAGGCTGCTGTATCAGATATGGGCGGAGCTTACTCCTCAGCAAGAGAGACTCCAGCAGTGCCCACTATAGGATCCTTCAATGCTGTTCCACGCATGGCTATGGTGGGTTGTAAGGAAGTATTTTAAACACAGTGCCAGCTAGTGGCTGAGTTGTATGACACAGTTCAGCATTCCATCCTCATCTCCTACATTCCTACCGTTGACCATAAGAACAGCCATACTGGGTCAGACCAACGTTCCAACTAGTCCAGTATCCTGTCTTCTGACAATGGATGGTGCCAGCTGCTTCAGAGGGAATAAGCAGAACAGGGAAATTATTGAGTCATCCAGCCCTTGTCATCGAGTCCCAACATCTGGCAGTCAGAGGCTTAGGGACCCTCATAGCATGGGGTTGTATCCCTGACCATCTTGGCTAGCAGCCATTAATGGACCTAGCCTCCATGAACTTATCTAATTCTTTTTGGATCAGTTATATTTTTGGCCATCACAATAACCCTTGGCAACGAGTTCCACAGATAGTCTGTGCGTTGTGTGCAGTACTTCTGTAGCAAAGGAGCGTGGCCTCCCTCAGCTGCAGATATGGAGGGAGCGCCACTAGCCACGTGGTGGGTGGAACCAGGAGGGACACACCCAACACACCAGAAGCAGACGGGCAGAACAGGAAGAGGAAGTATAAAAGCTTGCCCCAGCAGCTCGGTTGACAAATGCTTCTTTCCTGCTACTGGAGTGGGATGCCATGGAGAACCACTGCTGCCTCGGAGACCAGCCTGAGCTTCCAGAGAGCCCTGCAACTCATGACACTGAGGAGCTGCTACTGCTACCCATGGCAGATTATCCTGGAGAGAAAGAGGACGATCCCTGTTTGCAGGTACACCTGAGTGGGAGAGTAGGAAGCAGCTCTTGGAAACCAGGTAACCGTCTGGTTGAGAGATGGCCTGAAACAAGGTTAGCATGTTGAGTGCAGATCCCCACTGACCCAGGTCTGCCACAGATTACTTCGCCACTATTAGGACCTGGGGCTGGGATGTGGTGGAGTTGGGGAGCCCAGGACCTCCTGCCACCTTACCCCTTGGATGGCCGTACTCCCGTCCTTAGGCCAGGACGCCTGTGCTCCTCGGGCATCGATACTGGAGCCCCATGGACTGTGCATGGTGCTCACCCCTGCCGGAGCCCTATGAACTGGCTGATGCTACAGCTCTGCTTGTCTGCAGGCCAGAGCCTTGGCTGTTTGCTGCCCACCCTGCTTAACAGCTGGGTGAATAAACTGCTATGGCTCTGCCTGTTTGCAGGCCAGGGGTGAGACTGTTTACAGTCCTGCCCCTGTATGAATGCCGAGGCCCAATGAGAACTGCTAATTCCCCCTCCCTCTTGTTTTTCTCTGTGTGGAGAAGACTCTAGCAGACCAGACTGCAAGGAGGCATGGCCTCCCTCAGATATAGACATGGAGGGCTGGCCATGCCACCTTACAACTTCTGTATATTAGTTTTAAACCCACTGCCTGTTATGGATGACCCCTTCTCCTTGTGTTATGTGAAGGGATGAATAACACTTCCGTAATCACTTTTTCCACACAATTCATAATTTTGTCGATCTCTATCATATCTTCCATTAGTAACCTCTTTTCTAAGATGAACAGTCCCAGTTTTATTAAGCCTCATTCAGAAACTGTTTCATTACCTTACCCATTTTTGATGCCCTTCTCCATATGTTTTCCAATTCCAATATATTTTTTTTGAGATGGGGCATCCATATCTGTACACAACACTCAAGGTGTGGGTGTACCATGGATTTATATAGAGGCAACATGATATTTTCTATCCCTTTCCTAATGGTTCCTAACATTCTGTTAGCTTTTTTGGTTGCCCACTGAGCAGATGTTTTCAGAGAACTATCTACAATGACTCAAAGATCTCTTTCTTGAGTGGTAACAGCTAATTATACCCCATCATTTTATATGTATAGTTGGGATTATGTTTTTCAATGTGCATAACTGCATTTATCAACACTGAATTTCATCTCCCATTTTATTACCCAGTCACCCAATTTTGTGAGAGCCCTTTGTAATTCTTTTTAGTCAGCTTCGGACTTAACTATCTTGAGTAATTTTATATCATCTGCAGATTTTGCCACCTCATTGTTTACACCTTATTCCACATCATGCATAAATACGTTGAACAGTACAGATCTTTGGGGGATCCTGCTATTTATGTCTCTCCATGATAAAAACTGATCATTTATTTCTACCCTTTGTTTCCTATCTTTTACCGTAAATGAGAGGATCTTCCCTCTTATCCCATGACTGCTTACTTTGCTTAAGAGCTTTTAAGGTGAGACCTTGTCAAAGGCTTTCTGAAAGTCCAAGTACACTATATCCACTGGATCATTCTCATCCATGTGCTTGTTGACACCCTCAAAGAATTCTAATAGATTGGTGAGGCATGATTTTCCTCTACAAAAGCAGTGTTGACTCTTCCCCAACATATTTTGTTCATCGATGTATCTGAGAAATCTGTTCTTTACTATAATTTCAACTAATTTGCCTGGTACTAAAATTAGACGTACTGGCCCGTAATTGTTAAGATCACTTCTGGAGCCTTTTTAAAAAAAATCAGTGTTATATTAGCTATTTTACAATCACCTGGTACGAAGGCTAATTTAAATGATAGGTTACAGACTACAGTTGGTAGTTCTGCAATTTCATGTCTGAGTTCCTTCAGAACTCTTGAGTGAATACCATCTAGTCCTGGTGACTTTTTATTGTTTAATTTGTCAGTTTCTTCCAAAAGAACCTCTGCTGACACCTTAATCTGGGAGAGTTCCTCATATTTGTCACCTAAAAAGAGTGGGAATTTTCCTAATATCCTATGCAGTAAAGACTGATGCAAATAATTCATTTAGCTTCTCTGCAATGCCTTTTCCTTGAGTGCTCCTTTAGCACCTTGATCGTCCAATGGCCCCACTGATTGTTTGGCAGGCTACCTGCTGCTGATGTACTTAATTGTTTTTTGGGTTTTTTTTTAGTTTTTTGTTTCTTTTCCTAGTTGCTCTTCAACTTCCTTTTTGGCCTGCCTAATTATACTTTTACACTTGACTGGCCAGAGTTTATTCTCCTTTCTATTCTCCTCAGTCAGATTTTACTTCCAATTTTTAAAGGCTGTCTCTTTGTCTCTAACTGCCTCTTTTAGTCTGCTGTTAAACCATGTGGCTTTTTTTTTTGGTCCTCTTGCTGTTTTTTATTACTTGGGGAATACATTTAGTTTGAGCCTCTATTATGGTGGTGTAAAATAGTTTCCATATAGCTTCCAGGCATTTCATCCTTGTGACTGTTCCTTTTAATTTCCATTTAAATAGCTTCCGCATTTTTGTGTAGTTCCCCTTTTTGAAGTTAAAATGCTACTGTGGTAGGTTTCTTTTGTATTTTCCCCCTACAAACATGCTAAACTTAATTACACTGTGGTGGCTATTGCTAAGTGGTTCAGCTATATTCACTTCTTGGACCAGATCCTGTGCTTCACTTAGACTAAATCAAGGTTTGCCTCTCCCCTTGTGGGTTCCAGGACTAGCTTCTCCAAGAAGCAGTCACTTACAGTGTCTAGAAATTTTATCTCTGTATTCTGTCCTGAGGTGGCATGTACCCAGTCAATATGGGATAGTTGAAATACCCTGTTATTACTGGATTTTCTGTTTTGTAGCCTCCCTGAGCATTTAACACACACGATCACCATCCTGGTTAGTGGTCAGTAGTATACTTCTACTATTATACTCTTATTATTCAAACATGAATTGTTACACTTGTAAGCAGAGTCAGGATGAGCTCTACCATGACATCTGGTGGCGAGTTGTGGAAGAGGACTTGATGGGCACTTGTCATTTGCATGGGCACATCCACCCCACTGCTTTGGGTGACTTTTGCGTTGCTGGACTCAAGAACCCAAGGGAAAGGGCATTGCCCAATTTGCCTGGGGTGGGTTTTTTTTTGCTCATGGTTTGTATTATGAACCTTGTTTGTGGTGTTCCCCAACATAATGCCACATTGTTTCTCTCAGTTATTAAAAGGCTTTTGCTACACTCAGACTCTGTGCTTGCGAGAGGGGAAGTTACAAACCATAGTTAATAGCTCCGCAATTTCACATTTGAGTTTTTTCAGACTCTTGAGTGAATGCCATCTGGTCCTGGTAACTTGTTACAGTTAAGTTTATCAATTAATTCCAAAACCTCCTATAGTGACACTTCAGTCTGTGACAATTCTTCAGATTTGTCACCTATAAAAGACAGCTCAGGCTTGGGAATCTCCCTCATGTCCTCAGCCGTGAAGACTGAAGCAAAGAATTCATTTAGTTTCTCCGCAATGACTTTATCGTCTTTAAGTGCTCCTTTTGTATCTCGATCATCCAGGAGCCCCACTGGTTGTTTAGCAGGCTTCCTGCTTCTGATGTACTTAAAAACATTTTGTTATTACCTTTTGAGTTTTTGGCTAGCTGTTTCTCAAACTGATTTTTGTTTTTTCTTATTACATTTTTACACTTAATTTGGCAGTGTTTATGCTCCTCTCTAGTTACCTCAGTAGGATTTGACTTCCACTTTTTAAAAGATGTCTTTTTATCTCTACTGCTTCTTTTACATGATTGTTAAGCCATGGTGGCTTTTTTAGTTCTTTTAGTTTGTGTTTTATATTTAAGTTGGGCCTCTATTATGGTGTATTTGAAAAGTGTCCATGCAGCTTGCAGGAATTTCACTTTAGTCACTGTACCTTTTAATTTCTGTTTAACTAACTCATTTTTGCATAGTTCCCCTTTCTGAAATTAAATGCCACAATGTTGGGCTGTTGAAGTGTTCTTCCCACCCCAGGAATGCTAAATGTTATTATATTATGGTCACTGTTTCCAAGCGGTCCTGTTATAGTTCCTTCATGGACCAGATCCTGCACTCCACTCAGGACTAAATTGAGAGTTGCCTCTCCCCTTGTGGGTTTCTGTACCAGCTGCTCCAAGAAGCAGTCATTTAAAGTATCAAGAAATTTTGTCTCTGCATTTCGTCCTGAAGTGACATTTACCCAGTCAATATGGGGATAATTGAAATCCCTCACTATTATTGAGTTCTTTATTTTGATAGCTTTTCTAATCTCCCTTAGTATTTCATCGTCACCATCACTGTCCTCATCAGGTGGTCGATAATAGATCCCTTTTGTTATATTCTTATTAGAGCATGGAATTACTATCCATAGAGATGCTATGGAACATGTGGATTCATTTAAGATTTTTACTTCATTTGATTCTACATTTTCTTTCACATACAGTGCCACTGCCCTTCCCCCGTCCCTGGCATGACGTGTTCTGTCCTTCTGATATATTTAGTGCCCTGGAACAATTGTGTCCCATTGATTGTCCTCACTTCACCAGGTTTCTGTGGTGCCTATTATGTCAATATTCTCCTTTAACATGTGGTACTCTAGTTCACCCATCTTATTATTTAGACTTCTGGCATTTGTGTACAAGCACTTTAAAAACTTGTCACTATTTGTCTGTCCTTTTTTTGATGTGTCAGATTCTTTTTTATGTGAATGTTTCTCATCTGATCTGGCCCCTACTTTATCCTCTTCCATTCTCTCCTTCTGATTAAAACCTAGAGAATCTCTATCAATAGACTCTCCTCTAAGAGAAGTCTCTGTCCGATCCACATGCTCCTCTGCAGCAATTGGCTTTCTCCCATGTCTTAGTTTAAAAACTGCTCTGCAATCTTTTTAATGTTAAGTGCCAGCAGTCTGGTTCCACTTTGGTTTCGGTGGAGCCCATCCTTCCTGTATAGGCTCCCTCCATCCCAAAAGTTTCCCCAGTTCCTAATAAATCTAAACCCCTCCTCTCTACTCCATCATCTCATCCACACATTGAGACTCTGAAGCTCTGCCTGCCTACCTGGCCCTGTGTGTGGAAGCATTTCTGAGAATGCCACCATAGAGGTCCTGGATTTCAATCTCTTTCCTAGCAGCCTAAATTTGGCCTCCAGGACATCTCACCTACCCTTCCCTATGTCATTGGTACCTACATGTACCATGACCACCGGCTCCTCCCCAGCACTACTCATAAGTCTATCGAGATGCCTTGAGAGTTCTGCAACCTTTGCACCAGGCAGACAAGTCACCATCTGGTTCTCCTGGTCATCACAGACCCAGCTATCTATGTTTCTAATGATTGAATCTCCCATTACTAACATCTTCCTTTTCCTGATGACTGGAGTTCCCTCCCCTGGAGAGGTAACCTTGTGCACAAGGATACCCCAACATCGTCTGGAAGAAGGGTCCCAGCTATGGGAAGGTTTCCTTCTGCTCCTGTTGACTGCTCTCCTTCCCTGGGCCTTTCATCCTCCTCAATAGCACAGGGGGTGTCTGACTAGAAGTGGGACAAACCTACAGTGTCCCTGAAGGCCTCATCAACATACCTCTCTGCCTCCTTTAGCTCCTCCAGTTTCACCACTCTGGTGTCCAAAGCCCATATGTGGTCTCTGAGGTCTGGGAGCTGCTTGCACCGAATGCACACATACACCACCCTCCCACAAGGCAGATAATCATACATGCTACGCTGAGTGCAATAAACAGGATAGCCCCCACTCTGCTACTGAGCTTCTGCCTGCATTCTCTCCTACAGCTACCTATGTTAACGATAGGGTTTTTGTTTAAATCAAGAAGTTTTGATTATAGTTTAGTTTAAAGGTTTTAAGTACCTTGCCCCCTTGCCACTCCCCTTCCAAACTCCTTCACGAAACTCCGTTAGTAGCCCTGTTACAAAAGCTCTGTCGATTCTTCTCTCTGAGGAACAAACTGTAGATTTTGATGGTTTCTGTTGAACTCTTCACCGTCAGTCTTGATCAGATATGATCTGGGCTCTGAATTCGTTTTCTTTAGAACAGCTGGAGTTGTCCATCCTTTTCCTCCATCTACTTTGACACGGACAGTCACCAGGTTCTAGATCAGGGGTGAGCAAACTTTTTGGCCCAAGGGCCACACTGGGCTTCAAAATTGTGCAGAGGGCTGGGTAGGGAAGGCGCCGCCCCCTATCTGACCCCCACCCACTTCCCGCCCATCAACTATCCCACTCAGAACCCCGACCCGTCCAAACTTCCCCTTCCTTGTCCCCTGATCGCCCCCTCCAGAGACCCCCCCACTCTAATTGACCCCCAGGACCCCACCCCCTATCTAGCTCTCCTGTATCTGCTCCTTGACTGCCCCCTCCCCAGACTCCCCCACACTCACTCTAACCACCACCCCCCAACTAGCTTACCTGCTCAGCAGGGCGCGGGGCCCCGTGGCTCGCAGCGCTCCGCCTGGCCACGCATCTTGCTGCACTCGGCCTGGCCCCCGGGCCGGGAGGGGCCCCACGGCTTTCCGCAGTCATCCCGGCACCTGGGGCCGGGAGCGCGGGGCCCTGCAGCAAGACGCGCTTGGCCAGGCCCCCCAGCCGGGGGCACGGGGCCCCGTGGCAAGACGCACTCGGCCAGGCTCCCCGGCCGGGAGCGTGGGGCCCTGCAGCAAGACACGCTCGGCCAGGCTCCCCGGCCAGGAGCACGGGGCCACGTGGCTTGCCATGCTTGTCCCGGGGCCAGGAGGGTGGGGCCACTGGCCCAGCCCCCCAGCCGAAGCTCGCGGGCCGGATAAAAATGGCTGGCGGGCCACATGTGGCCTGTGGGCCATAGTTTGCCCACATCTGTTCTAGAGCCAGCAGTGCTCTAACTGAGTGGTATCTGTTGTAAAAGCCCTTGAGGCTGGGAATTAGTAACTGGTACCTTTCAGGAAACCCCAATGTCTGCTTCCACATTTTGAACGCTGAGTATAATCTGGCCTATAGGTTTGTCTTGTATGTTATCCTCCATCACCAGCAGGTTCCCCTGCTAAACCATTTATCACCTGACTTTTCACATAGCATCATCTCCTGGCTTGCCACTGGGCATATGCCCTCTGCATTGCCAGTTCCAGAGTCAGCACAGCAGCTTCTGCTCCACTCAAGCCATCTCCTGGACAGGGTGGTACAGGGAAAGCCCTAGCAAACAGTCTTTTTAAAGCACACAAATAACTTTGCAGGGGTTTCTCTTTCTGCCCCCTCCTGGCTTGTTATTTCTTCCGGTAGTTCAAAAGGACCCAACCCCTCTCAGAGCAGTCAGGTAATCATTTGTCTCACTGTCTTCTATAAGACGCACGATCCACGGTGGGAAGCTGCTGATAAAATGCTCTGGCATCACTATACAGAAACATTGCTACATATTGTGCTGCTTTCTCATCAGACCACTTATTTGCCAAGAACAGCAGCTCAAGGTCTAGCAAGTGCTCACAGATTCCAGTGTTACTTGCCCATTTCAGCAATTGCACTGGCCGCACCAGTGCGGACCATAAAGTGGAGCCAAGGTCAAACTGGGGTCATGGAGAAAGAGACAGTGTCAGCATCTCACCCATCACCTGATAGCCAGGAGCTGCTTGCTTCCTGTTTAAGGCCACACCGAGTCGGGCACGGTGTTCAGTGTGCATAGTGGTAGATCCTGTGGTTTGCTACACCCAGGCAGTACAGGGGCTAAACTCTAGAGTCAAACCGACAGACCTGCTGACGTGAATCCTTCTCTGCATCTTCCTAATACTAATCACCTCCATCCTGTGCTTCTAGTAATGGAGAGTCCATTCTCTTGTGCTTATCTGGGCCTCTCGGAATCCACTGTATTTGTCTGGGGGCAGACAGGAGGGTCCAGGAACGCTCAGCTGTGTGCTGAGGATGAATTACTCTTTGCATGCACACAGCCCTGTATATTATCTGAGTCCCCGCACGTAGAGAATGTTATTCCACTCTCTGAGCATGAGCTTTGTCGGGTTCTTGTTTTGCTTCGGTGGTGATTAATTTAATTAATGCGACTCGAACAAAACGTCTAATCACACCTCTATAAATAGACCCCTGGGCTTCACTACGGCTCCTCTCCACGCCAACAGCCCTGCAATGAGCTGAGTCTAATAATATCTGCTAGGAGGTGAAGTCGGGGGTGGGTGATAAGGACTTGTTTCCCATAACACTATCTAGTAGTGACAGAAAGAGGAAATGTCAGCCCAGGCTCACCCTGGGGAGGAAAATAAGCCTTGAAAGGAGTATTTGGGAGTCTTGACAGCACAACTGTGCTCACCCAGAACATTGGCGTGGCTGGTGCTAGGAGGAGTTTTTGCACACGGGGCTTTTCTAAAGGCAGATCAGCCTCAGAGGGACTGGGCTCTTCAGCCTACATTCTTAGAGGGAGCTGGGCACCTAACTCCCTTTGAGGACCCAGGCTTCATCTCCAGGAGAAGCCTGAAACACCAGTGGGGATGCAGCCTACAATTCTCCGCACCAAAAGAGTATATGCCCCTGCCGCCATATGAGCTAGAGTTAGCTCTTAGCACACAGCAGCTACTTGAATCTCAAAACTGATTTCCACAGCAAGGCCTCACTCAACTGGGACTGGAAGGTCCCACGCTAGCAATCCCTTCACTGTCTCCTCTGTCAGTAATGAGACGGGCTGCTGTTACACTGTACTACCCTGGTAGCTAGTGAGGGGCAGTTATAAAAGAGCATGTCCTGGTGTTACTTTGCCTGCAAAATCCAGAGACTCTAGCCGTGACTGTACAGTAGCAGAGGCTGGATGACTTTGCTCACTGTCTATCAAGCTCCCATCTACCCTTCTGTATCTTGTTCTAGGTCACACCAGTGCAGAGTTTAGCTCTTTTCGCGAGTGACCATTAAAAATTCATCAGCACTTTTGACAAGCACCCCTTCTGACTCTTGAGGTCCAATTAGGTAATTAAACTCTGCCTCTAAAAATTCCATTGTCAACTGGAGGTAAGTGCTCTTCATTTTCTGACCTGAGTTGGTAGTTTTTATTATCAGCCTTTTCGGCTCCCCCACTCAAGCCTGTGTGGTGTGTGTTTCTTTAAGCACTTTGCTGAATTGGGGCTCTTGTTACCAGCTCCCAAGTTGCATTAAAAGAAGCTAACTCACCTGGAAAACTTTCCTTATGTTACTTTTTCACACAAACATCTGATACAGTTGCCACAGAGTTGTTACGGTATTGCAAATGGGAGAAAGGGTGGTGCATGTGCTCTTGAGTGGGAGGAGAAGTTTCCATGAGACAATCTTTCTACCCATATGGGAGCCACACAATGACAAGTTCCCTGTCAGGAACAATGCTGTATTGGGCAAGAAATGGGCCAGATGAACTAACAGGGCTTTTCCATCTGCAGCCACTGTGATTCTGTGAGCATGGCTTATGCAACAAAGTGTCGTGTGTGCCATGGGTAGGGTGACTAGATAGTATGTGTGAAAAATCAGGATGGGGTGGGGGGCGATAGGCGCCTGTATAAGACAAAGCCCCAAATATCGGGACTGTCCCTATAAAATTGGGACATCTGGTCACCCTAGCAATGGGTCTTATGTATCCTCGGAGGTATAAATGTTTCAGTGCTAAAACAGTTGTGCAAAAATGTACTAAAACCTAACGGAGTTAGTGTCTGGGAAAGTTTTAATGATGGGGGCGGGGAGTGATGGGAGCAGACTATGACAATAATGTCTGAAGCCACGGAGCAATTTCATCTGAGGGCAGGCCAATGCCGTTTGTCTCGGTGGAGTTTATGAAAACATCATTACTCAAGGGTGAATAAATCCTTCTTTTGATTAGAAGCAAGCTGCTGCTGGGGGAGGGGTGGCAGCATGACTCTTAGGTGCATGAGACCCTGTCAAAACTCTGTATGTCTGTGGGGAAGACAGCAGTGGCAGTTATTCCATGGGGTGTAAACTCCCAGCCAAACCTGTGTAACCCTTCTGCCCATCAGAGTTGGCAGCAACAAGGGCCGGGT
>ML677360.1:5383595-5439271 GCA_007922305.1 Dermatemys mawii | reverse complement strand
CCGGCCCTTGTTGCTGCCAACTCTGATGGGCAGAAGGGTTACACTTGGCAACCTTAACACAAATCTGTCTGACTTGGGTAAGCAACAGGACTCAGATTCTAGGACTTACCCAGAAGTGGAAGGGGTCTGTTCCTGTGTCCCTATGACTTAGGCCCAAGCCCTGTTACTTTGCCGTGTTGACACAGCTCAAGCCACAGAGCCGAGTCAGAAAACCTGCATAGTGCAGTATGAATGTGTTAACAAGAGTTGTGAGACTCAGGTCCAGCAATTATAAACTTAGGTTGACAATGCAGTGTGGATGCTGAAGTGCAGCTTGAAAACACCATGTCCACCTTAGTGAGATGGGATGGCCTTCCTCCGGTCTTGAGAGTGAGGGACAACTACACTACCCCGGTGGGTGGAGCCCGTCCTCCTTGCCAGAGGTACCGGGCCAGGACAGGAAGTACAAAGGGAGGGGCCTGCAGCTCAGCTGAGTGAGAGCCAGGGAAGGAGACGGATGTCTCCAGCCAGCTGCAGTGCTCTGAAGCTGAACCTGCACCATGCAATGCCCCGCCCCCCAAGGAGACCGACCCTGGAGAGGAGTTGCCCAGTCTGCTGTCCGCCATGTCTCCTGAGGAGACAGAGGACCCATGGACTACGGAACCTCTGACTGGGACACTGGTAAGAAGTAGCCCAGGGAAACCAGACTTTGGTTCAGTTTTGCTATCAGAAACCAAGTCAGTGTATTGCAGCTGGGATCCCTGCTGACCTAGTGGTGGAGCCCTTCTCCACCACTGTTAGGACGTTGGGCTGGGACTCAGTGAGTAGGATGGGCCCAGGTCCCCCTACCTCGTGCTGCCAACCTAACCCTGGAGTGGCAGCCTCCCCACCTTAGGCCAAGAGTCCTCTGTTTGTTTGCCATCTGCCAGAGTTAGAATGACAGACTTTTGGTGCTCCACCCTGCCTGAGTGCCTGAGCTCCCTAAACTGCTCCCTGCTTTGCCCTGCCCAGTTGGCCAGAGCTCTGTTTGCTGGCTGCCTTAGCCGGGAGGACCTGAGCCCAAGTGCTGCTGTCTGACACAGTGAGGCAGCGTGGCCTCCTTCCCCACTTAGAATATCAGGGTTGGAAGGGACCTCAGGAGGTCATCTAGTCCAACCCCCTGCTCAAAGCAGGACAAATCACCAACTAAATCATCCCAGCCAGGGCTTTGTCAAGTCCGACCCTAAAAACCTCTAAGGAAGGAGATTCCACCACCTCCCTAGGTAACCCATTCCAGGGCTTCACCAACCTCTTAGTGAAATTTTTTCCCCTAATATCCAACCTAAATCTCCTCCACTGCAACTTGAGAGCAAGGGACCACTACATCCACATGTATGGGTCCCACAGACCTGGGTTTACAATGCAGGGTAAACCTACCCACTGACTTCAATTTGCCAGGGATGGATTTGCCCCACTCAGTATAAATATGTAAGATGTGTTTATAAGACCAATCAGTGGTAAAGAGGAACTACACTATAATGTAAAAAGATTTTCTATTGGCTAGATCTAATCACAAAGAGGAGTCCATTATTATATATATTACTTAGCTTGTAGGAACCCTAGCTGTGTACCAGGTCTACACTGTGCTCAGTGCTATGCAGACATACAACAAAATAACCTGTCCCTGTCTCGAGGAACTTTAACAAGTTGCTATTAGAGCTGTAGAAAATTTCCATCAAAACTCTTTTAACAAAACAATTGCTGTTTTATCTAAATGAAAATCTTGTTTCATTGTTAACTTTCCAGTTTTCTTCAATGAAATCATCAGTTTTTGAATTTTTTGTTTTTTCTACAAAAACCTGGAACATTTTCACACAAAGTTTCGAAGCTTTTTTCTCATTTCTTTCAAATTTTTTGGTGGAAAATACAAACAATTTTTTCCTAGCATAGACCGGAAATACAGTGGATAAGCTAAGAGGTATTTCTAATTGCTGTCACTCAATGATCTTCGCAAAACAATATTAAAAAGAAAATCCATCAGAGATAACAACACATTGTGTCTCTTCGGAGACCAGAGGCTCACCAGCATGGCTCCCATTGCAGGATCAGGGTCAATAACATTTAACTAAAAATGGGCTTCCTTGTTCGCATTTTAATGTTCAGATTTAAAACTGGTCACTGAAATGCAGCCACCTCTAGGATGAAGCATAGTGGTCAATCCATGATGGCAACACTTCAGAGCATTGTTTTTTTTGTTGTTGGTTTTTTTTGTTTTTTTTTTGATGAATAGACATGAAGAATAAGATCTCCATAGAATATTTTTTCCACATAAACAAATCATAACACAGATTAACGGGTCTTCATGAATTTATACTCACATTTCTAAATTTGTCTTTTATTCTGATACAACGTCATTTATAGAGTCATCAATTTTAAGCCTGGAAGGGAGCACTGTGATTATCTAGGCTACGCCGTGCATAAGCATGGGCCAATGAATTTCACCCAATCATTCCTGCATTGATCCCATAACTTGTGGTTGAAATAGAGTAAATCTAGACCAGGTGTTCTCAAACTTTATTGTAATACAACCCCTTTCTGACAACAAAACTTGCTACAGGACCCCAGGATGGGGGGACCGAAGCCTGAGCCCGCCTGAGCCCTGCCGCTGTGGGCAGGGGGACCAAAGCTGGAGCCCAAGGGGTTCAGACCCGGGCAGGGGGCCTGTAACCTGAGCACTGCTGCCCAAGGGCTGAAGCTCCAAGCCCCACCAAGTCTAACATCAGCCCTCGTGACATCATTAAAACTGGGTGCTCACCCACTTTGGGGTCCCGACCCACAGTTAGAGAACTGCTGATCTAGACATTACATGCAACAATGCACTTGGGAAAAGTCCTCTATGGGGGCAGCGCTACCTTACCCGGTGGGGGTGGGTTGAGGGGGGTAACAGCCAGATATTCAAAAGAACTCAGCACCCAAGCTGCACCCTTTAAAATAAAAATCTGGTCACTTTGGTGCATAAATGGGAACTGAACTGTTTGAAAATAAGGCCCATGGTATGGAATTCTCTCTTGCCAGGTGACTCCCTCTCCTCTCTGGTATTTTATTCATCTGTGCACCCCGAGCCCTGGGAGTGGTTTTATACCTGGCGGCACAGGAAGGAAAATCAGTTACTGTATGTCCCATCCAGAAATCGCACCTGCGACTGCTCTTTGTTAAAAGTACACTGGCCACCACCACTGCTCACTGCAGCAAGCAGCTCCTGGCCTGGTTAGGTTTAGATGTTCAAAGAACACCTGGTGAGCAGCACTATGGCAGGGAACTATGACTGCTTGGCAGGACCACTTGAGGCTACCGCTTTGGCTCTTTCAGAATAATTTCCCCCCGACACATTCACTGCACCTTTAGCAAAGGTGGTTGGCTTTAAATGCACCCTGGGTTTATACAGTCTCTGTGGGATTCTTGTCCAGAGATTTCTCCAGTTCTTGCACAGTTTTATGGAAGACACAAAAGCCAGATACAGTCACATCCTGGGCTCCCTTCTTCCCAGGTTTATTCTGCTTTGCTTTCCAGTTAAATGGATCTTCTGAGGGCACAGAGAGGGCAGCTTGCAGCAGTAGGATCCTACTGATATTCCTGTTTGTGTGCAGCTATAGTTCATGATTCCTGTAGATACTCCTTCAGAGCCAAGAATTATTTGCATCCAAAGAAGAGGGAAAGCTCTGCTTTTCCACATCTGGTTCTCTCCTTTCTCCATACTTTGGGACAGGCCTGCAATGCACAGACACCTTGGGGACAGGCATGGAGAAGTGGCCAGACCAACACCTGCACATGGCATTTTTCTAAATACAAGGTTGGTCACCAGGGCTTCCTGTCCAAGGATCTCAAAGCACTGAACACACATGAATGAATTAATCCTAACATCCCAGTGAGGTAGGTGATTATCAACCTAATTTTACAGATGCAAAAACTACCACACAAAGAGAGGAAGGCCCAGGTCCTCAAAGTATTTAGGCAATGTTGTATTAATTTAGATGGAATATATGGGCCCAAGGAGTTAACATACCCAGTTACTGTCAACACTGAACAGTTTCAGACAAGGTTTGGAGTTTGATATACACAAACCTTAGCCTGCTTCCTATCCTGGCAAACACACCAGTAAACACTTTTAAATCTTTTATTAGAGATACAGAAAAAAAGAAAATCAGGTAAAGTATTTGAAATATAAAGTAAGGATTTCATTTTAACCCTTTTTTTCTTTTTTATCGGGGGGGGAATTTTTAGAAGGAAAATCCTCTTTGTGTCAGAGTTTTTTAGATGGTGTTAAAAATGGCAATAAATCTCCTTTTGGGGGAACAGAGAAGAACTTAGTTAAGATGGGCTGCAGCTGTTGTTAAAGTCCAATCCCGTTTCATAACAGACAAAAGGAGACAAACACACACAAAAGGGACAAGAAAAGAACACACAAGATAAAAAATACAGCTTCTGTCTCTGGTGTTGACTTTCACTTGCAATCTTGCTGCTGGAGAAAGAGAGGCCCAGCACACAATCTTATTAGCCACTCCGAGGCCTGGCAAACTTGCACAGCATTGGGCTGTTTGGATCATTGCTTTTAGCTGCCTTTTTCTGGTCACAGGCTTACAGCAGTGTTGCAGCCTTGGCCAACAAAGCCAGACATTTATTAGAAGGAAAAAGGAGAGGGACAGAAAAGAGAAGAGATAAGGTGGGAAAGGAAAATGACACATGGGGGGAGGGATATAAAGTCTCCCATTCCAAGTGTTGGTTGGGATTCACCTGGAAGTGATGTTGTCATCTGGGTTCCTCTCCCTGGCCTGGTTTGGTCAGGATATCCTTCAGGATTAGGAAAAGAAGTTCCGGGTCCCAGGTGGCAGCCACAGTGGAGAAGCTCACTTTTTTCCTTTCTCTCATCTTTCAGTTTGCCAGCATTGTGACAGCCTCCATCTGTTTGTATTGTTTCCCCAAAGTCTCTGTTTTTAAAAGCCCCCCCAGGGAGCGCTGAGTGGATAGCCCTTTCCTTTATCATTTTGTTCACCAACAGGCCTAACTTTTGACATACCTATTTTGACTTACTTTTTAATTTTACACTGTCCTTTTTACTTGGCATGAGTTTAACACAGTCCTTGAGCTATATTAGTTGGTCTTTTGGTTTGTATTGAGTTTTTTGTCTCCCTTTTGCAACTTTTCCCATTAATATTTATTGCCATAGGTTACTATGACACTTCATCAACTTTCACAAAAACAACCAGGAGTCCGGTGGCACCTTAAAGACTAACAGATTTCTTTGGCCACGAAACCTTATGCCCAAATAAATCTGTTAGTCTTTAAGGTGCCTCCGGACTCCTTGTTTTTCTAGATACAGACTAACACAGCTACCCCTCTGATACTTGCCATCAACTTTTACTTCCTTTTTACATCAGAGTTTACAATTAAGGTAAATTTGCTGGCCCAATTATGACAACAGCACCTAAGGTCCACTGAAATCAGTGGGAGCTGACAGTGTTTCCTACATACTTTTAAGGATCTGTGTCCAAGTGACTAACCCAAGGTTGGACTGGGAGCTAGAGGAAGACCTGGCATGTGGTCCAGGGAATCCTAATTCCCAGCCCCCACCCCTAGTCTAACCACTCTCTTCCTGAAGAGCTGGCAACCCTTTGTCACCTTAACTAATTTGCAACATTTGGACAAGCTGGGCTGGGTATTTCTTCATCTAGGCCTACTGGCCACATGCTGATGGGAAGGGAACATGGGGGTAAGGGTATCTGCTATGCTGCGGAAAGGGAGGCAGCTGGGTGAGGGATGAACCCCGCGGTTCCTAGCCGGGGAAGAGATCCCCGGAGTCTGCAGGGCGCCCCAGCCTGGAGACCAGCAGGCACTGGCCATGCTAGGCGCTCTGCCCCTTCTGCAGCGAACCAAGGGCTGTTCCTGGCCCGCAGCCGAGGTTCGGGCCGGCTCCGCAGCTCCCCATCGCATCCCTGCCCCCGGATCCTGGGCAGGGCCCTGCCCTGATGCCCGCGGGCGCTGAGAGGCGGTTCCCAGGGGGTGGTCTGGGTGGTGCCCAGGTGTCCGCCAGCCCCGTGCGCCCCGGGGAGAGGAGAGGCGTGTCTGGGGGCGGCTCCCTGGGCGGGACAGCGGCTCGCTGCCCATGTGCCCGCTGTCCCTCCCGGGGGAGGGCTCGGAGGCGGCGCCCTGGGGGTGGCTCGATGCCCGGTGCCCCCGCTCCGCGCCGTGCGCCCCGGCCCCTGGCAGGCGGGAGGCGGCGCAGCAGCAGCTATCCCAGGAATGCGCTGAAGATGGCGGCCGGCAGGAGAGCCCCGAAGAGCGGGCTGCTGGAGCTGCGAGCCCCGGGCGACCAGTGGCTGCGGGTCCTGGTCACTCTGGCCGAGGACTTTCTGACCGTGAGCCCCGGCAAGAGCGCGGGGGCCGAGGAGCCGCCCCCCGCCCCGGCGCAGCTGAACGGCGGGGAGCCGTGCGCCCAGGTGCCCGAGTCGCTCACCAACGTGAAGCGCACGGTGCGGATCGTCAAGCAGGACGTGGGGGGGCTCGGGATCAGCATCAAAGGTGAGGGGCGCGGCGGAGGGCGAGGGCTCGCCCCGCTGCTGGCCTCGGGCGTGGCCCTGCCCACGTTGCTCCCGGGAGCAGGGTCCGTTCTCCGTGGGCTGAACCTGCCGCTTGGCTCGAGGGTCCTGCCGGGCTCTCCCTGGCGGCACTGGCAGCGCCGAGGCGCAGCTGGAGGCGGCCCGTGCCCTGTGGCACCGCGGGGAGCTGGCTGGTGCCTGACCAACTTCTGCGCGCGGCCGGGTGCCAACTCCGTGTTTGCTAACGCGGCGGGGGTTGGGGGGTAAGGATGCCCTGGGGTGGTCGCTGCCCCCCCACCCCGTCCCGCTCGCCCTGAGCTGGAGAGGCGCCTAGCACGACCCCGGCTGAGCTGTGGGGACGGAACTTGGGGAAGTTGGAAATGGACAAGCGAATCCATCGGAGGCCCCCATCCCGCCCTTGCCCGGAGGAGCAGAGCGAAGTCACTCACGTATGTGCTTTCAGGGTTAGCCCTTGGGACTGTAACCCATGCAGACGAGTGACAAGAGCAACGCGTTGGCAGGTTCTGCTCCTTAATTTCTAAATTGGAAATGTCATGATTTTACAGAGCCCTGTCCTAGGCAGTGGTTGAAAGTTGCAGCCTTCTAGCAGTGTATTTTTAGGTCTGTTATATCAGTTACACAGGATGCATCAGCTCCCAGTTAAAGTGTTACCTTTGCACACAAATGCAACTCGGCACTGCTCCTGCAAAGACTTGCATACATACTCACTGTCCATGTGGTGAGCAATACCAGGGAAGCCAGCTGGACTATTCACAGTGCATAAAGTTAAGCACATGCATAAACCTTTGCAGGACTGGAGCCATGGTTTCTTTAAAGTGCTTTTTTATGTGAGTGGTATGCTGGAGCAGGTTTACATGTGCATGCTTTAAATCTAGAATGCAATAGAGGCCAAGGAAGATGTTTGATCATACAGGTCAGCTCAGCTTGTGAACCTGAAATTGCCCATCACTTGCACTGTCTACCTAACCTTAGGTTAGATTGAGCATACAGAAAAAGTGTGTGGATCTAATGCCGCTAAGCAAGGTTGGGTGATATTGAACAGAAAAGTTAAACTGGATGGGGTGAAAGGAGGAGTTATTATAGAATAAATTATTCGCTGAAAGTGTAAAAGGAGCTAAGAATTGTTTCCCCCTTACATCCCACATAATTCAGTTCATGTCACATTTGTTGTCTTTTAATTGTGAATTCTGGTGGTGGTTTGCATTTGCCCACTGGCGAGGCACTGGCATTGCATTTGTGTTGTCCTGTTCCTGATGTGAAAGGATGTTTTCCAGTTCTTTTATTGGCTTTCCTGCGCATTAGCCTGCAGCCTGCAAAAGAGTTCTGGTCCAAAATACCATCATCCCTACAAAATATATCAAAATAAAAATCTGCAGTCCACCACACTTACTGAATTGATCTCAGTGAAGGCTGCACTATAAAAGCACTGCTATCCTCATGATCAGCACAGTTCAAATGGCTTTGTTTGTGCAACTTTGCTGCTCAGAGGAAGTCAGCACAGTGGCTGGAAGAAGCTCTGAGAAATATACAATTTTAGCACAAAATGAATGGGGCTGTGAAGGTGTATAATTTTCTTTAAGATGTAGGGCACAGTTGTTTATTTTAACAGTTGATGCATCACAAGCCGCACCTGGCAGACAGGCAGTTTTGACCTTCAAAATCCAAGACAGAGATAATGCACCTTGTGAGGAATCTGAGTGAATTCAGAGAGGGTTGACAGGAGGAGATGCTGGAAAACATCTATTGTCAAGCTGCCTTCAGCCCATTAATAGTACTAGGTGTGGTTCACATTTCCACAGAATTAGGCATTTGGAACAGGTCCCAGACATTAAAGAGGCTAGGACTTTTCTGCTTGGAAAAGAGGAGACTAAGCAGGGATATGATAGAGGTATATAAAATCATGAGTGGTGTGGAGAAAATGAATAAGAAAAAGTTATATACTTGTTCCCACAGGATAAGAACTAGGGGCCACCAGGTGAAATTAATAGGCAGAAGGTGTAAAACAAATAAAAGGAAGTTCTTCTTCACACAGCGCACAGTCAACCTGTGGAACTCCTTGCCTGAGGAGGTTGTGAAGGCTAGGACTATAACAGAGAACTGGATAAATTCATGGAGGTTAAGTCCATTAATGGCTATTAGCCAGGCTGGGTAAGGAATGGTGTCCCTAGCCTCTGATTGTCAGAGGGTGGTGATGGATACTAGGAGAGAGATCACTTGATCATTACCTGTTAGGTTCACTCACTCTGGAGCACCTGACATTGGCCACTGTCAGTAGACAGGATACTGGGCTGGATAGACCTTTGGCCTCACCCAATACGGCCATTCTTATGTTCTAAAGCCAATGCAGGAGCCAGGTCGGTCTCTTTCAAATGTTAAAGAGTTGGTGTTCTTGCCTCTAGAATTTACATGGTATGGAGAAGAGGAAAGGACAGGGCACATCTGGGAGCTGAATAAAGCAGAAAAAAGCTAGCAACTGGCCCAAATGTACCATTCCCTCTATTTACTTCTTTAGAGAAGTCTTTAACTTAAGTGGCTTGTACATCTAATAATAATCTCATTCTTTTGTGTCTGTTTTGCCCTTAATCCACATCCCTCTCTCCCTCTCTCTGTTTCACAGTTGAGATGACTCCAGCCTTAGAGAACTGTTAGGATATATTGATCTATTCCAATTACAGATCTTTAATGTTGGTGGTGCGAGACGATGCTAAGGAGGAGATTCCTCATTATAGAAATATGGAACTGGGCCCACATTATGAGTTCAGTCTCTTGAGAGATGCATCCCACCAGCCCTTGTTTAATAAAGTCTGCGCAGCAAGGCAAAATCATAATTTCTCTCGATATAGTCACAGAACTTACAGAGCTCAGTCTGGTTCAGTGAAGGCTAGAGCTCTGTCCCTGTTCTGTCTCAGCTGAGTCCTTGCTGGAATATTCCTATCCATGCTACCAATGACAAAAAATGTGGACATCTATATCCAGATAGTCGAGTGTTCATTTGGCTGCCAGATGGGAGATGAGCTCTTTGGAATACGTGGCTCCTGGAGTGGTAGCATAATCAGCATCTGTTTAGAGTGACTAGGCTGATATAATGGATTCTTCTGTGCCGTCTTCATGCTTTCCCCACTGCTGGAGGGGCTTGTTTATGGCAGCATACCATGCAATGTCCATGTGTTACACAGAAACATGCTCTGATCCTTTTACATTGCCCAGATATGGGACTCCCCTTTTACCTTCAATTAATGGATGAAATATAGAAGTGCTATTTACGAGCTAGAGACAGTTAATAATTGTAATAAAAAAGCCACTAAAACTTTCAAGATGTGCATTTTTGTATATCTTGAGCACAACATGGCCTTGTTTTTATAACCTTTGTCCTCCCTTCCTCTATTCCAGTCCCACCATTTCTCTGCTCCCTTTTCTGTGTCTTGTCTGAATTTTAGAGTGTAAGCTCTTTGGCTATTCTGGGATGGTTTTCACTGGCTCTCTTCCATCTTGGACCTGAGAAGCCTTTTTGTTGAAAATGATGGTCTCCATACATCATTTCGGTGTCGATGCATAGGCACTTTCCAGCGAAAAAAGTTCTGTCTAAAAATTCCCGCCCAGCTCTTGTTAGCAGTAAGGTGCTCTTTCCTAGGAGAAATGTTACTCTGTTCAGTTAACACTTCATTTTTGCAATGACGTGTGCAAAAGCAAAGTAATAACAATCCAAACTGGGAGCCATAAACTGGCACAGCTGATCATGCAGATGTGAAGGCAACCATTAGTGCCTTGGAGGGTGGAGAGGGCGCAGCGGGAAGGCACTACAAAATGATACTTTTCCATTCAAATGCAATAAATGTCATAAGTGAATGTCAGACTTTCCTACCAAAAAAACGAACATTGACAGGAATCTCTAGGTGGCTTCCATTTCTCCAAGGAAACAAATGGAACTCCAGCAGCCTCCCTGGAAGCGCACACCTAGGTTTATCCCAGTGGTTCTCACACTTTTTCATGCTGTAGACTACTTCTTAAGCCAATGACCCTTCTTGAGCCCCTCTCCTCCCAGCTCAGAGTGAATGAAGAGATGGAGACTATTACTCCATCTGGCTAGGTACTGTTGCCAGACTTCTCACCAGAGGAGCTGAGGCCCACATTCTCAAAGATAGGTAGGTACCTAATTCCCATTGACTTTGAGTTCATCCTGTTGATTTGAGTGTCTTAAAAGTTTTACCAAACAAACACAGAAATACCCCTTGCCAATCCCCTCCTTCCCCTGTATTAGCTTCTGTTATTGCAGTGCCGGAGTGCCTCATAAACCCAAAGTATTTCTCCTCCCAACCCCATTGTGAGGGACTGTTATCCCCATTGTAGAGGTGGGGAACTGTGATAAATGAAAGGGGAAGGATAGCTTCCTTTTATGGACCCAGCCAACCAGTTAGCTATGAAATCCCTCTTAATAGCTACTTTACCTGTAAAGGGTTAAAAGTCACTGCTATGCATAAGTAAAGAGAAGGGAGTGGGCACCTGTCCAAAAGAGCCAGTGGGAAGGCTAGAACTTCTTGAAATTGAAACAAGACTCCCCTTTTGTCTGTATGTCTGTCTGTTGTTCTCTGTGAGAGGCAGACAGGGCTGCAGTTATGCTGTAAGAAACTTGGGGCCAGGTATGAACAATCATCAGTATCCTACTTAGAAACTACTCATTTGAAATCCCAGATATGTAAGTAGATCAGGAAATGTCTGGGAAGACGTGTTTAGGTTTATCTCCTTTTATTTCTTTAAAGCTTGTGGACTTCTCTCTGCTAACCCCAAATGCTTTTGTTTTGCTTATAACCTTTAAGCTGGGCCTTAAGAAAGTTATTCTTGATGATTAATCCTTGTAAGTGCTTTTTAATATGTAGCATCAGCCTGAGTTTCCAGATGTATTTTCTTTCCTTTTGTTTTTAATAATATTTACATTTTTTAAGAACAGGATTGGGTTTCTGTGTCCTAAGAGGTTTGCACACATGTTGTTTAATTAGCTGGTGTCAATAGCTGGTTTCCTTTGTTTTTCTCTCAGCTCTTCTCTATATGTGGGAAAGGGGGGAAAGGGCTTGAGGGTACCCCATAGGAACGAATTCCCAACTGCACCTTCCTGGGTCCTCAAGGGGTTTTGGACTTGGGTGGTGGCAGCATCTACCCATCCAAGGTCATAGAAGAGCTGTAACCTTGGGAGTTTAACACAAGCCATGAGTAGCCAGTATTAATTTTTAGAATCCTTGCGGGCCCCGACCTTCTGCACTCAAAGTGCCAGAGTGGGGAATCAGTCCTGACAGGAGATGAGGCTCAGAGAGAAATTAGATGACTTGACCAAGGTCACACAGCCTGTTGCAGAGTCAGGAATTGAATCCAAGGTCCCAAGTATCAGGCTAGTGCCTTAATCTCTCTTCCCCTCGAGCTCCTGCTGAGCATTTGTTCACAGTTCAGGCAATGCATTTTATAATGTCAGGACCTGATCAAGTCAAAAACAAAGGTTCTTTAACGCAATGGGTGAAGCTACATGGTGTGTCCCGCCACCATGGTGTGTGTTTGTTATTCCTTGTTCCCGGTGGTGCTATTATCCATTTGTTTGTTGTTACAGTTAACATTTACATTGCAATAGAACCCAGTCAGGACTGGGCCCATGACTCTTGGGGATTGAGAGCTACGTCCAAGATGCAGTCTCTTGCAGTCCAGCCAGTTTGCTCTTTGATGCTTTCAGCCGTCAGTACTCTAAACTTTCTTGGTCATTTCCTAGTTTGATTCAGGTCACCTGTCTATTTGCTAACCTTATTTTGGTGTCATTTACAGACATGGTAGCAGTGGAATTTCCACTAAAGAGACTTTGAAGAGAGACAGCCGTGAGACAGCCGTGTAGGAAGCAGATCTGTGCTTTCTTTCTTTTGCATCTCATTTTATTGATGTCTAGTCAGAAGAGCCTCTAGAAAGTCTCAGACAGGCCTGGGTTAGGGTTGGATAAGCAGCAAGTATCAGTGCTGGGATAACAGATGCTAACAGATGCTTCATCCATGTGGCAGGAGTTGCTCTGTCCTGCTGCTGCTGCACAGAGCGAAGACTAAGAGCCATCCCTATCAATCATACATGTAGCAACTGGCTGAAACTGAAATTGGGGAATCTCGTATTTCCAAGAAGGAGGCGAGTATCTGGATGTCTCTCCTCCATGCACTATGTGGCAGAATATATATTCTGAGATTCAAGGAAGACAAGGACAGTTGCTAGGTTCTCTGGGAGGAAGCAGGGTTAGATGCTTACCTCCTCTGATTCATGCGCCTCTGCATGATGATAAAAGTATTGAAAATGATTTTCTACTCAAAAATGACACCAGCGGTTGCAAATCTGATACATTACTGGGGAAAATGAGCTAAATCTTGCTATATCGGCACTCAGATTTGTCTGAGCAGGATGCTATCTAAGTAGTACCTTCCTCTTTCTGTATATAAATAGTATCAAACCACTTCCTTTCTCCTTTTCTTTTCAGGCGGCCGAGAGAATAAAATGCCTATCTTGATTTCCAAGATCTTTAAGGGGCTGGCTGCAGATCAGACAGAGGCGCTGTACGTAGGAGATGCTATCCTCTCTGTCAATGGGGCCGACCTTTCGGAGGCGACACACGATGAAGCAGTGCAGGCACTGAAGAAGACTGGAAAGGAGGTGGTCTTGGAGGGTAAGTACCAGAGAAGACCTGGGTATGAATGTGGCAAACGTCGCCAGTGAGACTGCGTGTGCTTTCCCTATGGCTGAGATACAGACCCCATTCCCTCACCCCAGAGGTGCAGCTGGGCTTGTAACGTGGCCATTTTGCTACCAAATGTCATTTACTGTTTGTTTTTATTTCTGCACGGTGCATGTAGGTTCAGTGCTGGGAGGTGCCACAGAGGGTTCTCTAGGGGCTCCCCCTGCAGATGCCCTGGAAAGGGCCAGAAGTGTCCAACATGCAGAGCATGTGAAGCTCAGCTGGGCCATACCTGAATCCAGTAACAGTGGCAGAGTGGCCAAATGATGGACCATGGCAAAGGAAGTTTCCACTCGGAAACTCTTAATGCTGAGGAAAGTTCACATGCCCCCTTTGCCATCTCGAACCCGTCGGGGGTTCTGCTTGGCTCCGTCAAAGCCCTGAGGGCCAAGGCTGAGGCTCTCTGCTGGGGGATGCCCATGGGACCCAGTCTGACCAGCAAGGGATTTTACACGCCAGATGGGCTGCAATATGGAGGCATCCACGGTGCCCGCTCTTTGCAATGGCGAGGGCTGTGCTGGCAGTTCGCCATGAGCCTGAGATCCAAATCTGCATACACATTTACATACTGTTTTAATTAAAAACAAAATATGCACAAACCATTCTATCTGCCCATCCAGAGAGTGGGAAATAGCTGCTGGGATCTCCCTGATTAGATGGACAGAAACGGCTTGTTCCGCTCAGTCTCCAACAACAAACGCCTGGAGGTCACCAGCTTTGCCATCCTCCTTCAGGGGCTCACAGGGGGTGAGTGGCTGTGGGGCAGGACTCTCAGCTGCCTTGGGTTATATACGGCATTTCAGTTCAATTCTGCATTGCCCGGCTCACCCCAGATCTTGGCATTCTGGGGATGGCAATGCTGATGCTACTGACTAGATCTGGTGTAGGTGCAGTGCAGGCTTGCTTCCTCATGGGCATCTTCACCACAATCCTCTCTTGTGTTTCCCCTTCAGCTTCACACTTGGGTCCCTCCCACGGCTCAGTTCTGGCCTGCAGCACCTCCGATATTACAGTGGAGGGCCTGATCTGATCAGACTCTGTTAACCAGATCTGACTGGTGCTTTCTTATAGATAAATGTGGGGAGTGATACAGCATTTCAGTTTCAAATGCTTTACAGACATGCACTGAGACCTCCACTGGAGAGCCCTGGGAGCTAGGCTTCAACTGTGCTCTCCATTTCACCCCACATGCACTGAGGCAGAGCAGGGATGACTAGCCCAAGGTCTTGGAGGGAGTCAGTGTCAGAGTGTAGGAACCTAGGTCCACATTAGACCTGGGTGATTGCTGGTTTTAGATTGAGTTTGAATCTTAGCGTGAGCCGTGCGCTCAAAATATGGGACCAAACCAATAAGATCATGAGTGAAAAGAGTTGTTTTGTGTTGTATTTGTAGTGACCCTGGAAATACCAGTGTTACCTGATTGAACGTCTGGGGTGAAGTAATAGAAATATAGAAAACAGGGTTAATTAGGCACTGGGTTGAGGGTTTCGCCCTAAAACTCCCTTATTTGTCTCTGGCTGAAGTCCATTAACCAGCAACAACGTCGCTTGTTTGCTATTGAGTGTGAAGAGCAAGGGTTTCTAGGGTTTTTGAGAAGAGCTTTTCCTTACCCCTCAGGAGCTATGCCATGGTGGAAAAGTGTCTCCTGGACCCGAACTTGGTGCAATTTTTTTGCCCAATGCTTATAACTGTATTGCTGCTAGTGTATACAATACAAGAGTGGATATGATTATGTTGGTGTTTGGGATGCAACCAGCACTAAGTGGCCCTTTGGGACAAATAAAGGAAACTGAGTGCTGGGAAACCTTAATAAGCATATTAGGAAAATAATTTCCAACACAGAGCAGGGGTTAAACTCAGGACATGTCTGAGACCATCATATTAAGCTTCATGTGTGTCTTGCTGAGATTTGAACCCAGGTATTCAAAGATGAAAATCCAGTGAGCTGGAAAATCCGTTCAGCTCCCTGTTCCAAGCACTAAAAGAGAGATTTTAAGCTGTAACATTGTTTGTTTTGTGTTTGAAATTCCAGTGAAAACTCAGGCTGGCCAGAGCACGGAGTGTTCTGCTCACATCTCTCCACACCCATCCCACCCCGGCATGCTGCTTTGCTGAGAACCTCCCCCGCTCCCCACAGCTCCCCTGGGGATGATTCTCCCCGTTTTTGGCCCCTGTAAACTACCAATGCAGCACAAAGGGGCCCTAGCAGAGGCTGGAATTTGGCTTGCAGTTAGTATGGACAATTTGTTCTGTGTAACCCTGAGCCTCTGGGGCATAGGGTGTAAATGTGCCAAATTCTAAACCCTTGAAAGCCAAAGTTGAATAATGGCAGTCAGAATAGCCTAGTTCTTAGGCAGCAACTTTCTTCCCAGACTCATCCTCACCTACAGCACGTGAACAGACTAGACTTGGTGCCTGAAAAAAATAATTACCATTAAAAAAATCCCATCACCTAGGTTCCAGTGAGAGGGAAGATCTGGGAATGCTGATCTGGTATTTTTGGAGGATGATAGTTTTAAATCAAGCTGTTTCCTGGGCTCAGAAATCTGAGTGATCTGTAAAACTAGACTGACTTGAATAACAGCACAGATAGTGTGAGAACTATTAAAGTTTCGGGGCCTCTCCCAGCAGGGCGATGAGAGGTGTCTTGTCTTCACTGATTGCAGTTGTGACTGCCTGGCACGTCTCAGAGCTGTAGGAGAGATGAAGTGTTATGGTCAGGTGAGCTGGCAGTGAAGGGCCGCAGGTGTCTGGAGGTTTCAGGAGACCCACTCGACCCGGACACCTGGGAGGAGACTCTCCTGCCGCCTCCCGTCTGAGTGAGCAGACAGAACTTCTGGGCACTGGGAAAGGTTGACCCTGCAGTCTCTGGAGAGAGGCTCATGTCAGATGTGGCCTGACTGCTCTGTCCTGAGAGAACTCCTACGTTCCCTGTGAAGTGGAGAGGCCACTCATGCTGTACTGAAGGAGAATCCGTAAGTGGCCAAAGGTGAGAGCAACAGCGACTAGACTGAGAGAGATGAGATAATGGAGATTAGTGTTGTCTGAGCGCTGAATCAATTAGCCTGGCTGGCCTGTCCAACAAGCAGGAGAGTCTGACATTGCACTCAGCTGCCCTAGTCCCTACTTCACCTGAGCAGGCCCTGCCGGCCTCTCAACACGGGCAGAGCGGAGGTGGACTGGCACAAGACAGGCAGACTGCTAGAGAGTGAATGTAAAGTTTTAGTGGGGAGCGCAAACATCCTGGTTGTGACCTGTCTCCTCCTCCCACTTCTGCCAGAACAGCCACGAGAACCAAAGGCCCAGCCCAGGATCCCCCTGGGTTCTGGCCCTATCCCCTGAGAAGCTTCTCTCGGTCAGTCGATCAATGGCAAATTGTTTAGCATCTCCCCAGTGTTTTGTTTGAAAGCCAGGGCGGAGCCTCAGCTGGGCTCAGAAATCTGCATATCCTGTTGATTTCTAAGTCGCTGAGCAGAGCTGTGGCCTGGCTCTAGGTGTAAATGCTAATACTGTCCCTTAGCTGGCCACATCCTGCATTCTTCGGGCTGAATTTAGTGCAGGTGAGAGGCTGGGTTGACATCCCATGAGACAAAAGCACAGCTGGGCAGTACCAGCTCCCCCTGTGCCACTTCCCACCAGCATGCTTCAGAGACAGGAGAACATAACAAGGGTCAGACTGGGTCAGACCAATGGTTCATTTACCCAGTATCCTGTCTTCCAACCATGGCCGGTGCCAGATGCTTCCAAGGGAATGAACAGACCAGGGCAGGTATCAAGTGACCCATCTTCTGTCCTTCAGTACTAGCTTCTGGCAGTTGGAGGTTTAGGGCCCCACAGAACATGAGGTTGCTTCCCTGCCATTTTAGCTAATAGCTAGCAGTGGAGCTGTCCTTCATGGATTTATCTTGTTCTTTTTTGACCTCTTCTGCGGGGACAGCAGAGCACCCCCTCCTCAAACCCCACTGACAAGTACAGGGAGGGTGACCAGACAGCAAGTGTGAAAAATCGGGGTGGGCGTAATAGGAGCCTATATGAGAAAAAGACTCAAAAATTTGGACTGTTCCTATAAAATCGGGACATCTGGTCACCCAAGGCCAAGGCCTCTCTGCTGGTACCCTGTAGGGAAGGGGACACATTGTTTTGTGTAGGATTTTGTGGCCTGTGCACCAGTCTGCTAGGCCCTGGGCTGAGACCAACACTCCATTTAGCCCATAGAACAATGGCTAGTCCTGAGGGACCGGGCTGTGGCCCAGCGAGGAGGACCCACGCAGGGGGTAGCCTTGTGGAGTTTCCTACTAGATCATTCCTTCAAAGGGTGGGTCAGGCAGAGGGATCCCAGCCAAGATCCGGTGGGTCCCCACAGGGATCCCTCAGAGCCTGGGGCGTCCCGTTAGAGGCGCGTCTCTCCCTGGAGGCAGGTTCCACAGCACAGAGAGAAGGTCCTGGAGCCAGAGCCAGTGCTACCTTCTGTAAAGATTCCCCTCTGCTTTCCAGAGGAGACAATGCATTGTGCACCTCCTGCCACATGTAGGGAGCCCTAACCACTGGAGGGCACTCTAGGGGGTGCAGCAGGGACACTCCCCACTTCCACACAGGCAGAGGGGAGAAGGTAGGCATGGAGCGGCCCCTCCCTGGGTGCATCCTGGCAGGGCACTCTGGCCCGAGTCAGTGTTAAATGCCTTTTTCTTTTGCCCTTTTGGGATCTTGCAGGGATCAAGGGAGGGGGAGAGCGTCTCTGGGGCTATTGGGACAGGGAGAAAGGCCAGGTCTGGGTATAATGAATCCAGAGGCTGCAGACATGGCTCCAGGAATATAGACCTCTCTGCCATTGTCCCGAGCAGGGCTGCCTTAACTGGCAGCAGACTTGGTCATGCTCAGACACAAAACCCCTACCCTACAAGGTGTCATGGGAGCAGGGACAAGCTGGCAGCATGAGGCTGTTTAATAATAACTTCTAACTTCCATCCAGCTCAGCACCTTGACTCTCGCAGTGGCTGGTACCAATTGCTTCAGCAGATGGTTGTGACAAGCAGGGAGGGGGGTGGACATGACTCTTGAGGCTAAGCTGCTCTGATCGGGATACCTGGAGCTGTAACCTGAGATGAGAAGGGGGAGGGGAGTTGACACCTAGGGCCCAGGAAGTGAACAAAGGAAGGCAGACGGGTGGAGGGATTTGAGACAAGTAGAAGCTGGCTGGGGAAGAGAGGTGGAGGGCCCGGATTCGGGGTCTCATCTCCCTGCCCCCCAGAAGGGCCTGACTAAGGGGGCCTGTTTGTACTGACAAGCTCTGAGTTGGATTGTGTTCCTGGCATCTCAAATAAACCTTCTGATCTACTGGCTGGCTAAGAATCACTGTGAATCCCAGGAAGTGGGGGGTGTGGGAACAGGACTCCCCCACCCCTTGTGACAATGGTATAACCTCATCTCCTCCATTTTGTGCCCCTATAAAGGGCCATCGGACAACGACTGGCCTTCAAGGCAATCTCTCCCTAACCCTGGGTATCTAGTCTTCGGTTTTTGTCCTGAACCATGAAGGCTGATATCTTTTTAATCCTAGCTAGTGGAACTGTGGGGATTATTATCCTTTTCCGAATCTTATTTACTAAACTCTTTGCCTGAGCAATAGCTTGTGGCCGAGAGTTCCACTGACTAATTGTGTTGTGCAAAAGAAGGATTCCTGTTTGATTTTATTGAGTCACCCTTGTTCTTGTATGCTCAGAAAGGGTTACTAGGAACCCCCGATTTACATTCTCTATACGTTCTTTATTCTCTCATATGTTCCTCCGCCCTTAAATAATGGTCCTAACCATTTAAATCTGTCTTCGCATTGAGTCTTGCCAGGCCTTCCACTTCCACTACTTCTCTGACACTTCCTTGTGCCTTTTCTGCCTCTGCTGTATTGTTCGGAGGCACAGAGGTGATTTGCCCAGCGTTGTGCAGTGACTCAGTGGCAGGGCTGCCAATAGACTCCAGGAGTCCTAACTCCCAGCCACATGCTCTCACCTTAGCGCACAAATGACATCACTGAGAATTGGTTTTTGTCCAGTGGATAGATGGGCAGTGGAGCTGGTACATCTAACATCACAGTCGTTAGGGAAGGGCCGGAGACCTTGTGGAAGGGGAGTAGAGGGAGATTTTACAAAGACTTTGCTAAGGGGTCTGTAGGACGGAGGATCTGTTCTTTTGTGGATTATCAATCCACTAACAATACACTAACTTCCACTGTTTCCATTGCTGTGTTATGGCTCTAGTGCAGAGCAGCAACTGCCCCAGCTGTGACGGGGGAGGGAGGAGCCTTTTCCCAGACACAGCTAAACTCGCCTTCCCATTCAGCTCTGCTAATCACCGAGCCCAAAGGCGAGTCAGATCCGTGGAGCCCTCTGGCCATCCAGACTTGGCCTGTGTGAACAACAGAGCTGTTCTCTTTGGCTCCCAATGCTTCCTTGCCCTCTTCTTTGGATCTGGAGGGCTTTCCCTCCCCCACTCCTTCCCTCAAACTGCATTGTCTCTAAACTCTTTTTAGCTTTGCTCAGCCCTTTCTGTGGCTTGGTTTCTCCTCTCTCTGGAGCCTCCGGAACCACACATCATCCTGTGGAATGTGCTCCTCTGCACAGCTGCTGGAAGTTGATCTTTTTAACCAAAGAGAAACGCGAGAACTCCTTTCTCGCCAGGCCTGTGAAATTCCTTCCTCAAACCTCTCCCTCTCTCTCATGTTTTTCTCTTTCCTTTGGCCTGGGTTGGTTTCCTTTTCTCCTAAAGATTCTGGATGGGGTTGGGATGAGCTGCCTTGTGTCTAGGCTGGGAGAGAGATCACAGGAGGCCTCTCTCCCAGACCTGAACTGTTTACTCCACCTGCTGATAAGAGGGCAGTGCTGAGAACACGGATCTGCAAAGAGGGCTTCAGTGTAGTTTGCTGTGGCTCAGATGAGTCCCAGCAGGCTTCTATAATAAATTAAAAATCCCAGCAGGTAAACTCCAAAGGGAAGCTAGCAAGGTTTGCCCTGTATTCAGGGTCTTGGCGTCTTTGTTTGATTCGTTTGCAGCCTCACAGGGGCTAAGCAGCAGAAGGTACTGGCTTCCCATCGCTCAGTAGGGCTGGGTGCAGGTAACCTCAGTTGAGCAAGGCAGGGCCCTGTTAGCTTCATCGCAGGAGAGCCAGTTCAGGTGTCTGGGCCAAACTGAAAGGAAATCAGATGTCCTAGTTTGGCACATGTTCATTTCCTCCGCTGTTTCCATTGCTGAGATACCAAGGCAAGACGTGACAACTCCAGCTCTATGAGTTCATTAAATAAATGCATCTTGCTCCCAGGTTTGGGGGCTGGGACAGTGCCTAGCCTTTGTGCAGCGCTGTTCCCCTCTGAGCGGGGATGATGGCTCAGGGGAAGGTGGCAGGGAGGCGAGGGTCAGGAGTAAAGCATGATGGCATGATGTACCTTTTCTCACCTGCGGAGCTCCAGGCTCTCCTAGCCACGCTCTGGCAAAGCACAACCCTGCTGATTATGTGGCTGCAGACAGAACACTGTTAAGCAAAGAAGGTGGGGTTGTTTTTCAAACTCTCCTCTCTTCATTCCACTGCCCCTTAAAGGCTGGGGAGGTGGAAGAGGTGGGGGGCATTCTGGCTCTTGCTGAAGAGCAGGTCCCCTGAGCAAGGGCCTGAGTCATATGGCTGAGCAGCTGGGTGGCCGGCGTGCTCCAGCTGTGCTCGACAGCACTCTTGGGAGCCATCCAGCATCGACAGCCGGGTGAGCTGCGGGTTTCCCAGCTTGGATCTCTCCAATTCCTCAGCTTTTTGGGGTTCTTCCCTCTGATAAGCCTGAGAGCCTGGGTTCCAGCTTCATTCCCGTTTCCTTTTCCAGCCGTGATTTGTTTCGCAGGCCACTTGGAACCCTGACCTGGAGCATTTCGCAAAAATACCAATCTGTTGTCTAGCTTGGTTCGCTCCGGTCAGCATCCTTCTGCCTCAGACGTATCCCAGCTCTGCCTCCTTTCTCAACTGATTCCAGCTGCACAGCTTTTCCAGGGGCTCTGACCTGTGCATGCTCTCTGGTTTGCCTCCAAAAATGATAACTGGAAGCAGGTGGGTGAACAATAAGTCCCTGGGCAATGGGTGGGAAGTGAGGAAAGGGGCCGAGACTGTAGACAAAGCTGAAGTCTTTTGCCAGTCAGTCTCCTCCCTGGATACCTGAAAGTAGGCAGCTTGAAACTTGGGGTTTCCCTGGTTCATCCAGGGACAATTTCTGGGCAATCTGAGAGACAGTCTCTGCTCATCTGGCTGATATATTAGGGTTAGTCAGGGAGCAATTCTTTGCTTCTGGACAGTGGGCCAAATGCTCTGCTAGTGTGACTCCATTAAGTCCAGACGAGAGCTTGGTCCCACGTGCACCCTAACGAGGATCCCCCAAAGAAAAGCACTTGGCACTTCTGTAGCTCGCGCCCTCCCCCCCCCCCCCCGATCTCCAAGCACTTCATGAACTTTCTGTTGCTTACAACAAACAGAAGTGAGGCAGCCGGCTTGTTCTGCACTATGCCCAGCCTCAACCAGAATATACCAGCTGTGGTGAGCCTACAGGGGTGACTACCTTGCGATGGGAGGTGGGATTGCAGGGTGAGCAGACATACCTCAGCTAGCTTCAGTCTGGCTTGCTCGGGTATGAGAGCAGGGAAGCCGTAGCGACCCAGGCTCTGTGTGTGGGAGTGGGACCCCAGAGCGGGGGCAGCGAGCAAGGCTGGCTCAAATGGCTGTCACAAGGCCCGGTGAGCGACAGTGGACAGATGAGGGTTAAAGCAGGGAGGATCCTGGTTCTACAGCTGTGCCCTGTATTCGTTCCAAGGCCTAAAGAAAAGCGACAGTGAGTTTAATCTTGTGTAAGTGCTTTCGGTCCTCCAAGCCCCCCTCTGCCATAGCCTCACAGCTGGGAGCTGGCAGCCTTCTCTGAGGCACCCTTTGTGCAGAGACAGAGTTCAGAGTGCTGTCTGCTGCTCTGAAGAGGGAGGAGAGGGAAAGCTGCTGAATCAGTCAGCTCTGCCAGGAAACCTGCTCAGTCTTGATTCACGGAGCACAGAAGGGCTGGCCATGTTCGTGAACTCTCAGATTACTGTGAATGCTGAGAGTGGGCAGAAGGGGATGGGGAGAGAAGGCTGCAGTTCATTTTAACCACAGGACTGAACTTGCTTAAACAAGGGGGTGCTGGAGGGTACAACAAAATCACGAACCAGCCCAGGGCAGAATGGCTGCTGTGAGCTGACCAATCCCACCCCGCATACAGGGCTGGGAACAGAAGTAGGTTGCTGTAAAAGTCCATGGGACAGAAGAGGAGAATGGCTGAGGGGAGTCAAGGGGTGCCACGCTGCTCCACACTAGATCCTAACATGTCTCTCAACTCTGGGTGCCTGCTTCCTGGCTCAGGTCCATTTCTGATCCATGCCTCATTCAGACTAATCAGCTTGTGAAATCTGGCCTGGGAGCTGCAGGAGAGGAGGCTCACCTGAGATTTTTGGGGTTCCCTGTTCCTGGGTGGGCTGGTAGCACAGCTGGAAGAGCTGTTCTTGTGCCGTTTCTCCCTAGGTCAGGGCTGTGCAGAATAAAAATTAACCAGACTCTTTGGAATCTCAGAAATGTTCCCCTTTGAGATCTGAGCAAAGGGTTGTCATCTCAGAGCTATTTCCCTGCCCTGGATCAGGGACTCTGTTAGGTTTGCATTAGTCCTTCTCTGCTGCTTTGGCCCCTTATTGGTTGTGCCAGCAGTTTTAATTCTCTTCCAGTACAAGGGCATGTCCTATACCAGGAAGTGGACTGGTGGGCCAGATGTCCCTTGGTAGAACTGCTCAGGACCTAGCTGTTTTGCTCTTGTTCCATCCTCATAAATACAGCAAATGTGTGAGCCTTGATTATCAAATGATACAAAACTGCCTGTGTCATTGTGACGCCACCATCTGGGGTGACCCCAGGGATTCTGGAGCCTTGTGTGTGAGCTGCTACAGGTTGAGCTGAAGAGCCACGTCCCGCTAGCGGGGGCTGACAGACACACATCTTCAGTGGGTTGGGCACTGCGGCAGAGCAGTGCCACGCACCGACCAGCAGGGGGGTTTCATCACATCCCGAGCTGTCTTACGGCTCCTCATTGGGAGCCAGACACTGATGTGGACTTTAGCCAATTGGAAAATGGCATTCCTCGTTTTGTACCCAGATTTGCTCTGTGAGCACCCTCCATGTAACCACAGCTGACAGGCAAAGCAGGGCCTGTAGGGGCAACCCTCACCTGGCAGAGACAGAAGCAACCAAAATGAGAGTGTCTCCTCTGGGAGCGGCTCTTTGTGCAGCCTCTTGTCTAGACAGTAAGGCCAAGCACCTGACTCTTCTGGTCCCTCTCAAGTGGGGTCAGGATTCTCTTGGGCTGCCCCTTTGGCTTGTGGCTCTGGGTTAGGGATTGTAAGTTCCCTGCTGTGGCCAAGGAGTTGACCCATGTGTTAGAATTTCAGGTAGCTGCTTTGAAGAGTCTGCTCTGTTGTTTTCAACAGGTGGCTACTCTCAGAGTAATTTCTCCTGCTGTGTGCCTCCAGCTTCCACACCTTTTTAGCTCCAGGAGAACACTCCAAAACCCCTCTCCCACACACTGTACTGCTCCTGTGCCAGCCCCAGGTTTTTTCAGTTAGCTTTGAAAATTTTCCATAGTCATCCAAGACCACAGTGTGTCCACAATGATAGGCACCAAGGCAAAAATAAGGCTGAATCAGCTCTCTGTGATTTCTAATCATGTCAGCCCACACACCAGGGAGCCTGACCGCTAAGGAACAGCACTGCCTCCCTGCTCAGAACTAGCCTCCCTGCCATTAAAGAGACAGAGTGTACATGTGCTTGTAGCATAGATCTTCTCTCTCTGAGTGCAGTCATACAATAAGGCATGATTTTTCCAGATAGAAAACTTTATTCTGAGTGAGCTAAGGTGGTAGATAAATATAACAGTCTTAGAACGCTGCAGTAATATACTTTTAAAAGGGTGTTTGAAATGTAGGGAATTCACAAATATATTTCCACAAACGGTCTTAATTCTGACCCTGTGTGTCTGCCCACTGCTTCCCTGACTAGTGTTCTCTATTTGTGTCACATTCGGACAGTTCTGGAGAGTTCTGGCCTGTATATATTTTGGGTTGTAGATGAAGCACATCAGGCTCAGACATAAAGTGGCTATTAGACAAGATTGTTTCTAGACATGGGGAGAGGTGAAAGGTGAGGTGTTTGTATTCCTTGCTGTCCACAGTGGTGCAGATGAAGTAGGGATGTCCAGGACAGTGGCTTCTCTGTCTAGGAGTGGGTGGATTTGTAGATTTGTATTTTTACAGTGTGCTATAGCAAGATCCGTGTGATCTGAGCCACGTAGCTGTCTTGTTTGCCAACTCCTGGCACAGCTATAAATAGGTGAAACGCTAAGTTGGGCCTAGGTTGAGACTGAGAATTGTTAGGTCAATTAAAGGTTCAAAATAAATTCCAAATTTTACACCTAATCTTACCAGCAACATCCTTGTGCACTACACCTCATCCTAGACTGTCGAATTCAGCTTCAGACTTGAAGCTTCTAGGTGAAGCCATTCTTGAGATACATGTGAGTGTGTGTGTAAAAATGACCTTTTCCCCTCCCCTGCCAAGAATGTTGTGGATGTGTCCACACTGGAGCTGGAGGTGTGGTTTCCAGCTCAGGTAGACATACTTGCACTAGCTCTAATCGAGCTAGCATGCTAAAGAAAGCAGCATAGCCATGGCGGCACAAATGTAGGGATAGGGGGCAGCCATCCCAGGTAGGATCCTGTCTGAGACCCTAGGTACATACTTGGATGGCTAGCCCCTCCTGCTGCTCCCACCATCGTGACTACACTTATGTTTTTACTGTGCCTGCTCAATGAGAGCTAGCGTGAGTGTGTCTGTCTGAGAGGGAAACTGCGCCTCTAGCTACCCTAGAGGTGCAAATTGACCTTCTTCCTGCTCTGAGGAGAGTTTGTAAAGGTTTGTTTAGTATTTTGTTTTGCATCATTTTACTTCATCTTTCGCCATGATTTTGGTGTCTTGCATTGTGCCAGAAAAGCCTTAGCAGCAGTGGAAGAGCTTGGAAACATGCCTCCAAACTGCACTGAATGTGAAATGAATGAAAGGAGCAATTCTTCGAAGATAGGTGTTTGAGGTGTGCTTGTGAGATCTGTGCTGACTAGTAACTGCTCACAGGAGGAGTGTTTGCGGGCCACGGTGCAATCAGCCGCTTGCAGGCACAGATCTCTGGAGGTGTATAGCAACTGCATGCTCTTCGTTGCCAATTTCTGTGTCTATTTGTGAAACTGGGGCTCTCAATATCCCTCTCACAGGATCTGTTGGAAATGTGCTGCAGCTACACAGCTCTCCTGTACTCCAGCTTCTGTGTGATTGCTCACAGGTTTCGGTGACTGTCTCCACCAAGTGCTAGCTGATCAAAAGTTCAGAAAAAGCTAAGAGCGTGGGTGAGAGTGCAAATCTCTCAGGTTACTCGGCTCTGCCTGACTGACTGGAGTGGGGTTGGGGATCCCAGATTTCATGGACAAAAGAAGGAAACATCTGTCTTTAAATTTAAAATACACATTGAATACAGATTTAATTGAAAGGAACAACAAGGTGTGACTTAAACCAAGAGCAGCCATGAGGTTTCAAAATGAAGCAGCTACACCTGCTTTCCTGCCGCATGTTGCACTGAGACATTTCAGAGGGCTCGGAGCAGTGTACAAATACTGTGTACAAAATACTTCTGTGTACAAATACTTCGTCATAGCCTCAAAGGTCCACTCCGGATGAGGATTAGAGCTGGGTGAATAGTTTCCAGCAAATTGTAAATCCATTGAAATGGCCATTTCAGGTCAACCAAAGCTCTTTGTGCATTTGGGTATAATTTGGCAAATAGTTTCAGCAAAATAAAAAGTGAAAAAATGTAGTAAAAGCCAAAATATTTTGTTTTGACATTTTCAAAGTGAACTATTTAATTTCAGAAATGTCAATGCAGATCAAGCTGAACAATTTTTTGGATCTTGTTTTGATAAGTAAAATATAAAAAAATCAGTTTTGGTTTGAAACAACAATTTTTCCCCCTGGATTTTTTGGCTTGAGCTCTGAATTGAAAAATCCATCCTGCAGCTTGAATGAGGATTGATTTATTTACTTTGGGTTCTCATCATTCTCCGGTGTGGAATCCCATTTGATCAGCCCATTATATGTGCCAGACATATAATAGTCCAGGTGGTGCTTAATCTGTAATGAAAGAGGTGCCAGGGCTCAGATTAAGTACGAATGCACCCCCTGTCCCACACCCCCATGCACCCAACCCTGCCTCTCCCCATGCATCCCCCAATCTACACTCCATCACAAACACCCACCCCAAACACAGCCCCATGCTCTGTGCAGTTTGCTTTGTGGGGGGCTGTTGCTTTGGTTTCCAAATGGGGCAGGGGAGACAGGAGAGCAGCACTGCCCCCTAACCACCCCTTTCCCAGCACTCTCTCAAAGCAGGGAGTGGGTGTATTAAAATTCTGCCCTGCCCGATCTATTAATCCTGTACAAAGAGGCTACAGGCCCCCTGAGCCCAGATCACTCTGCTCTGGGCCTTGATCAGGGCTGGAATCCCCTGGAGGCGAAGAGCACCCCACCGCTTGCTCAAGAGGATCCGGGATCAGTCTCAGCTCTCACCTCCTCCCGGTACGGCTCCCATGCAGGGGTCAAGCTGGGCAGCACCCCTCCCCCCGAACAAGCATGTCTGCTGCTAGGGGCTGCAGGAGCCAGGATTGCAGACACTATGGGGGTCAGCACCCCCTGGTTGAAGGACAGAGCCACCTCCCTGCCTGGTGCATCTTGTGTGCCCTGTTCTGACTGCTCACTTCCCCAGTCCCTGACACCTCACTTCTCTCCATGCTGCCAGCAGTGGGGAGTCTCTGCCTCTCCTGGGCCTCCCAGGGGCAGCGCAGAAGCGCTGATGGGGAGAGGGATCCCCGGCCCTGAAGGACTCACTGCCCAAAACACAGGAGCTCAGCTTGTGCTGATTTACCTGCAGCTGTACTCGCTGGGCGTCACGCAGGCTCAGTGCTGCTGGCCTTGTGCAGACGGGGTGGCGGGTGAGTGAAGCAGCCGCAGCCCAGGTGCCGAAAGGGGTTTCTGTGGGAGAGGGACTCTGGCCCGGTATTCCTGCGATCAGTATTCATGCCAGGAAACAGTAAGAGAGCTGTGAAGATGTATTGTAATAGAAGTGAAGTGAGTGCACTAATCAGGTACCTACCTACACACTAAAAGCAAACAGAAAGCAAGACATGTCCAGAGTGCAGACGTCTCTCTGGCCTATGCAGTGGTCCAAGAGCAGGAGCTGCCTTTGGCGGGAAGTCTTTCTCAACATGTGACTTGCCAAGAGGGTGCAGGAGTCTTTCAGACCATGTACCATGAGTCATGGGGTAGCGGTTCAGGTTCTGAACACGTACATGTGTGCTCAGAATAACATGCCTGTAAAGGCACGTGCACAATTACAAATGTAAGTTCAGGTGTCTAGTAAGATTGCTGGTTGCAGTTGCTGTCTGCACAGTTGCAGGTGCATTGTGTATGCTTATTATTTATGTATGGACCTTAGACCTCTGCCTTGGAAAATTTGGTCCTCAAAGTGGCTGTAAAGAAAGTAAACCCCTTGTTTAAAAAAAACCAAATGAAACGGGGCATTTGCCTTACTTCCACTCTGAAACTTCCCACCTCTTGTAGCCTGATCTATAGATTATGTATTAATTATACTGATACTTAAGAATTCCCAGTTATCACTCTGAGGATTGACAGGTTCTTTTCCCAAGATCAGGCCCAGTATGATTAAAATTACTGTTCACTTGGGAACACTGATGCCCACAGTTGCAACACACACACTCAGGAACCCTACTGTGTTTACAATAGTTTAATACATTTAGCAAAGTCACAAACCCTGAACCCCAGCCAGGTAGATAGAGATAACACAGAAGGTACATCTGAACATCCCTATTCTCACCCCACCCCTTGCAGAGTGTTACCCATTATCTTCCTCATCACCATCACCAGTAGCCATCAGCCGGGCACCTCCCAAAGGCAACACCTCTCTCTCCTCCTGGAATACAAAGGCAACACCTCTCTCTCCTGGAATACAACTTTCGTAATATGCTACGCTGACGCCACTGTGCCAAATGCATATTCAGTAGGGGGTTCTCCTCTCTTCCTTATTTGTATTTCCTCACCCTACTAACGTTGGGGAGCCCTTCTCCAATAGGCTGCTGTATTAATGATCTCAACTTATTACCATATACGTCAGTTTGTTGCCATGGCACTCTTGTGGTCAGACATCTGCAGATGTTCCTATCTTAAAATATCCAAAAGCTGGTGTGAGCTCATGTTTCTGTGGTTGGCTGATGTCATTATGGTCAGGCTTCCCCCTAAAACTCTGTCCCCGGGCCCCCAAAACACAGAGATAACTGTTGGTCCATTTATCTGTGCCAAAGTTCATAGGCCTCAAGCCTTATGCTAACTGCTGCGGCCAGTGTTTTACAGGAGACAGGCCTGGAAGTGCTTTGCCTTACTGCTAAGCAAAATAAATGCTAAAGCTAGCTCTATGGGATACTCCTACTTATATCAATGCTGAGGTGCCAGGCTATGCCCTGAACTCCAGTATCGGACTCTGATGTTAGCTGCTTCCTGTGTGATTGTTAATTCATCTGTTTATTAATAATTTCTGCTCAGTGATTTATTCTCCCTTGTAATTTGATGTGGAAATAAGAAAACGTTACGTTCTTCTGGTATTTTTCCTTTTAAGGAAAAGTTGACTCTCGTGGCTAGGAGAGAAAGGGAGGCACTAGCATTTGAACGAAGAGTGCTGTTTATACAGATTCCAACACATTTTCCTTTCTTTGCTGAGGCACTTGAATATGAGGAGCCACAAGGCCAGGGCAGGGAGTTCAAAGGGTACAGAGGCTCTGGAGTATTGATCTGTGGTCCAGAGAAAAGCTCCTATGTGCCTGTTGCTCTGGCAAGCTGGGAAGCTGTTTGGAAAGGGGACTCCATTTGTCCCAGCTTGTCCAGCAAAGGAGCATGCCCTAAGATAGAGCAGAGTGTCCATGGTGAGGCCTGAAGCACCTGTTCTCCCCGCTCTCCTATGAGTGAGGGCTACTATCAGATGCCACATTGCAAATCTCGCTGACCCCAGGAAAATCTTCTACACTGCTCCTAAATGCTCCCTCCCCCACAACCCCTCTGGGGCCCTTCCAGGCACACTGTTGAGCTGGTATAGAAAGAGCTTTGGTTTTTGTTCCATGTGTGCTTCAGGGTTCCAGTTCGTGGCACTGCCTTCTTCCTGTGGGTTGGTTCCTTTCTGGCTGCTCCTAGGGCTTCTGAGAATCCCCAGGCCACCAGAGAAGAGATTGAGCCCCTTCCCTTCTCCTCTTTGAAGCTGAGAGCTGGGAGAGCCATTAAAATCCCTACACCTAATTCTTGCTGAGAAGATGGTTAAGGTTGAAAGGGATGCACTAACTATTCCGCCAGCAAACATAGCCACACTCTAATGCAGATCCCTAACTCTGACCCCAGCTTTCCCTGTGTACATGTGACCCCTCGGATCCCTGAGCAGGGCAGGTGCACTCACAGCAGAGACATGTACGGCTGCTGGGCTAGGAGGCCAAGCTTCATGCTTTCAGGAGTTTGGTATGCGCACTGTGTGTTTGTATCCAGGGATCTTCCTGAGGAGAACAGTTAATGCAGCCTGTGGTGGTTAAAAGGAAGAATCCCAAAACTGGACAGGTCTTTGGTTTTTCAGGGATTTTCCAAGCAACCTTAGCTCTAAGCCAGTAAAGTTTTTGGTGATGGAAATGTCCACAGGATAAAATGCAGATGCCCTTTAACACTGCCTGAGTACATTGCCAGTGTAACATGTTGATGAGACACAATCCACTGTGACCCAGTACTTACATTATCACACCTGGGACATGATACAATCCCAATGGAATAATGTGAAGATCAAATTAAATGCTCCAATTTCACTTCTATGGGAGTTGCCTTCCCCTCTAATGGCACATCTCCAGGTAACGAAACTCATGTAAATATTGAACGCCAACAGCCTGCTCCTACTGATGTCATTGAGGTTTTTTCCATTGACGTGACTGGGAGAAGGATCGGGTTCTGAGACCTTATTTTTAAAAACCTATAATATGCATTTACAGCCAGCACACGTCTTCACTTCTGTGTGGCTGGCACCATTGCTCCATTAACCTTCCAAACCCAGGCACGGCGCTAAGGTTGATGGGGTGTTGGGATTAGGTTGGTAATAGTCAGTAATTGAAAGTGGTATACTGGCTGGTGGGGTCCTTGCTTAGCACCTCCAGACTTGTGTATGAGATAGGGAGGTTTAAAACTATGCAGCTGGGTGTTAGCTGTAAGTGTTAACACCTTTCACCCTCTGACAACTTGTAACAAACTTGTTGAGTGGAGATTTCCCAGATTACTGAGTTTTTATATTTTACCCTAGGTTATTATATTCTAGCACTGAAGGTAAGGTTGTTCCCCTTTGATCCAGGCCAGTATCCCTCCCGTCTCCTGGATGGCTGTCTGGTCCTGGCCTTAGGGGTGGGAGTGGGGTCATGTGAAACTGGCAGATAATCACAGAATGAGTCACTTTCTTTGAACACTGAACAAGTGACTCTCTTTCTTCCCCCTCCCAGCTGCTAGGGGCAGGGAGGTTTCTCCTTTCTCTCTTCCCTCCCTCCCTGGCTGCTTGGTGAAACAGCAAAGGTTCCTGATGTCTTAGCAGGTGTATCGGGCAGTGACACTGGCACTATTCCCGCGGTCAGTGCATGCAGAGCAATAAGAAGCTCCACAGAGACTCATAAACCCCTTGGCTGCATACATTGGCCATAGGGAGAACCACAGGCTGAGTGAAGCAGTTTGCAGCATAGTCACAGCTGAGTCGGTCCCAGGCTATTTTAGAGACAAGGCATGAGAAGGAATAGCTTTGATTGGAGCAAGTTCTGCTGGTTAAAGACACTGCACAGAGCCATGAGAGCTTGTCTCTGTCACCAGCACAAGTTGGCCCCCTCTCTGCTGTGTCGCTGCTGCAAAGTGTGGCATTGATGGTGCTGCGGGAGGCCCTGGCTGCGGCCTGTCTGGGGACACAGCTGCACCGTCCGCCTCCTCAGTGCCCATCTGGCTGGCAGACTGGCAAGGTGCAGCATGGGAAGGGTTAATGTCTGTAGCATTCCTCCATTGTCACTTCCTCAAGTGTGACATACGTTTCCCCTCTGGTCTGTGTGTGCCCCTGCCAGCCTGGGAGAAGCCCTGTAATCAGAGCATGAGCAGCAGCCTCGTGAATGGATTAAAGCCGGCACTCCCGGCTGCCTGAACCCTCTTATTCTAGCTGCCGAGCACTGGAGGGGCTGCTCGTGGTGTGACAGTCATGGCTCCATCCTCTCTCCCGATCCGTTCCTTTCCACCTGTCCCCGGGAGCCTCATCCCAGGAAGGGCTCGCTCCCTTCATTCGGTTTGGTTTTGAGTCAAAGCCGAACTGCGTTTCCCCGGCAGAGCAGCCAGGGTGGTTTGTGCTGGTGTGCGGCTGAGCTTTTCCCTGCTTCTGAGCATCCATGCCAGCTGCAAACACTGCACTTCATTACCTACAGTCGTGCAGGGGAGCTTGTTTACTTGGAAGGAAGAAGATAACCAGGGACGCTTCCAGGGCAGTTTCTGCTGAATCTTCTATCCCAGGTGGCTGGACACTTTTACTTCAAAACACAAAGATGGGAGAGCGAGTTCCTATGCCACACGCCGCTGTGTTGATCGGGGTCAGCGCTTTGAAAGTGGCTAGTGATTTGGAGACACCTGAAAGGGATCTGGTTGTCTGAGGGTGGGCAACAAAAACAGAGGCACCTCTGAATCAGAGCCCAAATTTTCAAAATGGACTCTGTGAATATTGCCCCAGCAATGCCTGAGCTCTCCAAGTCCTGGCCTAGCATGCACTGGACGTAGCATAAAACCTTTGGGTGGATGTTTTGGCACAGTCTCCTCTTCTGTTCTTCCAAGTTCTGGGGCAGAAATCAAAGGGCGTTAAGTGTCTAGATGCTTTCAAAAATGCCTCGAGGTGCCAAAATACCTTTGAAAATCTGGCCTGTAAGGTGGAAGGAAGAGTCTGTAAGTTTTGCAAGCCTGGGTGAACGAGTGAGCTTTTGCCATCCGGTCCCCTGCATCCCCCAATTCCATGCAAAGGTTGAGTCCCTGAGTGAACTGTGACTGGGTTGAAACTAGGGTGCTTCAGACTAGCTCCTGGCCTGGCTTAAACAGCAAACCTCTCCTGCACCCCCAGCTGGAACTCAACCCTCCCCCTACACCTCCCCATGCCCAAACAGCCTGCCCCAGCCCTGATTCCCCTCCCACCCTCCGAACCCCTCGGTCCCAGCCTGGAGCACCCTCCCATACTCCAAACCCCACATCCCCAGCTCAGAGCATGCACCCAAAGCATGGAGCCCCCTCCTATACCCCAACCCTCTGAGTCAGCCCAATGAAAATGAATGAGTGTAAGCGACAGGGGAATGGAGTGAATGGGGGCAGGGCAGGGGTGAAGCAAGAGTGTTTGGTTTTGTGCGGGTATAAAGCTGGCAACCCCAGTGGACTGTGCTCCCTTCCCCAGCACCTGGGGGCCTGTGCTTTACAAAGTCACTCTACAGTCCTGAACCTTAGTTTCTATTCAGGGGCAGAGGAACAGCCATGTGCTTTCCTCACAGTTAACTTCACCCTGTCCTGTCTCTCTCCCTGCTCAGAGTTTCCCCATAGCAGATGCTGCCACCCATGTGGTGCTTCTGTGGGTCTGCATGAGACCTGCCAAGCTCACTTCGGCTGACAGCCTGAGGCAAGATTTGAACCTAGGTTCTTGTACTGGTGTGGGAAGAGGGTGACTGCCACCCAGCCGCTCTTTTCCTCTAGCTCTAGTAGAGAGAAGTGTGTCTCTGGGGACATTGTCAGCAATGTATTAGACCAAAGGAGTCTGGAGTCTGTCTGCAGCAGTCCAGGCCAGGAGAAATATCCGCTCCGTTGAACACTGGGCTTTTTTTATTCATCTGACAGCTGGATTCTTGCTCACCTGACCGAGCTGTGAGTTATTTGGAAACCCTTGTAGGCCATTTTGCTATGTACGTTATGAATAATTCATCAAGAAGATTAACAGAGCTTTCTTTATGGCTCAGAAATGGTAAGCTGCATTACGGTGAGCATGTCTGCGTCGGGCCCTGTAACAGGTGCAGGCACCTGTAGAATGATTTACAGGTGTCACTGGTCCAGGGTATAACAGCTCTCCTCTGTTGATTTAAGAAGATTGTATTCCATTGATCATTGATTAATTATTCAGTTTAGATGTGTTCTCTGCCTGGCAAGTGTTACCTAAAGGTACCTCAACTCATCCAAAGGGCTTCCTAGACTCACCTGTTAGCAGCCTAGCAGTGTGTATTTTGTAGACTTGGTCTTAACTGCTAAGTAAGCTGTGACAAGCAGCAAGGAGGGTGGATGTGATCGCAAGAGTTTCACTGGAGAGGGGAGGCTATTCTGAAGGGGACATATCTGGAGCTGTAACCTGAGATGGGAGGGGGAGATGACATCTAGAGCCTGGGAAGTGAACAAAGGAGGAGGGAGATGGCTGCAGGTTTGGGGGAGTGGAGAGTTGGCTGGGGAAGAGAAGAAATCTCTAAGATTGGGGTTTAACCTCCCTGCCCCCCGACAGGGCCTGACTAAGGGGTTCTGTTTGTACCTACGAGCTCTGGTTTGGACTGGGTTCCTGTCATCCCTAATAAACCTTCTAATCTACCAGCTGGCTGAGAGTGCCTGTGAATCCAAAGGAGTGGGGGTGCAGGGCCTTGACTCCCCCACTCTCCGTGACATAAGCTATTAAAGAAGATTTAAGGGAGTCCTGTGGTTACTTTGTTTCACTTGGTGCTGGCATTTTGGGCCTCTGAGGCTTTAGTCACAGAGGCAGAGTGCTCTGTTAATAGGTTTTACTGCCAAGGTGGGACAAAAACAGGCATCCCAAAACACGGTCCAGCTAGCTGACATGAGTTGGGTCTCCCCAACTGCCAAAGTTCTTCCTTTCATGAAAAAATGTGTGTATGACACTTCATTCACCCCTAAATCTGTTTATCTACTGATGGCCTGCGACAGGAGTATTTAGCATTGTAATATTGGTAGTTTTACTGTAGTCGAGAGATGCCATTTTCAGAAGCTCCTAAGAGACTTACACCATGTCTATACATACAGCACAGCTGCAGCATCTGTACCTCTCTCCCAAGCCCTCCCCTTGCCCCCATGGGTCAGGGTTCCCTGTGAAGCCGAGAATCCCGAAAGGGAGCATGATCATGGATATTCCCTGACAGGAGCTCCCAGGCCTGCTGCAGCCAGGGAATGGAGGGGCTGAAAGAGACTTGTGGCTCTGGGAATTTGGCTGGAAACAGGAAGTGCAGCTGTGAGGCCTGGAACCAGACCCCATTAAACCCAAGCTTCCAGATGTTCTCGTGCCCCAGAATTGCTGATCCAGGTTCTTTCCTGACCAGGAAATGCTCAGCTCCATTCCTTGGGACACCCTTTACCCATCCCAGCTGCTTACCTCTTGCAAAGAGTGGGGAGAAGAGAAGAGTCTTTTGTGTTTATATCCTTACAAAGAGTTGATTATCAGAGAGACATTAACTGGCAACACGAACGGAATTTTAGTGCTTCTGGCTCTCTTTTCTGGAATACAGAGGAAAAAAATGATGCCTGCAATTCCATAGGCAAGACAAATCTAAGCCCTTTGATTTACTGTAACGATCAGTCTGCAGTGTGTGCTGGCTCACAGCTCATTTCCAGGTATATTTCACTGTTACACTGTATGGTGTACATCGCTATATTAGAGAAACCAGGTGGAGGAGGTAATAGCTTTTATTGGACCAACTTCAGTTGGTGAGAGAGATGAGCTCGAAAAGTCCAATAAAAGCTGTTACCTCACCCACCTGGTGTCCCTAGTACCCTGGGACCATTGTGGCTACAACAACACTGCATACATAGCTATACAACAGGTCTGATTTTTGTCTGTGTGCTGTATCTTTAAATGCCTTGTGGGCTCTCTGCTGGATGGAGCTGCTGTGTTCAGTTCATATGCAGCCAGTGACAGAAAAGATGCCCAAAATTCTTTCCTGTTTCATTGTTTTCCCAATATCTAAAATAAAATGCCCCACAGCAGAACCTAGCAAACCCTGACTGGGGTCCTGGCTGCCTCTGAGGCTAGCTCTGTTCTCCCTGATTCTGCAGAATCTGAGATTGGTAGAGGCACTCAGACAAACAGCCCAGATTTCCCTGGGCTGGGAGAATAGGCTGGCAATGGCCGTGGGGAGGTGGAGAGCAGGAAACGGGATCGATGCTCGAAACTCAGGCAAAGAGACAGTCCTTGAAGTTGTCCCCCTGCCCTTCCTGACTGTGACACGCCTGCTGGTTTTGATGATAAAGATCACTATGGCACAAAGCCAATACCAACATATTAACTATGAGCATTCATTTATGTTGGTGACCAGATGCAGCATTAGCCTACACAGGATTTTCTGGGGCATTGTGCCCTTGGTGTGTGCTAGTTTTATGGTATTTGGTTTCAAGTACAATATGCAGGGCGATCTTGGATCCCTTTTCGGGTCTTCTCTGAGGAACTGAGAATGAAAACAAACCCTTGTATAAGTCACATGAGTAGGAAATAGCATCTCAGGCTCCACCTGTGTTGATTGTTGTTCAAACTAAAGAAGTCATGGTGGGATTTATACGGAACATCTTCAAATTCTGAGAAAACAAACCTATTTTATGGCAAGAGCTGCTCTCACAGTTGGGGGGCTAGCTACTCCACAGCCCTCTTTCTCGCTGCCCATGAGTCCCTTTTTCAGCTCTTGGGCCTCTTGTCCATATCTGTCTCAGGAAGGAATCTTGCAATTATTCCCCTCTCAGTCTGGGACCAGCGTATGCTGCTCTGTGTGTAAACCCTGCTTATCACCCTGCAGGTCTGGTGGGCTTTGGGCACGTCTGGGAGCCAGTAACCAGTGCTGTGAATGACTCAAATGCCGCCTCTCAGAGAGCTGGATTAATGACGCTGACAGAAAAACGCCTTCTGTTCACTATGAGGTGCTGTAGCTATGCAGCTGTAGTGTAGACCTGCCTTAAATTAGATAGGGTTCTTCTTAATCTATAGGAATGGAACAGAACTACCTGACTTTCTCCTAGCCAACCCTGTGTGTCTGGGGCTTGATCTGCTCTTCAAAGTGATACCGGCATAGCTGCATTGTTCAGGGATCTGTAAAACCCACACCCCGACTGACAGCTCTGCCGACCTAACTCGCGGCACAGCCACAGCTATGTTGATAGAGGAACACTGCCTTTGACCCAGCTACCGTCATTCAGAGAGGTGGTGTTCCTGCACCAATGGAAAAAGCTTCTGTTGGTGCGGGCGGCATCTGCCCTACTGGCTTAGCTACGCCAACGTGACTGTGCAGCTACAGGCCACTTCTACAGAAAACAGTTAGGCTGATCCAGCTACATTGCTCCAGGTGTGAAAAATCCATACCCCGAAGTGACCTATCTATGCTGACTGAACCCCCCGGTATAGATAGCACAAGGTGGTGGAAGAATGCTGTCTGCCATAACTACCTCTTCTTGGGGAGGTGGCTTAACTAGAGCAATGGGTGAACTCCTCCATCAGTGCAGGTAGTGGCTGCACTGAAGTGCGACAGTGACACACCTGCTGCAGCACCACAACTGTGCCACTGTAACATTTTAAGTGTAGACACAGCCACAGTCTCTAGGACAGTGGAGACATGCCCTGGAACTCTCAGTCTAACCCACCCTGTTCAAACGGTTCAAGCTCTCCCCAAGGAGAGTGGGTAGAGCAGTGGTGGGTAACCTGTGGCCCGTGGGGCTCACGCAGCCCATCAGGGTAATCCTCTGGCAGGCTGTGAGATAGTGTTTACATTGACTGTCCACAGGCACAGCCGCCTGTAGCTCTCAGTGGCTGCGGTTTGCCGTTCACGGCTAATGGGAGCTGTGGGCGGCTGTGCCTGTGGATGGTCAATGTAAACAAACTGTCTCGTGGCCCCCCAGCAAATTACCCCGATAGGCTGCATACGGCCTGCAGGCCTCAGGTTGTCCTCCACTGGGGTAGAGCCTCTGAACCTACACTGTGGCATTGTCCTCTAACGACCCTGACATGTAAATTGTTAGGAGGCTCTTACCAAGGGCCTTCTCCCTTTCCCCCTAGATGGGCAGACTATCTCTGCTGTCACTCAGACTCGTCAGCTGAAATATCCATCCATATGTGTGGTACAGAAGCACCACACTAGTGACACTACATTACTGATCACTATTAAAGAGCGGCCTCCCCATTTGTCGCACCAGCATGGTGAACCTGGAGCTGCTCAGCAGCTGAGGCGGGAGGATTGGAGAACGCAGTTGGAAAGGAGACATTTGTTTCAGTGACAAGCTCTTCATTTTCCAAACATCAGCTGCATTCTCTAAATTGGATTAAAGCTGTAGCCGTCTTATTTCCTCCGAATAATTTGTAACTCAGTTAGCTTGACTAGCTGTAATCATTAATTATACTGTAGCTCAGAATGCCAGATTGCTGCATTGCACGGTGAGCCTCCTGCGTGATGCTCCGACCCTCTGATATGGGAGCTGATTACAATGAGGAAATTGGAGTTAGTCTCTTCCACTCACAGCCACCTCTGGGGATTTGTATTTAGGGAGCCAGCTGGAGTATCTCGGCCTAGTGCTCCGTCCTCATGCCTGGCCTGCAGAGGCATTTGTGCCACAAGAGGCTATGGATGTATCTGGCTGGAAAAGACCCATTGCACCATAGACAAGTGTTAAATTCTTAGCTACTCCACCATGATGGCAGGGGGAGGAATGGGTCACTACAAACAGACCATGTTCAGTGGGAAAGATTTGTGGCTTTGTGAGCTGCACATCCCCTGGACGTCCTGTACCACAGGCATTGTGGCTTGTTGCCCTACCTGTGAGACAGATTGCCATGTTGTAGAAGGTCAGAAAGGGGGTGGAATGTGGGGAGGAACAGCTCCCCCATCTCTGCATGCAGGGAGTTGTGCAGCTAGGAGGCTAGGAAGAAGATGACAACTCTCTGCTTGCTCTGTTCATCTCCTCCCTTCCTTATTCTCCCGCTGCAATTGCTATGGGCCTGGAGCTGCCTAAAGAAACCTTTGTCTAGGACCCCACGAGCAGAGACAGATGGATCCTTTTAAAATTAACATCCTACCCCAGATCTTTGTTTGGGGGCCAGTCGTTCCCCTGAACCTGGCTGGCTGGGGTGGAGTAAAACACTCCACCCGTGAACAGGGGATGAGCCCAGGCAGGCAGAGAAGGCCGCATTGTGTTTGGTTTTCTGATGACACTGCTGCCGTGAGGGAGATATTTCCTCAGAATAAGAGGTGTATGCTGGAGCTCCTGACGACGCTGAGCTTTGGGCCAGCAGCCACAGAGAAGGCTGCTTTCTGCTTGGTTAGACCTTCAGTCAAGAGCACTGATGAGCTATTTGAGCTGCGTGATCTGTAAGTGTTACTGACGAGCTGGAGGCTGGACCTGCCCCAAAGAATCCGAACGTTCTACAGTTTGCATTAACCCCCCCACCCCCAGTTTAAGAATTAGAATTGCCGGTAACAAGGATGCTGCATAATGTGGCTGGGATCATTTGTTTTAATGAGATGTGCGTAATTAATTAATCTGTTCAATAACAGATGATTTCACTGGAGACAAAAGAGAGGCTTAAATTAATCTGCTGCAAAACAGAATCATGGCGTGTGACGTTCTCTAGTATTTCATACTGGAGAGCCAGGGCTGGGCTGTGCAGGCCGATCACCAAATTGTCTTGGGCGAGTGCTGTAGTGCGTGCGGTCTGGAATCTCGGCCTAAGTTCAGACACTTGCAAATCCTTCTTTGTTCCCTACTGTGATACCCCGTGAATAAATCCCCAGGAGAGGCGCAGGATTGTCACTGAAAACACGGCAAATATTCCCTCCGTATGTCGGCAAACACCGGCTGGCAGGCTGGGTTTGCACTTCCCCTTGCAACCCTCACTCGCACCATCGCAAGTGCGTACGACCCCCTGGAGTTCCCTCAGCATATGTTTCTACACAGCAGGTCCCCCAACCCCTGTGCTGTGGAGGGCTCTGCGGTCCAACCACATCCCCATGGAGGAGTCTAGGGGTGGGCTAGAGCTCTGCCCCATGTAGGGTGACCAGATAGCAAGTGTGAAAAATCGGGATAGGGATGAGGGGTAATAGGAGCCTATATAAGAAAAAGACCCCAAAATTGGGACTGTCCCTATAAAATCAGGACATCTGGTCACCCTAGCCCCATGGATCCATGATGCCACAGATCCCTTTGCCAAAGCTTCCTGCAGAAGGGGTTTTAGCTGCTGCAGAATCATGCAAGTGAGAGCTGGGAGGAAGAATTTGCTCCTCTTTGCCCACATGGGGTTGCTCCCTATCTCACATTTTCTAAGGCTTTGTCCATTTTACTGTGAAATGCCCCAAGCCCCGATGAGATCTCCGCTACTTGCCCTGGGAGACTGTCCCACAGCCTAGTCTCACACCCCATAAGGTATTCCGGCTCATCAGCCCATATTGTTTTTCCTTTCTTCATTTTGTCCCAGGACTCTTAGCTGTACCCACTGGACCACATTAAATAATTCCTCCCCTTCCACAGTGGGTTAAATCTCACAGCCCATGCGTCTGCTCCTGCTCTCATTTAAAATAATGGCAAAACCTCTCCCTGGGTCAGGTATGGATGGAGCCCTGGGTTTCCAGTCTGGGTGTGCAACTGCCCTGCCCTATAAACTGGGTCTGTGGGACCCAGGCGTGTGGACACGGCATTTCCAATCCCATGCTTGAGCATCCACACCTGGGTTTACAGTTGCTGGGCCCTACCCACTTGTCCACAGCACTGCACAGACTTCTGATGCAGGTCTGCGGCTCAACCTGTGTCCATGCTGTGAAACCACAGGGATTGGCCACGAGGCCCAGCGAGACCCAGGCTCTGACCCACTCCCTGGGCCCTGAGTGCTTGCTGCTCCAAGCCAGTCTGATTTGTGTGAGGGTAAAAGGGGTCTTGGACTCAAACCTAAGTCAGGCCCCAGGCTTCATGTACAGTGCAGACATGTCCTGCATTGCCTCTCTGTCCACCCTGGTGTGCAGCACTCCCCAGATTCATAGCATCGGTACACGGCACCCCTGTGCTGCTCATCTTCCCCTGCCATTGCCACTCATTTCACACCATCTCATGAAGCATGAAGCTGCTAAATAAATCTAGACTTACTGCTGGTCCCTGGGTCCCACCACTAAACCCCTGGAGATGGGCTCTGTGCACTGTCTGCAGCCCACATGACAGTTTCCTTAGGCAAGCCAATGACTCTCAGTTTTTCAGTGATCATTTCATGAGACACTGTATCAAATCCTTTACTGAAATCCAGTTATATTGTGCCAACCCCAGTCCAGTCATTTTTTTAATTCTACTTAAAAACAGTTGAGTTTATGGTTAGCAGCAACTGCAGAGTGGTTTGGTGCTGCACAACCTGGGGAGGGGTATTCGGCTCCCCTCTCCAATCACCGCAGAGCCCACATGTGCAAAGGGTCTGGGGAGATGGATTAGCCCAAAACCAGCCTGGGAGATGACAGGACAGATTTACTGAAGAGAAACAGCTGAAAGCGGAGAGATGCAACCACATCTGTCTCACACACTCCACACAGATCGGCCAGCTCTGAGCCCGAGAACGAGGGAGAATGCTGGCCAGAGGAGGCTATGGTTTTCCATAGCACTTTTCAGACTTAAAGCAGCTTGGGGCATGATAGGGAGCTGGGGCCCCTCTGTGGTATAAGTCTGGGGCCAGTGCATGTTCTAACAGCATCAGAGGCACCTGTATTCTAACGAAGCTTTTGGCTTGTAGTTTGAAAGGGACAACCATGTTATATAACAGCTAGGAAGTTGTGCACCAGACTGTGCTTGGGATGAGAGACAGAAGCAAATCTTTGTATTTGGGGCATGTGTTTTTTGAGAGAGGACTGCAGCTAATCCAGTAATCGACTTAATTCCGATTCCTTAGAATGCAGCCCAGTTCCAGAAGTTTGTATTTCAAGCAAAGGAACAGTGGGGCAGGAATCAGGTCGGGGGAAGCTGTCTTGCAACACAGAAAGCAAGCGAGAGACAGCCCCAGCCTCTGGTTCCCAGGAGTGGCCACGTGCCAAGTGGCTACATTCCCACATTCTAGTAGTGGCATTTCTGGCAGTGCACAATATTGTGCAAACACTTTGAGTGTGGAGAGAGGCTCTTCCTCACGTCACTTCATCTTAGCGTGTGTCCCAGTGAGACGCTTGCTAACAAATAACAGTCTAATGGGCAATGATTTCCATGCAACCCTCATTGCTACAGAGACGCCGAAGGGCACATTCTGGCCATTGTGTTCTCAGCCTGCTGCTGAGGCTCTGTGTTTGCGTGATCTGAGACGGGTCCCTGCTGCTGGGATTGCACTTGCAGAAGGCTCTCCGTCAAATCAGAGCCACATGCTGCGTGGACTGAGGGAGCTGCCTCCTGCAGACCGGAGGTTGGATGTTACCCTCCGCGTGTTGCTTTGATAAAGTACCTATTACCCCCAGGAGGGAGGGTAGTGATGGAGGCGCAGGCCTAGGAGCTAGGAGAACTTGGTTCTGGTTTCAGCGCTGTTTTGCTGCCCCTGTATGACCCTGGGCAAGTTAATGAGAATGTGGTGAGGGCTATAAAGCATGATGGGGTGCAGCAGCCAGTTCCGGAGGTTTTAGCACCGAGGCAGCCAGAAATGACTCTGGGAGTGCACGTCAGAGCAATCCCAGCGTGCCCAGCTTTGTGTCCAGGCTGTAGCATCCCAGGACATGCTCCTGGTGGTTTCTCGGGGCGGGGCGGGGGGCGGTGATCGTTTTGCAGATACGCAGCCCCCACAAAACTGGGCAGAGTCCCAAGCCAAGTGTAGGGGTTTTCAGAGCAGGAGGCCAGTTTTGCTGGGTCAGGTCACAACAGCCTTATGCGTCTTCTGTAGTTTCCTTTGAACGAGGCTGCGTAAACGACAAACTCGGAGCAGCAGATCTCGCGCAGCCGCCACGTGTTCAGGGCAAACAGGAAGGCCAGTTCCGCAGCGCAGAAATCTCCACCCGAGGGAAAACAACACTAAGTGACTCGGTCTGCCCCTGCCACATGTGATTCCACCTCCCCCAAAACCATCAGGCAGATTTCACTGTAACACACATCTCTGCAGAAGGGTCATGGTGACTCGGGAGCCAGACTAGGGCTGAAAGCCCTCAGCGTGCCAGCTCAGATAAAACTTACTAAGAAACGCTTTGGAAATCAACTTTTCCCTGACTATGTTGGTGCCAAGGGGAGCAGTGATTGCACCCAGGGGGGATGCACCCCACCAGAGCAGGTCATGTTTCCATCACGACCCCCTCCTGTGGTTTCCCCAAGAAGGGAGCAATGTGAACGTCCTCTGGTGCTCTCTAGGAGCTGCAGAAAACAGGTGCAAAACCAGTGATACCCTGGTCATGCCCTTTTGTCAGCCAGGGGCCCTCATCTGGGGTCTGCCCCGCTCCTGAGCACTCTGAGGGAGGGATGGGAGTGGAGTGAGGGGTGTGCATGCAGACGGACTTGGGCAGCTCATGGAGGGAGAGGGGGCTGTTCCCAAGACAACAGGCAGGAGAAGCCAAAGCAATCAGACTGCACAGACCCATTCTTCGGCTTTGTCCTTGAACCCCTCCCCCACGCTCAGGTATCTCCTCCCTGCCCCCCGCAGTTTGACTCTCACTTTTTCACTCTCTCCCCTTCCTCCTGGTTTGCTCAGCATCCCTCGCTGTACCTGACTGAGTGGGGGCACTGCTAGCTCACGTCCCCTTTGCCTCCAGTGGAGTGAGCATTGCTCTGATCCAGGCCTGCCAGGTGAGCTCTCCAGCTCCAGTGCAGGTTAGGATGGGTCCAGACAGATACCGGGGCCCCATGGGCGCCCAGCACAGTCTCCTCTCCAAGGGCAGGGAGGAGGCTGAAGTGCCAGCCCCTAGACCCTGCAGAATTGGGTCTGGCACACATACCAGGGATTCTAGAGGCCTTTGCCATCCCACTGTCTCCTTATAGTGTCTCTGCACTGGGAAATGAATGCAGCTTTCACTGCAGCCCTTGGTCGTTGTCCCTCACTATTGGACGTCGATGGCTAACGCTGATGAGGCTTCCACTTAGAAATAATGTATTATTTATTAAACTACATGGCACTTTATAAGCTGCTTTTACTCATTAACAGCTTGCGTTTGAGAGTCCCACGCATTGATCTAACAACATCAGCAGTTGCTGTTCCTGGTAGCAACGCGCTCTCTATGTGCTGGTTACGGAATCATTTAGTAGAGCTCTGTTGCTCGTGCGTTTTCTAATCTGCTTTACAATGAGCTGTTGGAAGGTGCAGCAGACTCTGGCACGTGCTGATAAAATAGGAAGGAGCACGTAGTGGAATTTGTGTGTAAGCGGGTATCGTAGCACTGAGGATTTGAATGTTCCTCAGATGTTTCTTTTGACAAGTTCAGCTAATATTTTAAACTTAGCACCCTGGCCCAGCACTGCTGCTCTGGAACCCCCCGCCTTGGCTCAACGGCGTCTGCCCGTCTTCTGCCCGTCTTCTGTGAACCAGAACAGACCCCAGATCCCTCGCCTGTAGCTCTGCAGAGCTAACATGCTTGTGTCCATAAAGCTAGACGCACCAGATCTGACATGAAAATGCACAGGAGTCAGCTGCGGTGAGGTCCCATTTATACAGTCCTGTTTGCAACCTCAACTTTATTGGGGATTTGAGAGAGAGCTTTTTTTTTGCTTGAAAATGCTGAGTTGTCAGTCCTCCTGAGGATGGGGACATCATGAAGCAGAGGACAATGATGAGTTGGTTAATGGTAAACCTGAAAACTATCCTTCAGCTACTCACAGGATGCTTCCCGATCTTGGGCTAAAACGGAAAACACAGAAGGGGCCTATTTCCAAAACGACTCTCTGTGTGTGTGACCATCTGACCAGTCTGTGCCTCCCTCATTGCTGCTCTCTGTGCCCTTCACAGTTCACCTAATTTGCACATGTACTTACTACACCTGCCTGCTCAGATAGCTGCACAAATGGCTGTTGGCACATTCAGTGGTAGTATTTGCATGTGCAAATGGATATAGGCAGTGGTGATGGCATATTTGCACATGAAACAGCTGCTCAGTTATGAAAATAATATCCCCAAAACTGGGTCTTGGTCTTTGTTTTCCTGTCTGGGAGCCTGATTCTAGTCTCACACCAAAGTACCGCTGTTGGCCTCAGTGGATCGATAAGGCAGAATGAAGCCCTAGATCTCCTCAGAAGCCAAGCCATTCTTGGGAGCAGGCTCAGAAATCCAGCCTGTTTCGGAATCTGTACCATCTTTTTGAAACCCAGTTAGTTACCAGCACTCTAATTGTTGGCAGGTATTCTCTGCTGAGATTAATGACTCAGGGAGAAATTGGAGAACAGCTCAAATGTCTGAACGAGGGAGCCTACTATTTATAGCGGGAGGCACAGAACATGAGGATCCCATCCCGGTCGCCTCCTCCCCCTGAGGTAGTGGGACTTTCGGCTAGGTTTGTGTAACGCGATCCACCAGCTTCGCTGGGATTCTGTCCATTTATAGCTTGTCCCTGTCTCTGGTTGTGTGTTGTGGGGGGGTCGGCTGGACGTGTCGTTCCCAAAGGTGCGTGCCTGGCACGCATGCCTTGCTGGGAACGTCAGCATCACACGGGGAACAACTTGCCCTGGTTTAAATGGGAAAAGGGCAGCGTGCCCTCCATGTCTTCTCTTGCTCTTTAGCCAGAGATTCTCCCAGAGAACAGTAACCCAAGGTGACCCATTGGGACTTTCCTGGGCCGGCTGTGCTGCTGTGACAGTGGGGTCTAGTGGTCATGACTAGGGATCCAGGCCGCATTGTGCACAGAGATATAATGAAAAGCACTTGCCCCACAGAGTTTCTAATCGATGCATGTGATGAGAGACAACAAAACATACTGACAGGGAGCGAAAGAGGATGAAATAACCAGTGACCAATCCTGAGCAGCATGGTGTGGGCAGTGCTGACACGTCTTCTGCTGCCCAGTTCTGCCCAGGAGTTGTACGCAGCAGAGCCGAGGTGGGCAGTAGGGATGGATTTGCAGGACAGTGTCTCCCCCGAGTGGATTATTATGGGCAGCCCCATCTGCACACGGGGTGCTGTATGGGTGGAAGTGCAAAGGGGCGTGAGGGGGAAATGGAACAGAAGCACAGGGCTGGAGGGCTGGCCCCAACAGCAGAGCAGAGGCAGGGCCGGTAGATATCACGGATATGTAGGGCTGGGCTAGGCTGGGGTTGGGAGGCTGAAAGGCAATGACCAATAGTTTATGCATGATGCAGTCGAGGAAGGGGGGAGCCAGTGGAGGGAATGTTGTCATAGGGATGGACAGGAACACAATGCTCCTGAGCAGCAGCTTTCTGAATGGGTTTGAGGGGAGTGAAGTCAGTATTTGAGCCCCAGGGCCAAGTGTCTGTGCAATGCCCAGCAAAATGTGGCCCTGATCTAGGCTGAGACCCCTATAAATGATCACACCTGGATCACCTGGATCGATCGGTCTTCAGCCGTCGTTAAGACAGTGCCGATCCCAACACATCCACCATTTTTCTCACACTCTTGCCTTTCTTCACGTTCATCCAAAACATTTAACACTGTCGTCTTCCCATCTTCTTGGAGGCCGGCCAAGTGGTATTTTCTGTTCTTGTGGGTACCACTCAGCAATGATTGCGGTCCACCTGTTGTTTGTAAACCGTGCCGTGTGGCCAACCCATCGCATCTTGTTATGTCTGATTTCCATGACAATATCTTTAACACTGCTGCATTCTCTGATCATTATGTTTGGGATGCGATCCAGAAGGGAAATTCCCAACATAGCTCGTTCCTCCATCCCTGCTCTGTCGATTACTGTCTCTCCATCTTTGTTCTTCAATGCTGTTACTATAAATGAACCGTAATAAAATCAGAGCAGAGATTACAGTAGTCTGGAAGACCTGAGCTCCTGTGTGGAGAAGGGTCATGCATGTTCCTGGATGGATGGATGATGAAGATGTGAGATGATAAGTGCCCAGGTGAGGGTTTCAGCTATGAAGACAGAGCAGGAGGGCTGGATCCTACAGCATGTCTACATGGGGAAATTGACCAGCATAGCTCTTTCGGAATAACAATTCTGGTGCAATTTAGCTATTCCAGAATGTGCACGCTCGAGTCCAGCACAAATTTAAGTTTGTGAGTGGAGTAATTTATTCTGGAATAAAGTCAGTTTAATTCCATAACAGAGTGTGCACACAGAGAGCTATTCCAGAACAGTTGTGCCGATCCATTTCCCCATGCAGACAAACCTTAAAGGTGTTGTGAGGGGAGATTTAGGCACAGCCTTGAGGTGGGTGGCTGGAGGACAGGCCAAGACAAAGACACAATAGAGACGACTCCAATAATTAAAAAATCTTGAGTTAGACCCATAAAAATCCTGATCAGGGATTCAAACCTGCCTCTCTTATATGCCACACGGAGTGCCCTATCCATATAGCTATTGCAGTAGGCTAGAGAGCCATCACTGTCTCCCCCAGGGTTTTGAGAGTGGTGCCTAAATCTCCTTGTGACTCTAGCCTGAAAAATCAGCGTTTGGTTTCAATATCGTCAAAAGGCTACAAAATGTTTTGATTCAAGCAAACAATTGGTTGCCACGTTTCTGTTTTTTTTTTCTTTTGGGGTTTTGAGCAAATCCATTTGCTGAAATCGACATGAATTCATCACAGAATGTTCCGGGCCACCCAAATCTGCATTTTTCATTGAAAAAAATGTTTCAGCCTAGCAATTTTGCCCAGAGCCAGTGCTGAGCACTGCTTCCGTACAGCTAATTGCTGGCCCCTCTCCTTCAGCTGTTCTGGAGACACCGAGTTCATGCCAGCACAGTGGCACTGATGCCAGGACACCAGGCATTTTTCTGAACCAGCAAACGGACAGGACCTTCTGTACAAGTGGGTCTCCAACTTTGCAGAAGGGTTGGAAAACTGGGCCTCTGAGGACTCCATTACACTGATGTATATGGGATCTTTTACTGCTCTGTATGTGTTTTCTCTGTGAGGCTTTTACCTTATGGATAAAATGTGCTTGCTCAGAAAGAGCAGGGTGGTCTCTTGTAACTGTGAGCGATACAGTCTGCCTAGAGAGAAAACAACATATAGGTGCTGGCCTCTAGACAGACTGTCTTGCTGGCAATATCACAGAGTAAAGCAGGGAGCTGGGCAGCTTTAAACCGCAGATCTGGAGCGGGGGATACAGCTCTCCACCCAAGAGAGGTGATGGCTGGGAGCCAGAAACCTCGAGTGGGTGCCCTCGAGGGATCACGGTGGGGGAATTCAGGTGCAGTTAGGTTGGATATTAGGAAAAACATTTTCCCTAAGAGGGTGGTGAAGCACTAGACTGCGTTACCTAGGGAGGTGGTGGATTCTCCTTCCTTAGGGGGTTTTTAAGGTCAGGCTTGACAAAGCCCTGGCTGGGATGACTTAATTGGGGATTGGTCCTACTTTGAGCAGGGGGATGGGATTACATAAGCTCCTGAGGTCCCTTCCAACCCTGATATTCCACGATTCTATGAACTGGGACAGCCCAGTAGAGGAGCACTGAGGGTACCTGCCTATCCTGGCATAAACACCAGCATACTGCAGTGTGGGCACACACTGCCAACCAGTAAAGCACTGCCCTCATGGGTCAGTTGTCGGCGGGGTTGAACGGGCCACTAAGAAGATGAACAGACGGTGAGAGCTGGGAACAATGGAGTTCTGAAAGAGTGATACCGACAGCACAGTCAAATGCCTTGGGAATTCTGAGCACACAGTCGTAGGGGAGACATTCTCTTCTCACACCAGTTGGCGTGACTCTCCTGCCTCTTGTGGAGTTACTTCAGATTTACACCAGTCTGATGGAGAAACAAATCAGACCCATCGCCTGTTGGACTTTACACACTATACTGAGCTGCTTGCCGTACCTGTCTAGCGTGGATCATTAACTGGACTATAACCAGCAGCCTGGGAAAGAGAGGGAGCAGAAACTCCACAAGAATGACTGACTGATGAGCAGAGATGTCATTGCTGAGAAAGTCTACAGATGACACAGAAACTGGGGGAAGGTAACTAGCGACGAGGACAGGAGACTGCTTGGTAAACTGGGTGGGAGCAAACAATGCAGATTTTAACAGACTAAATGTAAACTCAGATCTAGATACAATTCAGCTGTGGCCTCCTTGGCGGGCTTTCTTTGCTTGATAGGAAGCATGGCCCAGGAGAAGCATCAAAGCAGTGGGGCTCAGTGGACCTAAGTATTTACTATTCAAGAACGAAAGAATTGAGTTGAGTCATGAATCTACAACCCAGAGGGTGGAGGTGGTTGTATTTTTACAACTAGCACTATTTTTTGCTAGTGACACAGTTGGCCCGTGAATATGGATACTGGAGAGATTTCAGTGGTAAACCATCGGAGCAGCTACGTGTCACACCACATCTGGATTCATTCACCGAAATAATAATGGAGTGTTTGAAATGATGAGGATTATGTGGCTGATTCAGACTCTGGCAATGGGCGGCGGGGGGCTGAGGCTAGGTGGGAAGGTAATCCCAGAACTTCTCTTCTGCGGAGTTCATCCTGAAGAGTTACTGATCAGAAAACTTATTGTATCATCCAAAGAGCAGAGCTCTTCTTTGGGAGCATTATTAATGTTGCTGTTGCCTATTGTCATTTAGTTTGTCTTCTTGCCTTAAAAGCCCCTGATACCCTCCTGTTATTGTCCTTGAGTTTGTATAAAAGTCATTCTATGCACTTCTGCAGCACCTTCCAGTCTAGATTCTCCAAGCCCATTGCAAACATGACTGAATGAAGCCTCACAGTAGTATTCTCCCTGTTTTGAGGATTGGGAAACAGAGACATCAAGAGGTGAAGTGACTTTTTCAAGGTCACGCAGCAAGTCAGTGGCAGGAAGAACAAGTATGTGGAGTTCTAGTTTGCCGCTGTAACCACTTGACATGCATGCCCACTGAGTGGCTCAGCATTCCACCTGGCTTGGGACGGGGGTGTTTGATGATATTAACCACAGTGACGTCTTTTGACATGATTATAATGTGCTAGCCGGTGGAAATCCCTTAGCTTTTTGAAATAGAACCCCATGCAGGGCAGTGTTTCTCTGATCTATTCCAGTTACTGAACGTACAACCCCCCTGCCCAATTTCTTGCCCTCTCAGCTCAGCATCCTTTCCCAATGAAAGCGAATACAGATGTACTGCTTTGCATCCAAAAGCAGTTCTTCTTCCTGCATCTCAGCCAGGCCGGTCAATCGGAGAGTTTGAGAGGGTTGGCTAGGCCGTACTTGGAACAATCTTGGCTGGCGTCCCAGTGCCTTTGAACTGCCTGTTGGCTGGTGGTCTGAGAACAGCCTGCATAGGCGAGAACATTAATCAAACATATTGGGAATGAGCGTCAGCAATAGCTGAGTTACTGGCGTGCCAGACGCCGGCCCCACTTCCTCAGTCTTCTTCTGGTTCAGTGGCTCCCTGGATCACAGAGGCAGTGAGGTACAGTTTGTGGGGCCTGTCTCCTGGTGAAGCAGGGCTGCATATTGGTTCGAAATAGTTTCCACTCAGTTTGTATCATGTTTCTCCCCCAACCCCCAAGGCTACAGAAGCCCAGTGCGTCTCCTCCAGTGTCACAGGCATCACAGCGTCCTGCCACACGGACAGCAGTTGGGAATGTGCACACACGGCACACACAGCGTGCTGAGATGCGCACACGGGTGTCAAGCTGGCATGGTGCATGCACAGCGTACCCAGACACAAGCACACACAACGTTGCTAGTTACATGGGCTGCTGGCAAGATACCGTCGAGCCCCTTTCGGCTAAGGTCTGGCCACTCGACTGTCATGGCTTTGAAATGCTTCTTGTGTGGGAGCAGCAGGTAGCCTAGGAGAGACTGGGAGACCAGGGCAAGGAGAGGAATTCAAATGGGGAAAATAAATCCAGCTGATGCCTGTTTGTGCCAGCCGAGCTGCCTGGAACAGACTGCCCTTGGGCTGTTTGAAAAGTGAAACCTACAGGGAAAAGTTTGTGAACAGGTTCAGTAGTTACCTCACCTCCTCTGCGTACTCTACCTGTGCACAGAAACGCACTGCAGCCAGGGTGCAGGGAGCTAAACTCCCATGGACTTTGGAGCAGCAAGAGACATTGCAGAAATGTGCCCCTGTGTTGAATGATTTGTGATTTTCTCCCACGGTAGCCGTGACACTGATGCTGGCAGAAGTGGGAGAACTAGTGCACATTGGCTGCTGGGTCTTATCCTCCGGGACACCGTGACCTGATCTGAGCAGCATTAGGCAATGCCCGCAACCAATCACCAACATTACCCAATGGAGATGCAAGGATGGGCAAATTTCCTTGGACACGCAGCTCCAGAGCATTACACATGGACCGTTGCACACACATTACAGCAGGGGTCACACCAGGCATCCTACTTGCCACACTTGGCTTTGTTTGCCCTGCCCTCTGTGATGTGGTTGCTCATGCTTGACTTATCTTGACTTTAACAAAGCTTTTGATATGGTCTCCCACAGTATTCTTGCCAGCAGGTTAAAGAAGTATGGGCTGGATGAATGGACTATAAGATGGATAGAAAGTTGGCTAGATTGTCAGGCTCAGTGGGTAGTGATCAATGGCTAGATGTCTAGTTGGCAGCTGGTATCAAGCGGAGTACCCCGGAGGTCTGTCCTGGGGCCAATTTTGTTCAACATCTTCATTAATGATTTGGATGATGGGATGGATTGCAACCTCAGCAAGTTTGCGGATGACACTAAGCTGCAGGGACAGGTAGATACACTGGAGGGTAGAGATAGGGTCCAGAGAGACCTAGGGAAATTGGAGGGTTGGGCCAAAAGAAATCTGATGAGGTTCAACAAGGACGAGTGCAGAGTCCTGCACTTAGGACTGAAGAATTCCATGCACTGTTACAGGCTGGGGACCGACTGGCTAAGCAGCAGTTCTGCAGAAAAGGACCTGGGGATTATAGTGGACGAGAAGCTGGATATGAGTCAGCAGTGTGCCCTTGTCGCCAAGAAGATTAAATGACATATTGGGCTGCATTAGTAGGAACATTGCCAGCAGATCAAGAGAAGTGATTATTCCCCTCTATTTGGCACTGGTGAGGCCACCTCTGGAGTATTGCATCCAGTTTTGGGTCCCCCGCTACAGAAAGGACATGGATACATTGGAGAGAATCCAGCGGAGGGCAACAAAAATGATTAGGGGACTGTGGCACATGATTTATGAGGAGAAGCTGAGGGAACTGGGTTTATTTAGTCTGCAGAAGAGAAGAGTGAGGGGGTATTTGATAGCAGACTTCAACCACTTGAAGGGGGGTTCCAAAGAGGATGGAGCTCAGCTGTTCTCAGTGGCGACAGATGACAGAACAAGGAGTAATGGTCTCAAGTTGCAGTGGGGGAGGTCTAGGTTGGATATTAGGAAAAACTATTTCACTAGGAGGGTGGTGACCTACGGAGGTGATGGAATCTCCATCCTTAGAGGTTTTTAAGGCCCGATTTCACAAAGACTTGGCTGGGATGATTTAGTTGGGGTTGGTCCTGCTTTGAGCAGGGGGTTGGACTAGATGATCTCCTGAGGTCCCTTCCAACCCTGATATTCTATGATTCTGTGCTGCTGGTTCTTTAAGGAGAAAATAAGGCAATCTGAAAAATCCCCAAAGAAATAACGCCCTCCCCGGTGAAACTCATCCTGGGCCTCTACAGCTGCCTGCCCTGAAGCCGTTCCAGCTTCATGAGCCATTCCCTGGATGCGTGTAATCCCCCCAAAGGGACATTTGGGGCTTGCTTGGGTAGGTGAGGCACATGCTGTCTTGCTCTGATGGTCAGATGGGGGTAAGAACAGAGCTCAGGATTCTTCCCTAAACCAAAGAAAACACAGTTTGTTTCTTCAGGTGTGGGGGGTGGAAGGTCAGGGGAAAGAAAGAATGAAACACACCTGCACCCACAGCATGTGTTTCAGTGCATGAGCATTGTGAGTGGAATTGTGATAGCCTTGGGTATTACTGTAGCTCCTAGGTGACCTAGTCAAAGGCCAGGGCCCCATTGTGCTACTCTTCTAACATAAAGAGACACATCTGTGTGTCTGTCTGTCTGTCTGTCCAATCCATAGCCAGAGTCCACTGGTGGCAGAAGGTAATGACACTTTCCTCCTCCCCACATCGACAAAGGGGCGCACACATAGTGCCGGGAGGGGTTGCTCTATCCCCAGGAGTCCGGACTGATGGGTGGCAGACTGGGGTGGCTGGGGATCAGCCCCACCACTGGACTCCTGCTGCCAGCCAGCCTCCTCATTGAAGGGGGAGGACTGTCACTCCGAATGCGACCTCTCAGTCCTCATCCACAAAGGAAACCTGCACAGCACCCGTGACTGAGGCGCCTGGGAGTTTAAATTCATAATTCTGCTAGACCCCAAACCCATGGACTCAGCAGAGCCGCTGGGTTTATGTCTTATTACCACACGATGTAACCTGCCAACTCTCCTTTATCCTGGACTGCAGAGGTGTTAACTGGCCACTTCATTTGGGATGGTTGCTGGTGAGGTGCAGACCTGCCCCATGCGCACTTGATGCTGAACCAGCGGCTGGACAGCAGAGGCTGAGTGTGATCACAGAGGCCAACCCCCTTCATTACAAAGGGGCCTTTGTCCCTGGGTGGCTGTGGGGCAGGGTGGGGCTGATGGGACTGCAAGGTCTGGCACGCACAGCCCCGGGGTGTTCTGAGTGCCAACGTGCATTGTGTTCTGCCGCCCCGCGTCTGCAGGGGATTCTGAGACAGCTGTGCAGGCTGCTTGGTTCTGGAAGGGGGCAGTGAAGGGACGTGCTCTGAATTAGGAGATATTTGTTCCATTGGCCCCGTGTGTCTCTCTGCGTTCCAGTGAAATACATGAAGGAGATCTCGCCGTATTTCAAGAACTCCTCATCCGGGGCGACCGTCAGCTGGGACCCCTCGCCGGCTGTCTCCCTTCAGAAGCAAGCCTCGCCCATCCTTTCCCTGCGAGACCTCAAGGAAGGGAAGAACATGCCCCTGAAAATGTGCTACGTGTCAAGGAAATGTCTCCCCAGTGACCCAGAGAACAGGTAACCCAGCCCCTTGGGGGACTCGCCCTGGAGGGGATCCGTCCCCCCATTCACAGCACGACCCCGCAGGCCCCCTGGTGCTCTCCACCCAGGGGACTGTGTCCCACTCAAACCCATGGCAGGGGACTGCCCCTGGCTGGAGTAGACAGTCTCTCAGGAATAGCTAGGGAGGAGCTGGGGGAGTGGACGGATAACCTCCCCGCTCACCCACCCACTTGATTACTGCAGATCTTCAGCTGTTCTGACAACCCCACATGACAAAAGTTGGCGGCCGCACAGGCGCCATCTTTTGTTGGCGCTGGTAGGGGCTCACATTCCCCCCCAACTCCACTCCTACCCTAAAGTCCCAGCCCAAACTCTGCCCCTCCCTGTCCCTGTTGGACCCCTCTCCAAATCCCTGCCCCGGCCTCGCGTCCTCCCCTGAGCACCCATGGAGTCGGTGCCTATGGGTGGCCATACTCTGAGGCCACCAAACAATTTGTTACAAGAATCCCTTACAGATGCTTTTCTGTCTGCCCAGTTAATGGGCAGAGACCGGCGTGTGGAGGTCTGGGGTCTCTCCTGAGAGGGGACACCCGTACACAGAGTACAGTCCAGAAGAATGAATGTGCTGCTGCACAAATGCACAGCAGAGAGAATGTCATTAGCATGGGCAAGCCAAGGGCATTGGGGCCCTTCATCTGCTGGGCTTGTTCCAGGCTGCTAAGAAAAGAGAACTAACAAAGTTTCCCAACCCCGCTTGGAGCGCCCCGCCTGCCCAGTGCCACGGAGCTTAAGGGAACCCCGGGTTCTCATTAGCAAGCTGTCACTTCCCAATGGCTGGCACTGAGAAGAGCTGCCTGCTGGGAGTGTCCCACTCACGTTAGCCTGTCTAGCCCAGCTGAGCACTAGGAGCAGGGCTTGAGTCTCCAGGCTGGGCTAGGCTGGTTACTCCCAGGGGTTTATTCCTGCTGGACAAGGAGCCAGTGGGAACGTAGGAGAAAATTCAGCATTTTTACCTTTTTTATTGATCAACATTTTAACCAAATCTGACCCGATTGTCTCCAAGTGGCTTCTGAATTCACTTGCTGTCTGAGTGAATACAGTCCGTGCTAACGGCAGTCCCTTTCCTAGTGGCCCTGGGGGGATTCCTAGGCCAGTGTCTGGGACAGGTTTAGACTGATTGCTCAGGACCCCGATGCGTTGCGCTGCTGCCTGATGCTGAAGGCAGGTGGGTGGCAGTAGAATGGGGTAGCTGACTGGTCTGCAGTTTGCATGTATTCCTGCCGTCAGTGCAGCCCAGCTAGAGACGCCAGCACTTCAGGTAACTGCAAGGCAGAAGCTGAAGCCCTGGACTCTGCCGGGAAAGCGTGAACTGGAGCAAGCCCAGTTGCCTCCTGCTACACCAGCTACCTGTGCCCCATCCCGCTGCACGGATCCTGGCCACAAACCTGCCCTGCCGGGGGCTCCTTCTTCGCAGGTACCTGGAAGTCTGTTCAGCGGATGGGCGGATTCCCCTCTTCCTGAGAGCGAAAGACGAAGTGACTGCCCAGTCCTGGTTCAATGCCATTCACACCAACGTCAACGCCCTGGTGCCCAGAGTCAAAGAGGAGCTGAGAGCCCTGCTGGCGGCAGCCGGCGTTGCAGGGAGCAAAGAGATCAAGCACATCGGCTGGCTCACTGAGCAGGTAGCCCGGCCTTTCGGGTGTGTACGGTCCTTCGGTGCCCAATTGTACTGCTGATAAGAGATTGCACCCGCTGCAGCTCACAGCTCTGGCCAGACAGCTCAGCCCTTGTCAATAGCACCCTCGATGCTTCCCACTGTTCTCCCACAGCTCTGCCAGTGAACTGCAATCCTGCCCTGCAGCCCCCTCCCCTGCTATTCCAGCCCTGGGCCCCTCACAGTTCTGATGATGCCCCTCACTCCCAACCCACAGCCCCCTGCTATTCCAGCCTGGGCTCCTGCACAGCCCTGCCAATGCCCCTCACTCCCAACCCACAGCCCCCTGCTATTCCAAGTCTGGGCCTCTCACAGTCCAGCCAGTGTCCCTCACTCCCAACCCACAGCCCCC
>ML677360.1:5114750-5383585 GCA_007922305.1 Dermatemys mawii | reverse complement strand
CCTCTCACAGTCCAGCCAGTGTCCCTCACTCCCAACCCACAGCCCCCTGCTATTCCAAGTCTGGGCCTCTCACAGTCCAGCCAGTGTCCCTCACTCCCAACCCACAATCCCCTGCTAATCCAGTACCAGGCCCCTCACAGCCTTGCCAATGCTCCTCACTCCTGACCTGCCATCCTGGTACTGCAATACTGTCCTATTACTCCAGTACAGGGTCCTCTACAATGCTCTGCTGATGTACCCGGTCCTGGCTTGCCACATGCCCTGTTATTCCACTCCTAGGGCGCTGCACAGGTGGTCCAAGTATTTTTGGAGATTGTGGCTGCTTTCCTCAGAAGCATCTTGTCAGCGTGAGAGACAAGGCTTGTGCCATCCAGTGCCACTGAGTTCATGCCAGGAGAGTTCATGCCCTGTGGCAGGCCCTGTGCGTCACTGGTGTGATCCGGTGTGGCCATCCACAGGACGTGTTCAAAGGCGCTAAGCCAGAGGGGCTGGTTTGTGATGTCAGGAAGGGGGTTTGGCAGGAGGTGGGCATCAGGGTAGAGGCGCTAATGGCCTGTTCTGGAATGGCACCTCCTACAGCTCTACTATGCCGAGGGGCTCAGTTCACTGCATACAGATCGGGGTTCTCCCCAGAGCGGTCCAGGGTGGGAAGAGCATTGCCTGGCACGGAGCTGGGAGCCAGAACTCTTGGCTTCTCTGTCTGACTGTGCCACAGAGTCACCCTGTAATTCTGGGCGAGTCTTTGCACTTCAGTTTTGAGCCTGAAAGGTGAGTGGGGGGCCGGACTCTGGTCTCAGTTACACTGGAGGGAGGCAGGTGTCACTCCTACACCCAGCACCTATCCCAGGCTCTGCAGAGTGAGCCACAGAGCGCTTGCCCCTTGCAGCAGGTAAGTGATCGGCCTTATTTGGCAGGTGGGGGAAGCGAGAGCCGAGATGAAACGCATTGTCCAAGGTCACAGGCATCCCACTGCCCACCCCAGGGCTCGGTCCTCCAGGCCACGCTGCCTCTTGGAGGCCACGTTCTGCCCTGGAAAGCTGCCTTCCGCGAGCTCAGACTGGCCCATGCCTCTCAGCGATGTGGCGCTCTGCGTGCGCAAGGGGTTGTTATTCCCGGCTCTCCGGGAGCTGCGCCTCTGGCTGCTTTCGATCGGGGAGGGGCACGTAGCCCTCGTGGTGGCCAGGATCTGCCGGGTTTACACAGAATCCCCTTTACTAACACAATGTTCACTGTTGTTGGAACGCCTGGATGAGGACGCTGCTGAGCTGGAGCCTTGTGGCCCCGCTGGGTGCTCGCCCAAGGCCGGCGCGTGGACGGAGAGAGGGAGTGGAGGTGGTTCCCATGCTGCTCCAGGAGTTTAATTTGAACAGCTGCTGAGCCCAGTGGTTCAAGGGCGTGAGTCAGGGAGGAGTCGGCTGGGTGCTCAGTGCAGGGAGGAGGCGGAGGAAGGCCTGCTGCAGCTGGATCCAGAGCGAGACCCAGTCCCCAGTGGTGGGGGCACATCTGCTCCAGGGCCGGTGGAGGGTGGTACCCGCAGATGTTGTGAGGTGACATAAGTGAAAGGCACGTGAGCTGGTGCCTCTCCATCCGTGTCCTGGCAGATGGACGTGTTGACATCACTAAGACCACTGCAGCCATGGGCTCGACCAATAAGAGTCTCTGAGAGAGAGGCCAAGCAATGGCCAGGCCCTGGAGCTGGAGCAGACTGATACTGAGGTAGCTTGGCAAGGAAGCCCACGCTCTAGGCCTCCTGTGGGTCTGGAGAGAGTTTGGCTTCTCTGGGCTGTCAGCCCCCAGCCAGGCACTCCTGGCAAACCCCACCATCATGGTTGTGCTCCCTGCTTGGAGGGAGGTTTGCTAAGTTCCGGTTTGGTCTCTTGTTCCTTGCTTGGCTCATACAGCACGGTAGGATGGAGGCATTTGCAGAGCTGTCTCCTCATTGGCTCTGACACGTCCCTGTCCCCGTCCTGGCTCCGAGAAATGCCCTTTCCACTTACTTAGCACTGCACCTTCAGTGGGGCATTGTGGGAAACAGCCTGTCCCCTCATAACGCCCCCCCACCAGCACTTCTTAACCAGTGGGCACCCTCCCTTCCATTCCTCTCTGCCTACTCTGTACAGCCTCATCCCACTGTCCCTCTGGCCAGGGGAAGGAAGCTCTCCTGAAGACGCCCTCTGCTCTGGGGCTCATTTAATCATGTGCCCTCTATTTTCCAGCTCCCCGGTGATGGGACGAAGAACATCCTCACCATCCTCACGGAGAAGGATCTTCTGTTCTACGGCAGCCTCCCACAGACCAGGGATGCCCTGAACAAGCCAACTCACAGCTACCCTCTCATCGCCACCAGGTGCGGTGAGCCAGCTGGCTGCACTGCCTCGTGCTCTAGTGCATTGGTGCAGGGAGCCACCTTGCCTTAGCCAAGCAACATGTGCTGGGACAAAGCCCAAGGCAGCCACCTCCGAGCAAGCCCCTGCTTTCATCTAGCACCTTTCATCACTAGATCTCTAAGCTCGGGCAGTGCCGTTTGGCCCATTTTCCAGATGGGGAAATGGAGGCAGAGAGTGGTGAAGTGACTTGCCCAGGTCATGAAGCCGGCCAGTGGCAGAACCACCGCCTCTCCTCCTCATGTGGTCCATCACTGGAGCTATTTTGCCCCACATAGGTGACAGATTTGACAGCAGCAAAGGGGTTGGTTGTCCCATGGCAGCACCACAGCCAGTTAGGTCTGCGGTGCTCAGGGCTGGGAGGGGTGAGTTTGGGGATGGGCCGAGTGTGTTCCAGGGGGCTCCAGGCATGGCCAGTGGGGCTGGCCACAGAGCGCTGGAGCCGTGATCCTCACGTGCTGTGTCATGGATCAGTCTGAAAGGCCACAGTCTGTGGGACTGGCCAGGTCTTGCTTGAAGGTCCAGATTCAAACAAGCCCTGAACAGCAAAGCAAAGTGGAACAGAGACCTGGGTTTGGGTCCACTGTGAAACCAGCAAGGGATGACTGAGGCTGTTGCCAGTGGTGGGCCATGCTAGAACTAGTTAGTGCCAATGAAGTAGAGTTAACTAGTGCCATTGTGAATCTAGGGGGACTCTCCCCAGATATGTGTGCTGGGGTAGTCGGTCATCTCCCCATTGTGTTTGGTTCTGAGCTCCTGTTTCTGGCAGCTGTGTGCAGGCGGGGGCAGCCACCAGTATCTGACACTTTGCTGGTGTCAGATTAGTTCCTCAGGAGGTGCTCAGAGCAGGATGGTTCAGCGTGAGAGCCTGGATTGCCAGCTGATCCCTTCTCCTGTGCCAAAGAGTGCACCAGGGCTTAGGCAGCTGGGAGACCAGGCAACAAAGGTCACTATCCCGCCTTGGGATCCCTGCATCCTCCACAGTCCCCCTGGGATCTCCTCTCTCTCTCTCCCACTGAGGAGGGCTGGGAGCAGCTAGTGGGACTCATTTGACCATGACTCAAGACATTACCCCCTGTGCAGGTGGCATCTCTTCTCAGTCCCTCGCAGCCGGGAAGCCTAGGCTGGGCCATCGGGATAGATCTCTGCATAGCCTTCAGCTCACCAGCTGGCTCCACGTTCCTCTGTGCAGCCGCAGGGGGCATTCACATCCACATAGCATTGCAGGAACATCTCTGGGTTCCAGAGCCCAGTGGGCAACAAGATCTGTGTGACTTGCAGCCAGCGCCAACGCTCCAAATCTGCCCTCACCCCGAATACAGTGGGGTTGCCTGACACTACTTTCCCAAGGTTATGCTGCTCCCTGCTGGTCAGGGACTGAAAATACTGGCAAAGAGAGCACAGGTTTACAGGACAATGGAAAGTTTCCTAAGCAGGAATATTGGCCCAGATCCATTGATATCAGTGGAAGTTAGGAATCTAAATACCTTTGAGGATCTGAGCCATTCTTCATAGAGTACAATGAAGCAGCCTCTCAAACCCCAGAGTCAGCTCACAGCATCACGGGCTCCCCACTAACGCAAGTCCTTCACCACCGATATGGCTGAAATGAGCTAAACACAGAGCATGGCAAAGCCTCAGTAATGCTCTGCAGTCCGCTGCATATGGAGTCTCCCTTGTACTGCCAGAATGACTGAGAATCCACCCAGAGCCATGTTCTGCCACCAGAGGCTGTTAGCCTAGGGAGCCACAAACAGATCTTCGCTTCCTGCTTAAACCATGCCCAGCCTGGGCACTTGGGGGTGGAAGGTGAGGGGTACCAGAGCGCCCTTGGGCTTGAGTTTCGCGGAGAGCAAGTGAGAAAAGAGAACAGAAAATCATGACCTGACCCCGTGGGAGAGAAGCAGAGTGTCTCCCCCTGAGTGACATGGTATGGAGGACTCAGGGCTTGGAACAGGGGATAGAACAAACCCAGCAGGGTTAGGAGCTGGAAATGATACCGGAGGAACAGCCATGAGAAACGGTGCATCTTAGACCTCTTCCCCTGGTCTCCGCTCAGAACCCCGACTTCTGCAGCACCTGCCTTTTTTTTTTAAACTATCTGCCACAAAAAATGTTTCCTCCCAAATGTGGCATTTCCTCCCCAGTCTCAGCAGGCAACATTCCCCCATGGGCCAGTCAGAGGGTGACAGTCCAGTAGACTGTCCTGGGCCACTAGAGCTTTCTCCTGCTGGAGAGAGAGGATTTCTCCCATGCACTAGGACCAGGCCTTGGTTCTGGACTCAGTAGATGAGGAGATGTCAGGTGTGAAATGTGCATTATGTGACTTCTCGACAAGCTACTTCTACTTGTTTGGAGAGGTTTGTGACATGTAGGAGGAGTCGGGTTCTTTTCCCTGTGAGGATTGTGCAGTAACAGAGGTAACAACTGGAGAGGTGCCCGACACAGCGGGGACAGTGACTATTCTGTATACTCGCCCCGTAAAACGTTCCCAGAGAGCTTCTCTATAAAGTAAGTGGCTGTTTCACCTCCTCCCACCAGCAGGGTTTTCTGTGTGCCCTTAAGAACAGCCCATCGAACTCACATGTGGTTTCACTGAGTAATGCCGCCATTCCACTGTGATGCTGATGGCAGAAGACCCTCATAGACTGGTGCATGTAGTCTGTACACTGGAGATGAGCCTGAGAGCAAAGACTTCAGCGTTAGATTTATCTCGTAACGCTGCCATCACCTTCCAGAGTTCAGGGCTGATTGGGGTGCAACCGTCCTGGATTCCCCACTGCAAAAGGCCAGGGGAATTCAGACCAGTGGGTTAGGCTCAGTTGTGCGTAGGCAAAACTTTCCCCTGGGTACTGAGGACACCTTAGACTATGAAATCGGATAGACCGACAAGTTCATTTCCCTTTTCGCTTTCCAACATTGATGCTGTTGCTTGCAACCTTTGCAGTGAGACTAGTCCTGTCACTGTCCCTGCCTATATCTAGTCAGCATAGCTCTCAGGCCTTTGCACCACGGCTGCTGTTTGGGAACACAGCCAGGGAAGTAACGTGGGCTAGGGTTTTGAAAGGGGACTAGTGATTTAACTGCCCAACTTTTGTCACATCAAAGAGGCCTGATTCCCAGAAACTGCTGAACACACCCCCTCTGCCAGTCAGACCACTTACATGGAAAAAAATCAAAGCACATCTCTGACATTTGTTAAAAGTGCTGCTCATTTTACAATTAGCGAAACCCTCATTCTTTATTAGGGATTCTGCATCAGGGGCCTAAACCATTGCTGAGGGTGGCCACTTGGCTATAAAGGTTCCTGGAATTTCCATTGATGCCACATTTCTGAAATCCAGCCAGGGTGTCCAGGTGAGACAGAGGCAAGTGCCCTCCAGGGAGGAGGGCTCTCCTGGGGTACCAGGGGCCCAGAGAAGTCAGCCCCTGTTGTGTCTCAGCAACACTCTAGCAACGGGCTCTGGTGTGGTGAGAGACGTATATGGTGCTGCAGTGGCCTCTGCTGGCAAATGTGTCGTATTGCAGGAACCATGAAAATGGGTGGAATCTGAGGCCATTCGAGAGGGGAGCTGCAAACCTGAGTGAGCAAGGAGCGTGTGCTTGAAAGGCTCTGCTCACGCAGAGTTACAATGCTGGTGCCCCTCTGTGTCCGGGGGAAACAGCCTTTGTGCACATCACACACTCCCTGCGCTCTCTCCCAGCCGAGGGCAGCCGGGTATTGTTACACACAAGTTTGCAGTGTGGAATAGAAAGGGCTGATGTCCTCCCTCCAAGGTATTTCAAACTTGTGAATCGTATTTCATTCCTTCGCCGTACAAACCTCAACCCGCCCAGGTTGGTGCTGGATGGAACCAGGGTACAGAAACCCTGACACCAAACCAGCAGGGCCGGCGGACCTGGAGCTCAGCTGCTGGGCTGGCAGTCAGGACACCTGCATTTCCTCCCAGGCCCTATCCCGTCCCTCCTCAGAAGGTGATGAGAGGTGGTGTTCATTGCCCTGTGTGAAGTGCTTTGAGATCCTAGGTGGAAGGTGCTAGAGAAGGACAGGGCATCATGAGCTGTCATGAGTGAATCCAGATTACAATTCATATTCCATCCAGTGTACTGTACACATGCTCCCCCCTTACATTTACCAATGGGGAATCAAGGCAGAGCAGCCCAGATCCTAACTCCCTTGGGAATCAGTGGAAGTTAGGCATCTGAACACCTGTGAGGGTTGGGGATTAAGTGACTTACCCAGGAAGCAGGTGGCAAAGAAGATCTCCCACAGCTGAGGCTAGTGCCCTAACCACTAGGAAACACTTCCTGGACAGGTGGTGGAGCTCTCTCTGTTGCACTAGTGGACAGCAGTGCTGGGGGTTCTTTGTGTGATTGCCGTTTCATGCTGACCAGTCTCCTACTCCCCCTGTGCAGGCTTGTGCACTCCGGCCCGTCCAAGGGCTCCCTCCTGTACGACTCAGAACTCTCCTTTGCCTTGCGGACGGGAACCAAGAAGGGGGTGGAGACACACCTGTTCAGCATGGAGACGCACCGGGACCTGGCGACGTGGACGCGGATGCTGGTGGACGGCTGTCACAGCGCGGCCGAGTTCACACAGGAAGTCTCAGCGGGTCAGGAACTGGGGAGTCCGTGGGAGGCGAGTGTCAGGAGGAGGGAGGGAGGCAGAAACTTGCCTGCAAGTGTCAGGCAGTGGGAGGGAGGCCAGACCCCCTCAAAGGCAGCGTTCTGCCTGTTCTCACAGGGATCCTCTCCTTGCCAGCAGCTTGGGCTCAGAGTGAGTCAGAGTCTCCCAAGTGAGTAGTGTGGTGCACAGACCTCCCGGCATTGGGAATTGCTGGTGTCGTGAATAGTGATATTCTGTGGGGCGAAGGAGGTGCCAAATACCATAGCACAAGGGGCATGGCCAGTGGGCAGCGGGCAGTGGTATACATGGCAATGGTTAGCCTGGTAGAGGGTGAGTGGGGGCATCTGGAGGGAGGGACACAGGAGTAGGAGTAACACTCCTCAGGGAATGCTGAGGTCTGGTGCTATAACATAGGGAATATTCGACTGCCAGGTGGGGAGGAGCCTGTCAGCTGCAGTTCAGGAGCCGGGCACCGTGCAGCGAGCACCCAGCCCTATGTGGGCATCCATGGTGACCCACAGGGTGGCTTGCTGCCTGCCCTGCCCAGGTCTAATCAGAGATGTGCAGACAATTCCTCCAGGCCCCCTCGTCTCTGAGAATCAAGCGCAGGCAAGGCTTCCCCAGGCTGAACCCAGCCCAGCTGGGACTTGCTGGGGGAAGAAGATGGGATGTGAAAGTGTCCAGCTGACAGGTGGTAAAGCAGCGCTCGGCACAGAGGCTAGAGAGAGCCGGGGGGAGGAGGCTGGCTGGGGAGGGCACGTTTCAGAGTTGGCTCCGGCTGATGGAGTTGTAGCTTTGCAACACATGGCGGGCCAGGTCTGACGCCTGGCTCCACGCAAGGCAATGGCTCTGGGCCACTCCCCACCAGTGGAGGCTCTCGGTTTCAGTCCCGACTTGGGGATCTTCAGTGATAGCAGCTTCATTTCGCTCTGAGCTTTGGGGGCTGCTTGCCCCGCTGGAAGCCAGTGGAGGATGATGTCCCATGTACCCTGTAGGACTGCGTTTCTCCTGGCTCTCATCACTGAGTGAGGTTCTGATCCCAGCTGCCCCCAAAGTGCCCTGCAATGAGTAGCAGCTCCCAGGGGGCTGCAGGAGCAGAGGAGACGTCAGGGGGGAAGGGAGCTCTGAGCCTGGGTGATGCCATTCTGCCCTGGTCTCTTTCAGCCTGCACATGGAATGGACGGGACTGCACCTTGTCCATCCACATCGACAAGGGCTTCACCATCTTCACCACGGAGCCCGGCATCAGCAGGACCATCCTGCTGCAGCAGCCCTTCGAGAAGCTGCAGATGTCCTCTGATGACGGGGCCAAGATGCTCTACCTGGACTTTGGCAGCGCAGAGGGAGAGATTGTGCGTTGGCTTGGCGCTTTGCTTGCTTGCTGAGATCGCCTGCTGCATGCTCCCTCCGGGACCCCCAGCAAGAGGAGGGTGGGGTGTACGGAGTGTGGGTCCTCTGACAAGGGGTCATGGGAATGTGGATCCATCTCAGAGGACAGGCGCTGCTCAGGCAATGGGCAATGCGGGATTCTTGCACCCCTTTGAAGAAAAGATAAACCAGGCTGGTAGCATTCAGGGCTGTTGGTGCCTCCCCTGGGCACGGAGCGCAGCGTGAGGAGTAGGTACCGAGTGGGTTCGGGAACAGAGGGATGGGTGCTCAGACCCGGAGTATCTCTAGAAAGAGATGAAAGGAACGAGGGATGGATCCTGGGCTGGAGTTTTGGTCCTTTAAAACGCTGCTCTGTGTGGGTTCTGATGGGGCCTGTCGGGCAGGGCAGCAGGTGAGGGCAGCATGTGGCTTAGAGGAGTGGTGCTGGGATGGCAAGCAGCCTGCTGCCAGATACCCCCGCAGGCTTCAGCTCCCCAGGACTGGGTTCGTTGCTGTGAAACAAGGCAGGTGGTGTCATTTCCAACCCAGCTGGGTGTTCACATGCACGCTCCAAGCGCATTAGTGCATTAACGTGGTAAGGTAGCCATGGCGAGCCAAGTTCACTAGCCCATGTGTCATCCCATGGGAGACCCCATGCACAGACTCAGGTGCTCCCCACCCTGCTGCTGCAGCTACATTGCAGCTCACTCAGACCTCATACCGGTGTATCTGCCACAGCTCCAGCTCCAGTGTAGATGTACCCACAGTGCTTTCAGACCCGTTCTTCCTACCCCACATTAATAGCCAATAGCCAGTGGCACCAGCCAGCCCTGTTCACAGTCTCACCCAGATGCTTCGATGGGTCTGTCTACACTGGAATAAAAAACCTGCAGCCAGCCTGTGCCAGGTGACTCATGATTGTGGGGCTCGGGCTAAGGGGCTGTCTCGTTGCAGTGTACACATTTGGGCTCAGGCTGGAGGCCAGGCTTTGTGAGGTGGGAGAGTCCCGGGCTCGGCCTATGTCTACACCACAGTTAAACAGCCATGCAGCTCAAGCCCTGCAAGCCCGGGTAAGCTTGCATGGACCAGCCTCGAGTTTTTAATTGAGACAGTGTCTGGGGTGGGTGGTGAAGCAGCTAAAGAGGAATCCCCACTCCTGGGCTTTCGCCCCGCCAAGGTGACTTCATGGCACATTTCACTCCTAGACCCCACCTGTAAGGTGGCCCTACAGTAGCAAAGCAGAGGCTGAGAGGTCTAAGCAGAGCACTGACCTTTGCAAATATTCCCCTTTATTACAGCAACTGGACCTTCACTCCTGCCCCAAAACCATTGTCTTCATTATCCACTCATTCCTGTCCGCCAAAGTGACCCGGCTCGGGCTGCTGGCATAGGGGCCTGAGAAGGATCCGGAGACAGAATTTGAACCCCACGAGATCTATGCACTATGACAATTCCCCGCTGGCCAACGCGAAACAAAGCCATTCAGACAAGATGCGAATGACTGGGTAACACTGCCACAGCCAAGGAAAACCACTCAATGTCCAGGACACCTGACATAATCCCTGCCACTGCTGAGTCTGCCTCCTGACAGCAACGAGACATAAGGCATTGCTCCCAGCCTGCTTATAGTGGGTGTTAACTGCAGCGACGCTCAAGAACTAACGACATTCCCACTTTAACAACAGCACTTGAAACAAGCTTGAAAAATACCCAGGCAATTCAAAACACCCCCACCCTTCACCCCAGATACACTGTCACTCTAGTGCCTTGTGAGATGATATTTTCTGTACAAAGAATCAGTTTGTATCAATGTTTTATATTTATATAGCTCGGTTCTAAAGGCTCCCCATATTTTAAACCCTCTTTGTCATAAAAAGAAACTGTGGATTAGATACTTAAACAAACATCTCTGTTCCCCAGAGGCCCATTTTGGAAACAACTGGTCTGGAGACCTGAGCCAACTTTGTATTCTTTTGACCGATGTGAACTAGAGAGTATGAAGTATACGTGCTGATTTATTCAACTCTGTAACTAGTTAGAAGAGCCATAATTTAAAACCCTTCTTTATTCATTACAGTTGGATGGTTATTTTTCTTTTGCTAACTCCCAAGCCCCTTGATAATTTTTTTTTGTTTAATTTTTTGCGGAGGAAGGGCTATCAGATAGGGAGCAGGAAAGCAATTTGTTTTATGAACCAAAGTTCATGCATGAAAATCTTTTTTTTCTTTTGTGAAATAAACATCACAGACAATGACAGATGATATTTGTTTCCTGATTTATGCTGAGTAGTAGCAATTCTGTATTTCAGGTCACAAATGGTCTGATGCTTTGATTTAATTTTGCCAAAGGATGGCGTGAAAGGGAAACAACAGGACTGTGAGGTTCTGACTGGAGAGGATTGAAACGATAGGAGAAAGTTCTGCAGTAATGTCATTGACTTTTTTCTATTGTGGAGGGGTCAGACTTTGAAATTCTAGCAATGTTCATCGACATTCAAAATATTTCAGCTTGCTCAGTTCATGGAGCTTGCCGAGACCTTTTCTTTATGAGCAAAAGCAGGTTTTGTAATTAATAGTTGTAGCTCTACTATTGGGCTTGTAGCTGACTTTCTGTCCAGTCTGCCAAGCCACATGGTGCTAGATATGGCCATCCTTGGATGAGAAATCCTTGGAGAGCATCTAGGTGGTGTTAGTGGCGCCTTACATGGTGTCCTTGTCTCTCGACCAGTGGGTCATCATAGTGTTTGGGTGTGCATTGGCTGTTGCCTATGACACGAGAAGTGATTCACCTGACCAAAAAGTCTTTGTGCACCAACTCACCACCCTGGTAAGGAGGGCCTTAAACTAGCTTCAGAGGGGGCAGGCGACAAAAGTCCACAGATAAGCCCAAAAAAAGACAACCTTAACAGAAGGCTAGATGTTGTGGGGGGAGGGGAAATTTAGAGCATGAAAAATTATAATAGGGTAACAGGATCAACAAGAGAGAAATCAATGGAGGAATCTGCTCAGCTTCTTAGATGTTTATTCACAAATGCAAGGAATGTTGTAGGGAATAAACAGGAAGAATGGGAAGTATTAGCACATGTCAAGGCTGATTCCCCACTCTGGCACTTCGAGTGCAGGAGGTGGGGGCCCACAAGGATTCTGTGTCGCCAGCCCATGCTGTAACCACTTGGACATGCTGCTCCTTAGGGTAAAAGCCTCTAAAACTGTAAAATTTTCAGGCTAACATTAACCTGAACTTTTAATAAATCAAGTCTACTCTGCTGACATGGTATCAGAATTATAGCTGATCAGGATTTTTCAATGGAAAATTTTTTCCACTGAAAAATTCCAATTTATCAAAACCAGAATTGTTTGTGAGAAGGGCAACAAATTTGCCCACTCAAAAGTTTAAAAATTTTCAGTGTCCCATTTTACATTTTCAAAATGAAAATTTTCAGTGTTTTGGTTCAAAGTGACTTTTTTCATTTTGAAATTCAACTTAATTTGTATGAAAAAATGTGAAAGTTTGAAATCGAAATGAAACATTTCAAATTGAGCCAAACTGAATTTTTATTTGGGTTTGTTTGTTCGTGAAAACTTTCAAGATTTTGCCATTTCATCCCAATTCAGGACAGGCCATTTTGCCCTTTCACAGTGCTGAGTTGCACTTAATTTCCAGCATCTCCCAGCCAATGCTCTACAGCTGTACTGCCTTGACAAGCATTATCAGCTACATGTGCTGTGTACAGGGTGTGTGATCACCATCTAAATCACAACATGGGTGCGGCTGAACCTTGTCACTAACGTATCTGTCACCATCAAGCCATCCACCTTCTACAATGGCCCATAACCCGTACATTGAGCTGGGAGCTCCAGATTTACCGGCTGTCTATTTAAAAGAGGCCTCAATCAGTAATTTTGCCCTTACTGTCAACTTAGGGGCAGATATTACTGTTGTTTAAAATAATGGAGTGACTGATCTATGGACACAGTCAGGCACTAAGCTACCTCAGTATCAGTCTTTGCACACACAGAATCAGAGGTCGGCTTTGAAAACATAACCCGGAAGGATTATATTTCAAGCCTGTAGACCTGGGCCTTAAACATTTAGTTTTGTGTTGAGTCCGGGGGCCACAGCCTCTCTCGGGCAGACACAGCATCTGGTCCTGTTTTGACATGCAGCAGGGCTGGCTGAAGTCAGCATGAGGCCCCTGGGCACGTTGTCTCTCTAACTGTCCCAGCCGCTGGGGGGATGTGGGGATGATCAGCCCACCTAACTCAACCCTGTGTGCACTGCGCTCAGGATGTCTGCAGAGTCACCAGCTTGGGAGAAGGGAAGGGTACGTCAGCTGGCCTGCCCTGAATAGCTGCTCTAGTGAGGTGATATTTCTATAGGGGACACTTGCCCTTTCTTTGTTAAGTACAGGATAGAATTAAGTGGGGGGTTGATTTCTCCCTCAACCTGTGGAACTGTTAGATCTTGATGGGAGAGACTCATGAAACCCGACATCACCTTCCGCCAGGAAAGGATTTTTATTTCAGACTCAGTGGTCTGGTGCCTGGGTAATTGAAGCTGATAGATTCCTGCTGCCTAGCTGGGGAGTGGGGAGAGCTCAGCAGTTGCCCGATGAGCACATGTACAAGAGAAACTCACTCCTAAGGCTTGTGGCACTGTAAAAGGGGGAAAGAACTGGCAGGCCGTGGACATGGGCCGCAGTCCACTGCCCTCTGGCATATAAAGCTGCAGCAGGTGCTACCACGCAGTGCCAAAAACAATCCCCAGCTCCAAATGTCCCTGATCTTTGGGGACATATAGACGTCAAAGTTCAGTCCGGCTCCCCTCTGCATAATGGAACAACCCCCTCATCTCATGCTTTGTAAAGGTTCAGCACTGGCCCTTTCTTTTGAGGTTCTGCTGTGCTAGAAGTAGCGGGGAGGCCAGATATTGGCTCCATCAATGAGCCCTCTCTGCTGGCAGGTCAACATGATGGGTGACCTACTGGATGTTCAGGCAGCTCTATAGTCTTCTGGCTTGATTTTGCCATTTTAAAAAACACTTGAGAAGTAAAACAATTACATTGCTCCATGCACCCAGTTCCTGAGCCCTTACCACCCACTTACCTGCCTCAGTGCAGCATGCATGGGTCTAGTTAGAGGGCTGTCACAGGTGGGCGTGTAAGTGCCACACATGGTGCATTAGGCAGTCAGGTAAAGATTAAAGTCCCATTGTTTATTCTGCTCTTCCCCAGCTTCATGGAGAAGGGCTAGAATAATTTTCCATCAAAACTTTTTTTTAACAGAAAATTCGATTTCCAACAAAGCCAAAAAGGTGATGGAAAGCAGCTGCTGATCTTCTGTCTAAAAATGCTCTAGGGGCTGGGGAGCCCATGTTCCAACCAATTCTAGTTGTCAATGGAGTTCATTAAATTTTTTGTAATGGAACAGTTTTCCACTGGAAAATGCAGTTTAGTTGAAAATGAAACATTTTGTGGGAACATGTCAATGCTGACAAAAATTGAAATGGGAAAAAATTGAAATGATCTTTCAACTTTCTCGTTTCAATGTCAAAACCTTTCATTTAGAGAAAGAAAAAATGTTTCATTTTGATGTCCTTGCAATTCATGTTATTTCAACTTTGAGATTATATGAAAACCATAATTGTAATTATATTTATATATTAGATATAATGTTGCATATATTTAATATGTTAATATACTATACAAGTCAAAACAAAATTAATTAAAATGATAGTCAAAATGAAATACTTGGACATCAGCAAAACATTCGGATATAACTGAAACATAACAATTCAACATGATCAACATTAAAACTTCTTCAGGGTCCCAGTCAGAAGTCTTTCAAAATTTTTGTTTCATGGGAAATTTGGACTTTTCATTTGGACTTGGAATGAATTTTTCAAAATGTTGGAATTTCCCATGGAACATAAATTCTGGTTTCTGACCAGACCTAGTTATCAGCATTCATAGCTAGACTAGCCAGCTCTACAACCGTATGCACGTGCTTACCTCTTCATGGATCTTTGGTCTCCTCTTTATCCAACTAACTCAGTTACCTGTTACCTTAAACTGCTAGCCCATTGCAACTGAGCCTCACCTACCTCCCACTAATTAATGGCCCTTACTACCAGCTACTGGCTTCCGGAGTCACATCTTTGGGCCCAAAGCTGTCTGATGAATCTTGAGGGAAAAGCAGAAATGAAGCAACCAAACCAAACCCTGGCAACGTCCCAAGCTTCTCGACTGCCCTCCCACAAAGTCATACTGACATAGCATGAGTGAGTCTCCCTTGGTGGGAAAAACCCATATAGTTACACTTAATGTTTAAAAGAGGTAACGAGACATATAAATGCTCTTACCTCCAGGCTGTCAGGTCACCTACATACCCAGTCAGCAGCAACTAGTGTTGTTGCTGTCAGATGATATCCAGTTGGTTATCCCATGTGGATGGATGTGGTGGAATGAGTCAAGTAGACACAACCACAGCTGGCACTAACTGGCTCACTGGTAGGCAATGGCAGCAGAGAAGCCAGAAAATGAATGTGCCTAGGGACTGAACTGCCCTTTCACCACAAGCATTATTATTATTATTTATTGGATGACACTTGAGTGGGAGAAGCTTGCATTGCTTCTGCCCATGTTGTTCTGGGGCTGCAGCTATTTTGTGGCAATGAGTTCCATGGGCTAATTATGATACATTATTACACCCATTTTATAGTTACAAACTGAGGCCCCAGGAGATTAAGTGACTCTTCCAGTGTCAAATTGTCAGTTGGGGCCATGAGTCCTGTGTCCCTTTCTCTTACCTTTATTCCCAGATACAGAACATTCCATCTGAAGGGCAGGATGGAGATCCAGGGCCTGTATGTTGTCCTTGTAACTATTTTTTTCTTCTCTCTCAATAATCTAATGAAGAATGAAAAGCACGTTCTGGGGAACAAATGCTGAATTATGAAATCATACTTTGTGTGGGAAGGCAGCTAAAGGTTAATGAGCCAGTAATTCCAAAAACAAGACAAAATTGCTGACATATTGATCTCAGTAGTTGTTACATTAAACAAAGTAAACAAACATTTGTACATATCTGCAGTTTCCTGGAATTTCTATTATATTCTCTGTTGTTACACTTAAAATGTCTTGTAATTCCTAATAAAGTACAAGGGTATTGGACCACCTGTCCATCACAGGGTATTCAGGGCATGTTAGCGAGCATGGCAGAGTCCAAGACAGGTAGCTGACCTGCACTGAAGAGATGTTGCCTAAACCTTAGAATGGTACTGGCTCATGAGAAAGGAAGTCAGGGATCTGACCTATCTGGGGTGGAGGCAAGGACAACAATAAGCTATTACGGGAAGGAAAAGTTCTGCTTCTAGTTTAAAAAAAAATTCTGAGAAGAGTGTTTATTTTTTTATTTTAAAAATGTGTGTGGTGGGGAGAATTTGGTAATTTTTGGTTTTGAAAACTGATTTTTTTTTATTTTGATTTTGCATCAATCTCCCCAAACTTTAAAAAGAAAATTTCTTTTTTAAAAAGGCCACTTTTCAGCCTGTCGCAGGGCAGAGGTTTTAAAAACCTCTGCTGCCTGCTAAAGACCCTGCGACCCTGCAGCATGGCTGGGTTAAAGGGCTAAAACCCTGAGCAGGGAGCCCAGCTGAAAGCACTCATTAGGGTAGGCTCAGTGCAACCTGCTGAGTCAGATGGAATCACTGGGGCTGATGACTGGGGAAGAGTACAAACCCAGGGAAGAGCTCAGAGAAGGAAGCTAGCCAGGCAGGAGGATGGGGGGGCTCTAGCCCTGTCTCTACTGGTTGAGACAAGCCTCAAGGGCCCAGAGGACCTGGTGAGGGGTCTGTGAGGGGCCTGATTTTGGGGAAGTTGGGCCAATATAAGCACTGTAAATAAAAGAGCACGGGTGAAGCACCAGAGTGGAGTGTTTGAGATCTTTTCTTTCACCAGCCTAAGCACAGGGCACAGGGCACAGGGACTAGGGGAAGGAAGCCTGTGCCGCCCCGTGACACAGCCAAAGAATATTTCAGCAGAAGAATTTCAACCAGCTCTAATCTAAACCTTTTCCTACATGCAAAGATGTTAAACTAGTTAACTTAGAAATGCCAAAGAATCTGGACTGCACAGTAGGCCTTGACACCGCTGTAGATAAAAGAGCACTATGGAACTTTTAATGCACAGTAGTGCATGGCTCACTAGTGTGGGGTAGCTTTGACAACCCAGCTTTCTGTGAACTATTTGTTCATCCAGACAAGGCTTTAAACTGTGATTCTTCTCTGGAAAGTGATCCTGTACAAATGGCATCCTGGGTTGTTTATTGCATCTCAGTTTTTTGATCAGATGTCCCCACTTGACAAATCAGAACAGGGGTGGGCAAACTACGGCCCGTCCCATCCAGCCCCCTGGCCGGGGAGGCTACCCCGGCCCCTCCCCTGGAGCTGTGCTGCATTGGCAGCTCTCTGGGGCTGGAGCTGTGCACTCTCCCCTTGCCCTGGAGCCGTGCTGCGCGGGCAGTGCTGCAGGGTTGGGGCTGTGTGCCCCCCTGCCCTGGAGCCACGCAGGCAGCGCTGTGGGGCTGTGCGCTCCCCCTACTCTGGTGCCGCACCGCGCGGGCAGCAATGTGGGGCCAGGGCTGCGCGCTCCCCTCTCTGCCGGAGCCGCGCCACACGGACAGCACTTCAGGGGGCCAGGGCTGTGTGCTTTCCGCCTCCACCGGAGCCACACTGCAACACTGCCAGAGCCAATGTCAGTGTGTTGTGGCCAGGATCCCCACTGAAAGCAGCAGGTCTTCTGATGCTGCCATGGCCCTGGGCTGGGACGCAGTGGAGAGGGAGGGCCTGCGTTCCCTCTGCCACCTGATGTGTGGGTTGCAGTCTCCCCCTCTCTCAGATGCCCCAGAGTCTGACCTTGCTATTACAGCACTGTTTGCTCAGCCCCTGCTTGAAGGCCTGAGCCCCTGACTGTTTGTCTATTGCCCTGCCCTGACCCAGCGCCTGGGCTTAGTGTTGAACTGTTTGCCCAGTCCCTGCCTGAGGCCCCAGCCTCCCACTGTTTGTCTACTGCCCTGCCCTGACCTAGGGCCTGGGCCTATACTGAACTATTTGCTCAGTTCCTTCTTGAGGGCCTGAGCCCTTGTTTGTTTCCTACTCCACCCTGACCCCAGGCCTGGGCCTGTTAGGTACTGTTGCTCAGCCCTGCATGAGGGTCTGGGCCATAGACTTGGTATTCCCAAACCCAGCAGAGAGGCTGTAGCAAGGCGGTGTGGTGCCCCACTGCTCCACAGAGGGACTAGCCCTGGCCAAGTCCCTCTACATCCAGTTATTCCTTTCACAGGCTAGAAAACCCTCTAGGGCAGGGAGTCAGTGAAGAATGAACCACATCAAAGTCACTCCCCTCCCTTAAATAGCTTTAGCATATGATGGGAACCCTTTGCCTCCCAGTTTGACTCCCACACCTGGCCAGTGGAAAAACACTAGTATTATGATGGAGTCTGGTACCCGGTGACTTGGTCACATGTTCCTGAAGGGCCACTGCAGCCATGACTCAGAGGCTGTTTGCAGCATCCCCAGGAAGGCTCCCCAGTGGGAGATTAGCATCTTCTAAAACCTACTGATCTCCTAGCTGGCCATCTAGCCTGATTGCATTCTGTTTAGTGATCGTTCCCCAGTTGTAAAAAATTTGTAATAGATGCACAGACAATATTCCTATTAACATGATACATGTGTACACAGGACAATCACATTCAGTAAATCATAATCTTTCCAATGATACGCCTTATCTTGCACAAAATACATAATTATGCCATACTCACAGCATAATAATATTATTATGAAAAATATGGGATGAAATGCCACAGTATGCATTTCCACTGGACTCCTGCCCACATTCCCAGTCAATGTCTATGAAGGGACAGATGGCAGGGTACAAAGATGGAGATTTCCATTACAGAGAGGTGGGGAAGTGGGAGATTTACAACTCACATGTGCAAATGGGTAATTCAGAGATGGTTTTATTTTGTTGTTAAGTGCCAGGTATCCTAATTAAATAAGGAAGGGTGCTCCTGAGGAGTGGTAGGAGATTGATTCTGCTCCTTCAACAATGTATGCTCTTTCCCCTTGACTGACGCAAACCTTTGGTTAGTAGTTGTCATGGCAATACCATTTCTGCGCTCAGAAAAACTATTAGATGATGTTGATTTTGCAGCATCCCCCTAAACAGAATAATAATAACCCATGGTATTGTTTTTTCTGTTTACAAAGTGTGTCCAAAAATGATTGGTGCTTGCACTTTCAGAATGCCTGCGCTGTGCAATGACTTTAATGTATACACACTGAAAGACATTTTTGCCAGCAAAATCATTTTCTTTCCAGACATGTAGCCTGATATTACTATAGTCAGGTAAGTATTGGTCTGGAAGAGTGTCTGTTTCCCCCTAATGTCTATCATTAGATTAGTCTGTCATTCAGTCTGGAATAAAACCAGCCACACAGACACAGCTGGGAGAGCTTGAAATGCACCATGGATGGTGGTATGTCTCCCAAGCTAGGCTAAGGTCAGGCCTGGTAAATGGGAGACTCTTAAGGAAGGCTCAGTATGCCACAGGAAGAGGTGTTGGACATTCTGAAGGGCTGTTTGTTCACAGAATTGATGTTGAATCTGGGATCTGGTGAGGCTCTAGATGAGGTTGGGGTTTAGATACATCAGTACACACCAGATAAATAAGGCAGAAAATAAGGCCAAGTTGTGAAAAGAGTCATTGCAAGGAATCTTTGCTTATATAAGGGTGAGGAGCTGTTGATGGGTCAGCAAACACCCAGCAGAGGCCTAATAAAAGAGCCAGGGCTGCGTTAATGCCTTTGATAGTTACAAACAATGCCCCAGTGCAGCAAAACTTCTGAGTTATTCACTAGAATCTCATAAAGCCCCCTCTTATCCCTCTTCAGTGCAGAGTGGCGGTAGGGCACCAGTGAATCAGTCCCAAAGACACCTCGACACCTTAAGAGACTAATTTGGACATTCAAGTGTTGTTCATTGATTCCTACTGGTCTTTCTTCAAGTGCTGGGCTTGTGTGGGTGGGTGCGCATGTGCTCCGTGCATTTGGAATGGGAAGATTTTTCAATAGCAGTGTCCACTGGTCTGTGCCAGTGCTCTCCCCACCTCTCCAGCTCCTTCCTACTGCTCATGGTCTGGGACAGAACCTTTCCAGGGTTCCTGCTCAATCTTCAGCTCTGTAAATAATCTGCAAATAGTTATTTTTAGAGAGCTGAATTGGGGTGTTGTTCCCCTAGGATCTCCACTGTTTATAGCACCTAGCATGCCCAAAGTTCCAGGCTTTGAGACCTGTCTGGCCTGCCCCTCAGTCTTCCCAGTGACTGACCTTTACAAGAGCTGCCTTTGATCCCTCAGGGAAGCAAACATCCCTTTGTGGTGTGACATCTGCCACTCCTTTCCCTCACTTACCAGACAGTCTCAGGAGTTCAGACTCTGTCAACACTTAATGGAGCTCTCCAAGAGGCCCCATTTGGGCCCTGGGCTCTCCCACTTCCCACCTACTTAATCTGAGCCTCCAGGTAGCACCCCTTCAGCCCCCTCTCCCAGATCACTCTCCTCATCTCTCTTCCAGACCTTCTCAGGAGAGGATTCTCATAAAAGAGTTGGACTCCTTACTCCAGCTTGGGGCAATAGAGCTTGTAACCCCTCTGTATTTAAGCCTTTACTCCAAATATTTCCTCAGCCCCAGGAAAGGTTTGGGCTAGAGATCTATCCTGGACCTTATACAGCTAAATATCTTTATACATCATTCAAGATTCAGGTTGATCACCCTGGTCTCAGTAATCCACTCCCTGAATGAAGATGACTGGTTTACACCCTTCAATTTGAAGGCTGCTTATTTCCATATAGTTATTCACCTAGCACACACCAAATTTCTGTACTTCACTGTGGGCCCAGAATATTTTCAAAAGAGTGGGCTCCCCTTTGGCCTCTTGACTGCCAATCACAAAGGTACTGTCAGAGGTAGCAGTGTATCTCCACAGAGAGAGGAGCCCCATAGTTCCTTGCCTAGATCTCTGGCTGCTAATAGGACAGTCATATCAGGAAGTACAAGTAGAAGTCACTTCCTCACTTGACCTTTTTCATGCTCTGGGACTTAGGTAAATTCAGAAGAATTCACTTTAATCCCCACAGAGGTTATAGAATTTATTGGCATGAATCTGAGCTTGATCAAGGCAAGAGCCTACTTACCTCAGGACAGAATCCTTGCCATGACAGACCTTCTCACCCAGCTTCAACTCAGCCCTCTGACAGTCCAGTACTGCTTGGTCCTACTTGGTCATAGGGCCATGTTTACCTGCGTATCCCCCTTCACAATGCCTCATCTTTGGTACCTCCAAGCCTGGTTGCGGACAGTCTATGCCCCAAGCAGGGACTCTCTGGACAAATAAATCTCACTTCCCCAGAATGTCCTGGCATAGCTCCCCTGGTGGAATACCAGAGAGCCTGTGTGAGGGTTCCCTTTGTTCCCGCCCTGCCTACAAAGACACTCATTGCTGATGTCTCCTTGTTGGGAGAGGGAGTTCAGGGTTCCTGGTCCCTGCAGGAGTCCAAGCTGCATATCAATCTTCTTGAGCTTCAGATGAATGCGAGGTGTTCCTACCCCCTTATTTTGTCCATGTATGTGCAGTTCAGATTGGACCATGATGACCGTCTATTACATAAACAAATGGGATAGCAAGATCCACACCATTCTTCAGGAAAGCAATCCAGCTCTGGAACCAAGGCACCCAACGTCAAATTACCCTCTTGTCGATATATATTCCAGGAGAAATGAAATCCCTAGTGAACAGCCTCAGCAGGCATTTCCACGGGGATCATGAGTGGGTGCTCCATTCCTCAGCACTGCAGTACATCTTTCATCTGTAAGCAGTGTCAGGAATGAGATATATTCTGACATCTGGTGGCGAACTATGGGAATTGCAGTGAGCCTTGCAAAATAAGTCTGGGGCTGATCAATTTGCATAGACACACCCACTGCGCCTAGCCTGAGCCCACAGCAGCCCACATGGCCACTTCGGCTGATGAGGGAGCCCCAGTTTCTATGTTATTGGGGCAGGAATGATAAAGTGATGTTACTGTGATTATGTAAATGAAGGACTATGGACATGTACTTGGCCCGTGTTATGATGGAGAGACTCGCCATCACCTAGGTAGCACTCACTGGGCAAGGGCCATGCGTTTTCAGAACACTGTGAGATTGAAAAAGGTGGTGGACAAGTACCTATGCCTTTTGGTGAGGGTGCTGTCTGAGGGCCTCCCAGGCCTATTGCACCCTGTCTCTCTTCACTGTGGAATGTCAGAATTGAATTTTTGCTTCTATTAGGAGCCTGGTTTCAGGCTGCTGAGCTGGAAATTGCTTTGGGCTCACTGGTGCACCTGCACTAAGGCTCCCCTACTGTGAGCTGAAATCACCTAAGAGCTAAAGAAATCACTGAGTACTGTCTTAAGTAGGGGGGCCTGAGAAAGTGCAGAGTGGCTGGTGCAGCAGAGCAGTCTGTGTGTTGGCTAGCAGGATGGCTAGCGGAGTTGTTGGTGCTGCGGGCAGAGTGACCGGCGCGGCACAGCTGTCTGTGTGTCGGCTAGCAGAGCAGCTAGCGGATCAACGGGCAGAGCGGTTCGTGGGACAGCCAGCGGAGCAGAGCCGATTGTTGTGAGAGCTGCAGCGGAACCTCACGGAGAGGCGGCGCAGTTGGCCTCGGACCACGTAAGGTGCCCCGTGCCCTACCCTCCAATTCCACCCAGGCTGGAGGTAAGACTCTGCCAATTGACTTTTGAACTCTGCACTGACCAAGAACAGAGACTCTTGGGCGGTTGGACTTTTGGGGCTATTGAGTGACTTTTGGGGTTGTGGAACTCAAGAGCCAAGGGAAGGCCACGGCCTAGTTGCTGGGAGGGGGGCTTCTGGTTCATGGTTTGGTTTATTAACCTTGTTTGTGGTGTTTCCCCAATATAATGCCACATTGTTTCTCCCTGTTATTAAAAGGCTTTGGTACACTCAGACTCTGTGCTTGCGAGAGGGGAAGTATTGTCTCTTACAGACACCCAGAGGAGTGGTATATGGTTGTCCCAGGTCACTGGGTGGGGGCTCGAGCCGGTTTTTGTATTGTGCTATTGGAATGGAACCCCTGGATACTGAACCCGGCCCTTGTTGCTGCCAACTCTGATGGGCAGAAGGGTTACACATCAATGGGGCTTCCCATCCTGGGACCTCTCCAAAACCTAGGGAAACAAGAAGTGACTTATTGCTCTTGAGCCACCCAGGGCCTCAACTACCAGGAACACCTTCCTAGTGCAGTGGTCGGACCACTGATGTACATCTTCCTTCCCATTCCTCTGCTACCTCGTATCCTCAGGAAAATCAATCTGTACAGGGTCACAGTGATTCTGACAGTTTCATAGTGGCCAAAACAAATTTGATTCACCACTATCCCATCCATTCACCCACAGCCATTCACAGACATACTGTCTCAGAACCAGGGCAGGATTAACCACCCCAACCCAGCATCTCTATATCTGTGGATTTTTTGGGTGGATAATGATCTGAGAGAGATCATGCTCAGAGTATGTCCAAGCCATCCTGAACAATAGCAGGAGACCCGTTACAAGGAAGTAGAATCAAATCTCTATGTGGGGTCAGCAGTGCCAGTTACTTCCCAAGGAGCCTGCAACCCTTATTCTCCTGGGTCATCTTTTCTCTTTGAAGACATTACATTCATCCATCATCAGTCCTCTATGGGTATATTTGCCAGCTATCAATGCCTTTCATCCCCACAGGGAGAACTGCTCAGTTTTCACCCATCCCACCACTGTGATGTTCTTAAAGGGCGTTATCAAGACATTCCCTCTGGTATCTGAACCTTGCCCTTTGGACACTTATGAACCTACCATTTGTACCCTCGTCTTCCTGCTCCCTCTTGCGCCTATCTATGAAGGTGGCTTTCCTGACAGCAATCACCTCTGCTAGGAGAGTAGGTGAACTTGGGACCCTTATGGAGGAGTCACATGGTTTTTCAGAGATATGCCCAAAGCTTCCCCATAATAGAGAGAACAGAAAGCTCCACTCATTGGATATACAAAAGACTCTAACCCATTCAACTTGTACAGGACAAGACTCTTGGAAGTCTCCAAGGTTAGTCATTTCCATCTCTGAAAGGATGAATGAGGAAGCAATGAGGAAGCCATCTCTTCCCACAAGCTCCAACAATCCCAAGAAATTTCCATTCTGCAATGATCCAAATGTATCATTTGATCCCCGGAAAGGCAGACTACGTTCAGCTAATGTTTGAATAACAGCTATAACATGCTGCAAGACATGTTGCCAGAATTCATGCTCCCTTTAATTTGTTCTTCCAATTTTTGTGTCAATCCAAAGCCCAGTCTTCAATTTAAATATGTCAACATTGAGTCTCTGTGAGTAGTGCTATGTTCATGTTGTTCAATTAAAACAATATTCCGCCAGTCATTAAATCCATCTGCAGCAAACCGGGATGTTGAAGGTTTATATGCAAAAAGTTTGCCAACAAAACAGTGGTGAATACAGTAGCCATTCTCGAGTGTATTTCTCACCATTCACTTTCATGCTGAAAAGTATTTTTTGTGGACAATATCTTGTTTGTTTTCCATTGGTAAAAATCCGACGTGATTTCTCAAATGGCCCAGTGTGGTGTTGACAGTCATTTGGTCCATGATCTGTCCAGTAAGCTACATTATCAATATGAAATCAACCCACATACCAGGATCTTTTCTCCTATTATTTACAGCATGAGCAAGTTCAGTCTCTGACACATCCAAACCTTCTAGAACAATGTCTGTTTTACCACCAGGAGTAGGATGATCAGTTACAGTCTCTGATGCATCCACATGTTCTGGCATGGTGTTTGTTTCACCAATAGAAGAAGGATCAGTCTCTGTAACACTTACAGGTTTTGGAACAATGTCTGTGCTACTGAGAGAAGATGTTGCTTCTGACGGATTCGCTTTGGAAGATTTTGGAAAATTTCGCTAGTTTTTTGTTTCTTTTCTTCTGCGAGTTTACGTTTCTGTGATCCACTCACTTGGTTACATTTCATCCTGCCCCTTATCACAGTTATCAGAACTTAAAAAAAACCCAAAACCAAATTACACAACATACACTATTTTTATGTATATATTGTGGCAAAGCTCTGGCCTTGTCCCTGTGGGTTCTGCACTTCCAAGCGGTTTGTGCTAGCCTCAGAGGCTCACTGTGACCCTCCACGTAGCCCTTCTCTCTCTAGGCCAGGGTTACAGTCTACTGAGCCCTTTTCGTCATCAGCCAGCAAAGCTGTTGGTGAGAGAACTCCCAGAGTCTCTGTTGTCCCTTTGGCTTATTTCAGGACAGTATAACCTCCTGTCCTGCTAGGCGCCTGCCTTACCCTTCCAGGAGGTGTTTCAGTAGTAGCAGGTTGGGGGGAACCCGGGCCCGCCCTCTACTCCAAATTCCAGCCCAGGGACCCTATGGTAGCAGCTATTGGCAGCCAACCTTTCACTGACAGAGTTGCTACTTTTCCCTGGGCTACTTTCCCACAGCTCTCCCACTTTTCCCTTACCTCAGGATATCGCACATCTTCCTCTCCTCCAGCTCCTTTCTCCTTGGCTCTTCCACCTTACTAACTGGGAGGTTTTTAGCTGGTTTCAGCCAGCCCCTGACTGGCTTCAGATGTCCCAATCAGGCTAGCTATTTCTGCTGCTTTCTAGAAGCTTCTTGACTGGCCTGGCGTAGCCTTTGTTTGGCTATCCAGGGAACAGGGACCTGCACATCCTGAGGCTAATATACCTGCCTTCCAGCACTCTCTTATACCCTTCAGGTCTGACTTCGTCACAATATATAATATACATATAAGAAAGAAAAAAACAATGAAGTATGTATAACTCAGAAGAATATATCAATAATAAAGCATAAATTTATTGCAATACATGACAGGATCTGATTTCCTTGCATTATTTCAATCTACATTAGTAGGATGCCCCCTGGTTTAGGTGGGGATAAGTAATAATAAGAGAACAGAAAAAGAGAGGAAGAGTGTGTAGTGGAGTGTAAGGAAGTCTAACAAAGTTCTGAGTTTTCCCACAATAACTACTTTGATGCTTTTTTTGAAATATCAAATTTCTTTAAAAAAATCTATCTTTTCTTTGGTGCCCCTTGCTTTGCTGGTGCCTTAAGCACATGCTTAGTCTGCCTATTGGGTAATCCAGCCCTGCCTCCAGCCCTTAAAATCCACATTTCAGGGTAATTGTGCCCATTTTACAGATGAAGGAACTTAAGCAGAGTGGTTGTGAATTCCTCAAACTCACACAGAAAATTGGTAGAAGAGATGAGAATAGAATGCAGCCCTCCTGATCCCAGGGCCTGTCATTTAGTCATAAAACCATCCTAGCTCTTTCTAGGTAACCTGTAACTGTGACAGATCCCTCAGCAGCTCCTGTGGATATAACAGTCACTAGCTAACATCCTGAGTGCCATACATAATTAAATAGTGAAAGCAATCCTGTGACATTTTAAGTGTTTCAGTGGTTGTAAGGATTCTACCATATTCCTTGGGAGATTACTCTTTACTTGAATAAATCTAATTAAGATTTTTCCTTAATACTCTTCTTAAATGTTCATTAACTCTATTTAAGCAATTAATTTTCTCCATATTCAAAATGCAAACATATTTTCAGTCAAAACAACCCTTATTTTTTACCATGAGGAAAATAGAACAAAAGTAAGGTCTTCAGGAAAGAGCATAGTGGGTATCTCCCTTCAGTCTGCAACAACTCTGAGTGCAAGATGGCTGCTGAACTTTGGACAAATCTCTTAGAAATGGACACAGAAAACAAAAGACAAGGGTGTGTCATAACGAAATACACCACAGACCCATTTCCTCTTTGTACCATTACCAGAGACAAAACTCTGTGAACAACCCAATTCCTGATGTAACTACATTAAATTCTGTGAAGTTACCCCAACGGTATATTTGGCCCAATAGCTCCAAATTGCTCTGTGTAGAATTTTACCTACAGCCATCAGCGTGAGTGGTTTTTCACGCTTCTGCATGTCAGGCTTTATGGCCTACAAAGAGAAACTCAGGGACAAGATCGCACTTGAGAAGCGAAGACACTGGACATGGCCCTTGAGGGGGCGTTAGTCTTGCCAGCCTATTGGGCCTCCATGACTGAGGGCAGCAGCAGCAATCTTATTTCATGATGAATAGGACCCTCCATTTTATTACAAATAAATGTTAATTTCCCCCCTCCTTTCTTTTCCCCATGACTGAAGGGGTGTTAATGGGCCACTTTACCTTGAATGTCCCTTAAATATGTATTAACTATTTATCAGAGGGGTAGCTGTGTTAGTCTGTATACACAAAAACAATGAGGAGTCTGGTGCACCTTAAAGACTAACAGATTTATTTGGGCATAAGCTTTCATGGGTAAAAACCCCACTTCTTCAGCTACATGGAGTGAAAATTACAGATGGAGGCATAAATATACTGAGGTATTGACACCTACTCAGCAATTATTTGGAGTGGACCACATCCATCCTGACTGAGTTAGCCCGGTCAGCACTGATTCTCCACTTGTAAGGTAACTCCCTTCTCTTCATGTGTCAGTATAACAATGCCTGCATCTGTAATTTTCACTCCATACATCTGAAGAAGTGGGTTTTCTACCCACAAAAGCTTATGCCCAAATAAATCTGTTAGTCTTTAAGGTGCCACCAGACTCCTTGTTGTTAACTATGTATGTTAAACAAACTGTTCCACCTTGTATTTAGCTGTGACTCTCTGAGTATGCTTCCCCGACCCGAAGAAGTGTTCTGAGTAGCTCGAAAGCTTGTCTCTCTCACAAATAGAAGTTGGCCCAATAAAAGATATTACCCTCACCCACCTCGTCTTTCAAATTTCCAGGAAGTCCTGCAATATGGATTTGCAGAAAAAAAGTTACTGTCGAATCAATACAAGAAGTAATATAGAAACAGATGGTGTATTTTTTTTTGTGATCAGAAGGATGTCTGCATGAGGAAAAACAATCACTGTAATTTGGCTTCCCATTACAGTCTTACTGCTATTATTCTTTAAACTTTATTTCAATAGAAGATGGAACCATTCCCAATTCAGAGCAGATTTTCTATTCATCTTTGAGCTGCACTCATTCACAAACACAGGGTAGATGTCCACAGGCACAGGGTAACTGTGTTTGAGCTACCATATTACAAATAGCAGTGTGGGCATGGTGGTGCAAATGGCAGTTTGGGTGAGCTACCCAAGCACAATCCTGGCCAAGACCTTCAGGCAGCTAGACCAAACCATCACCGGTGTCGCCACAGCCACACTGCTAGTTTTAGTTTGAGCAGAATTAGGAATGTGCACTGCTACCCAAGCTGCGAATCACAAGTCCCAGCTGCAGTCTAGACATAGCCTAGGTGGCAAAGGCTTCCTGACATGCCCATGAAAATGAATGCAGGGTCAATCAGAGATTCCAGGCCATGGGAAAGATAGGTCAGTTTGGTGGAGAGCAGATATTTGTTTCTTTGGTATCACACGTAGGATGATTTGATTTGATTTTTATTCTTTTCCCTTTGCATCTTCCCATTTTATTTTGTCTTTTTTAAAAAAAATGTTGGTTTTGACACTTTGTTTGGATACGATTTACAGCCTCCATCCTTGCTCCAGCAGCCAGTGTTTCATATGGTACTTTGCGTACAAGTGCATCTTGAAAGGGTGCTGTAAATTAGACTGTCACATTGGCCTCTTCTTATTTCTTTAAAACATCAGAGAGTTCCTAGGCCCTTTGTTGTGTTAATTAACTTGCATGGCAATGGAAGCTATAAAGGACAAACATCCACCAGGGGCCTGCCCCACCATAAGCTCTCTCTGCATTTGCCTCTACTTGAATTGCCCACAGTCTGACAGTAACTCTTTAGCAGAGGCAGCAATAGAATTCAGATCTCCTGACTCGCTGTCCCGTGCATTAACAATCCTCTTCCACATTGTCATGAATGGCCCTGGCCACTTCAGCTGGCTAATAGCCCATCTGTGTAAAGTGCTTGGAGCGCTATGGATGAAAAGCAAAGTGCTTATAATTAGCATTATCGATGTGTTTATACATGTGAAGAACTTCATTGAGGAAGCAATGGGAACCATAACTATTATTTTAATAGAGTTAAATCACAAACTTAATGTTGAATTAACTCTTGAAGAGACTGGAAATGCCAGTGATCGGAGGGTGACTGTCCATCTTGTACTAAGTCTATACTGGTATTTCTCTGTAGCAGACAGACAATACACTGATGCTTTATTTAGCACTGTTGGAGCAATGTGCTCATGGTTAATGTGTCAGCTAGCTCCCGCTTTGGCTACATGCTGCTGGATTGTGTGCAAACCTTGTGATGACAGTGCATATTGCTTCACATTAGTTGGGCTGGCACCCTCGGGTGTTGCATAGCAGGATAATTTCCTAAAGTCTATTTCTGTGCAAAGATCTGTGGCTGTCAATGCCATTTTTTTTCTCACCTGCTCTACCAGAATGGGCAGGCTTTAGCACAGAGACTGAACACATGCCCTGGTCTGTTTCCATTGTCCAAGGTTCCCTCAGTTCCCTTCAAGTACCACTGGCTGAAATAACCCATTGGATTTGCTTTCTAAATAAAATAACCCCTCTGATCCCTGTAATGCACTGCCCGATGGAGACACAGCAGAGGCCTCAAAGACAGAACCCGACAGCACCTACACCACCCGTTAATTTCTGACTCACTTCCTCACAGCCCGATCCTCAGTCATCACTGTAGGAGAAATGGCGACATAACACATCACCCGGGCCAGCCCTGGGATGCTGCACACAGAGATTGGCAGGTTTCTGACAGAAACAAGCAACAGTAGCAAATTGACTGGATGACAGAGCGTGGAATACAGCAAGTGCAGCCTCTGCTTGACCTTCTCCGCCCCTTTGGCTTGAGCTGGCTGGCTTTTCTGAGACTGGGGCAATAACGTGAATGTAAAAGAATGAAAAGTACTTTAAAGAAACAATAACATTAGTTAGTAATTCCAACTGTTCTGGGAAATATGGCAGATTGTCCTGCGATATATAAAGAGCCTGAAGTAATGCTAATTTTTAAAAGCCCGATTTATCCTTTTAACCGGTTACATGGGCTTTTCTTCCATGTTAGTTCCTCAACAACAGCTAATCGCCACACGGCGTGGATTGCTGCCGTTTAATGGCAGGAGTTCCTCATGCAATGGCCATGCCTCTGAGTGAGTCTTAGGGCTTGTCTGTACAGCGAGTTACTGCACAGAGAGCCAGGGTGTCAATCTACAGTACGTTCTGACTTGCCATGCGGTAACTTGCCATGTCAACAAGCCCTGAGTGCACATCCCATCCCACTCCATGCCATGCTGGCTTTTGTATACAGTCCCTGGATTTGGCTATTTGGCCTTGTTTGCATGGGTATGTTTTATCAGTTATACCAGTATAGTTGTAAAGGGATAGCCCCCAGTGTGAGCAGTCTTATTCCAGCGTTAGAATGACCTTTTTTTAGCTTTAAAAAAAGGTTAGCTTTAACCCCTTCCTAAGTGACATCAGTTAACCCATAAAAATGCACTTTTTTACTGGAGTAAGAGTGTCTATACTGGTATGACATCTGTTTAAATGCACATCTTAGCTTATACTAGAAATACTTTCCTGTGCAGACAAGGCCTTAGAATGCAGCTACATTTGAGCATTTAGGTTTTCTTTTTTCCAAGTACCGCACTGAAATTGGTTTTTTGACCCCTGCCTAAGTTCTATGTTGTAACAAAACCCCATGAGTTCTGTGTGCTGTCCATGTCCGTTATAAAAGTCCCAGATACATGACAATGGGAACATATCACAGAGTTGGTTTCTTCTAACACTGAACAAGGAACTTCATTGGAACAAGGGAAACTGTTATTCCTAAAGCAACTCTGCCTCTTGCCCTGCTGCTTAGCAGAGCTTCTTCTGCCTCAAACCTTCCCTGGCCCCTTTCCTGTCTCACTTCAGCTACAGTTTTTAAAAAAGTGCACATATCCTCACACTCTTCAAAGGGGGTAATTGTTCAAATATTTCTTATCCTACAGGGAGATCACATATGGTCCCAGGTGTAAACTGAGCTCATGGTGATTCTTTCAATTTTAAGGTGGTGGTAGGTTTTTTAGGCTAGTACTCATCTTTCAGGACAGTATCTTAATCTCAACAACACCCCATTAAGGTATCATTCAAAAAACTTTAGAGCTTCCACATTTTGTTCCTGTACTGTGGGATTTTCATCAAACGTCTTGGAATATTTCTGGGGCAGTCTAGGCCAGATCTATCACTGATCTTTACCTGCAGTTGGAAATCAGCTCTGAGCTTATCTGTATAGGTATCCTGTTCTGCAGATGTCATCAGCTTCCAACAGCCCAACTACTCTCCCTTCTCCCTTCATATGGGCAGGAATCAGACTGTGCATCCAGCACAATCCATGGCAGGTTTTCCAGAGAACGACACTGGGCAATTTTGACAGCTTAGTCCATTTCCTCCTTTCCGAAGAAAGGACCGTTTTTAGAGCCTGCAGGTGCCCTGAAATGACATCACATAGTTGGATGTACGAATTGGCCACAGCTGTGTGATGGCACCAGTACAGAGTAACCTCTGGAAATGGTTATAATCCCATTTAGTGACCCTACAGTGCAGCGGTTTGGGAGGCAGGTAGGAATATTTGATCACTGGGGCTTGTATTACTCTGGGCACTTTTATGGCACTAGTCATAATTTTTTGTTAAAAGCAACTTTAACACAAATATGACAATCTTGGCTTGTATAACTGCAATAGTGGTAATGGGCTCCGAACAAAAAGCAGGTTTCCTAAATCAAGTCCATTCAGTGCAACTGTAATTTTATTTGGCCACAGTGAATAGCAAGCTCAGGTAAAATGGTTTTTACAGGCTGTGTGAGGAGGAATGTTGGCAGACGGGCGGGAAAGAGAATAAGGACCAGATCCCACAACGCATGCAGATCCCCCTAGGAACTCGGCAATATCAGGTCCTACTAGTGACTTAAATGGAGGAGCTGCCAAGCTTCTGCCCAAATACGTAACAATGGCCTAAGCTGTGTGTATACAGAGACTTCTGTACAGGATGGCGAATGCCCAGTTGCAGTACCAGCTAGTGTGCTCTCCCTCCTGCGCTGGTAGAACTGGCTTGAGGGAAAGTCACCAAAACTCAACTCCTAGGGCTCTGCCTTTGACTTTTGTTTCTCTTCAAATATGTGACTGGAACTGGCGCACAGCGTTGGTGGGTTGAGTGTGAGGAGGCCTAGGCCCTGAGCGGCCGCAAATTGATATCTACCATGATAAGAAGGAGAGCAAGAGCAGGGAACCAATTGGTACTAGAGAGGGCCCCAGGCTTCAGAGTCCAGATCTGGGGTTACACTTTGCCAAAGCCCAGAGGTGCTGAGATACAGCGTGGAGGGATGGACGGACAGCTGCACAGTTAGCATCAAGATGGTGACCACAACTGAGCCAATTCCCCCACGCTGAAAGTCTCTGAGGACTGGATCCAGCCTTGCTGTCAGACCTTGACTCGGCGCTAAAGACTGTTGAATGTTATTTGTGTGCTTGGTGCTGGGCGTGACACAGAGGGAAACGTGGTTCCTGCCTCCAATCTGAACACGCCCAAAGGGCACAATTCCTGCCTATGTAGAAAGCCAGCACAAGCCCATGTGTTGCTTCAGCACCCAGGCTTCTCCTGGGTCTGGGTCTGGCACAAGGCAAATGTCACTCCAAACGCACATGGAGACCAAAGGAAGATATGACGTTAAGACATCTTTCGTTACATCTGTAACCCAGTGACTACTCAGCTTACCTAGAGCCTCAGCTTACCTAGAGCCTTGACCCTGTTGCGCAGAGGTATCCAATAGAAATTCAATGCTAGCCACACTTGTGGTTTTGAATTTTTCTTATTAGCCACATTATAAAAAGCTGCATGCATTAGCCACAGTTCAATAGCCTATTAGCCACATGTGGCTAGTGGCAAACATATTGGACACTGCTGCTGTAGAGGGCCTGGAAGACTTCCCATTGGCTGCTTGGGCTTCAGCTCAGCCTCCAGTGCTGGCTGCTCACTGACTGCTTATAATTGTGCCATTGTGGCTGAGAGTGTGTTATTCATGCGGTTCCTGCCAGACAGGAGAAACGGCCTATGCCTCTCTGCCTTGTTCACTCCCCAGCTACAGGTGAGTGAAAAGCTGCCCTCTCTCTCTCTCCCTTCCTTCCTCAGCTGTCATTCTACCAGAGTCCTGTCACTGGGTTGAATGCTGGAGTTATGGAGAGATGTTTATGAAAGATGTAATTTGGAGATGCTCCCTCATGAGGGACTGTGTTGTGAGTTTGGGCATTTGGAGACGTGCCCTGGAGGTGCGGTTTGGGAGCACCCCATGCCTGTGTGCAACAGTTCCCCAGACACCTCTCTTGTTTATTTTATTAAAGTTTTATTCCCTTCTCATTCCCTGCTTTACTTAACGAACCTCAAGATCATTACAAGAGTGTGCTTTGGATGACAGATGTTACGCAAAATAAGAGCCCGATCCTCCAAATGCTTCCTGTCGCTGTTGAGTTTACTCCCAGGAGTAATCCTATTGATGCCAACAGGAAGCCTTCCACTACTGAACGCTATGCTCAGGAGCAAGTACTTGCAGGACTGGGGCCTACAGGTAGTTGAACAAGGGATTGTGACCAGAAGCACAGGCCCCTCCCCATCTCTTGAGCTAAAGGAGCATCTCTGTTAGCAGTTAGCACTAGCCAGTGGTGCTGTTAAGCACCTGAAACCCATGGATTTACAGGAGGCTCCAAGGTACTGAGGGGGTCCCTCAAAGCCAGATCTGGCATGAAGGATCGTCCGTTCAGCCCGCTGGGCGTCAGCTGCTCTGTTCTGCTCCCTGCTGGGGGCTCTGCTGCAAGAACAGCCCCATTTCCCATCACCAGCTTCATCCTGGGCTCCCAAGGCTTCAGCACCTGTGTTCCCTGCCCAGTAACAACTGCCATATTCCCACACTGACCCATGAGCAGCACCCTCCCAACCGCTCAGCGGAAGCTCTGCAGCTATCAGGGAAACGGGGGATCCCTGGCAGCAAGAGGACAGGAACCAGAGCTTCCAGGAGCACAGGGCCAGCTGGAGCCAGGTAACGGGGCTGCCTTTACAGTGGAGGCCCCGGTTGGGAGCAAGAAGGAACAGCTGGTGCTCAGCAGGACAAATGGAAGGATCTCACCAGCAGTCTTGGGCCCCTGTGCTCACCTGCCTGGTGGTCCTTTTCCTTCCCCTATAAAGCATCCTCTGAACCAGCTGGTCTCACATGGGGGTGCTCAGAGGCGGGTCAGCACAGGGATGCTGCAGCCTGTGCCAAGTGTCTGAGATCCACAGGAATTGTTCTGTGATCTTCCATGGGGCGGGGATGATGACACCATGACGTGGTCCCATGTTCTGGACAAGGGACTACTTCATCATCATCACGTCCTGATGAAAAGGCACAGACAATGTGCACCAGCTATCAGGAGCTGGTTTGGGATCTTGATAGAAAACTCCTCCGTGATTGTGTAAGTGAGTTGATCTGTTGATCTACTCTGAAGAGCTGCACCTGTGCAGCTGGCTGCCAGGCCTTGGAGAAGAGCAAACGAAGAGGTGGTTCCCAGCGCGGGTAGTGGAGAGCAGTGGGAGGCAGAGGGGCTAATCACTCCCAAGGGCTTATCACTGCTATGACAGCTGGTAAAGTCTAGGTTGCTGCAGCAGCAAAACCATGTGCTGGGAACCTTCTCTTGCAGTGACTTTGATGAGGTTTATTGCATGAGGTTGTAAGCGTTAAATCCAAATAAAGTGCTTGGGCTGTGGATATCCCCGGGCAGCTGCAAAGATTCAAGGAGCAGCCCCCAGTTCTGGATATTTAGTGGTTTATTTAGTGATCTATACAGTGTCAGTTTCCAGTTGCAAGGTTGCTGTGTACCATCCCACAAAGTTATAACCCGGCAGGGGGTAGAAAAAGCTGTCCCTTCAAAATATGGGGACTCTGCAAATAGCCCCAAATGAATGAACCAGTGAATAAAAGAGGATCAGAAATGAAGAGAGAGAGAGAGAGAGAGAGAGAGAGAGAGAGAATGAAAAGACTGATAACATTGTCCAGAGCTGTTTGCTTACTCATTGGCAGAATGGTATTTCCCTTGCAATATCACTTGTACTTTTCATTAGTCATTTGTGACCTTTTCCTTCCATAATCAAACAAGACAACCTAACACTTAAATCTGAGCATTTAGGTTTGACATTTACAATTGGTTCTCAAGTTAGAGAAACCAAATGAAAATTCCCTAGCAGACACCATGCTATGGGGAAGGGTGAATCAAATAATTCATTTGCTGAATAACATGCGTGTCAGCCCTATTCAGCCGTCTAGATCTGACTGAATAATATCAGGTGGTATTTGTACTATAGTGGTTGTCATTAAAAAGTCAATATTCATCTGGAGTTACTACTGCACAGAGGTATCTGAGATCCCAGAGACATTTCCTATTTTGTGTACAGGGAAACTGTATTTGGCATTTGATTTAAGTAAAGCACATCTGATATTATTGGGAAGATAGCATTGTGCCAGTAACTAGAGAAAAAGTTTTGTTAAACACAAAAGGCTTGATTTAGCAGCAGTGACGTTCTTTCGGAATCAATATAGAGTGAGTTCGAACCCCAGAACATTGATAGCTAAGGTAGCTATATTAGTAATATGTAATCATTAACACATTTATCCTCACACTGTATCAGTTTCAGTTGCAAGCCTATGCAAATTACTTGAATTCATCCTGGCAAGTAGGGAGGTGCTATTATCCCTGTTTCACAGATGAGAAACTGAGGCACAGGGAGACCAGGGCCATATTTTAAAGGTATTTCGGTACCTGAAGATACAGATAGGTTCCTACTGGGGTTTCATTTAGGCACCTAACAACTCCCATTGATTTCAAGGAGAGTTAGTCCCTTAGATGCTTTAGCAAATCCCACCGGATACCTAAACAGTTTTACAAGCCTGCCCTGTGTGACTTGCTCAAGGTCACACAGGATGGCTATGGCAGAGAAACACTTGAACACTGGCTTCCAGAGGCCCTGTACCCAATCCTAACCACTAGGCTGATGTTGAACACGGCACTACTGGAAATGTCAGCCTTTACACAGAGCATGTCATAAAATTGCTCCTGTCTGCTCATGGACACTAATGATACCATCACAATTTTGGAAGGAATAGGTGTGTTAATGCTGGTTTCTTGGGAGTTGCCCAGATGCATGGTGATGGGCATAACAGAAGGTCACAGTCAGAATAAAATATTGCATAGAAATTCAAAGTCAGTAATCACATTCTGCTTCTATTGATTCCTTCAGAATTTCAATTGGATACAGGAGTCTGCTTCAGTTACTGCCCTAAAATGTCGCATTGTGTTGCTGTGCGTTTAGTTTCATCCAAAATTCTCTCATCCTATAGGTGGCCACATTTCAGTAGTAGAAAAAGAGGCTCCTGTGTGCTAAACTTAAAATTCCCACACACAAACTTTTTTAATTTAAAGCTGCAAAGAACAAGTTAAAACAAGTTACCACTTGCCATTACACATGCCATATTACAACATTGCACACAATAAAGTTTAAAATCAATTGAAAGCTGAGATTACACTCAGTTCTAACCACACCTGTAACACCCAGTTCACACAAATGAGCTTTTAACAGCAAAATTCTCACTGATCACCATCTGTGCAATCTTTACTCTGCCCCTGGAGTTCTGTCATTATTATTAGCAGACTTCAAAATATTAAATTTGGAGAAATTAGTATTTTTCTACATTTAAATCCTGAGGAATAGAAAATGTGACTTCTGGCAGCAGTTGTTATATCCATATTTGCTCTGTATTACTACTAAGTGTGATGATCAGTTACAGCACTAACTATTGCTGTTCTAATGTAAGGGACATAATTTTACGATCTTGCATACGAGTTAGGATTAGCATTTGTTCCTGCAGCAGTTTTGTGTCTAGCAGCATTTTCCTAAGTAGAGGTACATGGAATTATTTTGCTCAGAGGGATAAAATTGCTGTCTGTATAATATTCCTATAGTCTTGGATTGGTGTATTTGCATTGCTTTTTAGGACTGTTTATGGCGGTACAAAAGGCCAGGCTTTATAAAATATTAGTATGAAGAAGATTGAAACATTAAATTGTGTATGTACAGCTATGAAACAGGGTTATGCCATGGCTTTACAGTTTGCAGTAGTGTTCCCACAGACTTTGAATCGACAAAAGGGACCACGGGCGCACATGTGGGTACATCTCTCCCAGCTGTCTTTAGGTGTAAACAGGTAGTTAAAAGAGCAAGTTTTCATATTTTGCACTTACAGTCAAATTACTGGTATAAACTGCACCCAAAAAATGGAGAGCTCCCAGGTGAAACTAGATGTATCATTATAGGAGCATCCGCAAACCCAAGCTCACTCTAGAATTGACCATCCCTGTCTAGCATAGTTTGCAACACTAAGGGAAAGTTGCATAAAACAAATCCAACACAAACTGGGTGCCATTGGAAAACATCCCCACAGCGCAATATTTGGAGTATTTCCAATACTGAGAATACAAAATGCCTCAGTTATTGCAGTGAACTTAGCTACTAGCGCCAATTAATTAAATTTTTGATTAGTACCCACTGGACTGTCACTTTCTTCCTTCTTCCTCTGTTTATGATAAATATTTGTTTCCTTTCTTTCACCTTCCCCTTATTGTGCCTGTCTGCTGATGTATTAGACTCCTAGCTTCCATCTCATGTGTGTGACATTGCCATGGCAACAGATTGTGATGTGAAATTGCATGGGTAACACAAGAAATGAGTCATGAATAACCCCTTTCTCCCCTCTATATTAAAGGCAAATCAAATTTTTCATGAAATATGTTGTAATGTGTGACATTTTCAAGGAGATTGTGATGAGACAGGATAGCACCGTGCATATAAGATAGAGACTTTCTGGAAAATCAGCTGGTGGAAGTGCAGCTTTTATTTGGAATGGAAATAAAAACATTTTTCATATCAAAGGGAATATGGTCTAATGGTCAGAGTAGGGAACTGGGAATCAGGATTTTACTCCAGGCACTTTCACTGACTGGTTGTGCCTCAGTTTCCTCCTCTGTCCACAGAGGACGTAGTGTTGGCACGCCACACAGAGCTACTGGCTGAGAAGATTAATGAGTTGTCTGTTAAGCACTGCACAGTTCTGTTCCCACTGTAAGTAGAGAATGTCTCCAGGGTTTGGTGTGTTATCCCTTTCTCTATAACAAGTTGAACCTAAATCCTGAATTTGAGCATCCCTGAACTTTAGGGGAAATGGCAGAACTGTAGCTAGCTCTTAGGGTTCAGGCCCATGCTAATTATGCAGATTCCAGCAAGGTAGTCAAGTCCTTCTCCTGACCTCCATCCCTCCAGAAGTCTTCCCCAGTAGAACAACCTCCCCTCCTCCCCCAGGTGTTGAGCATGTAGCATTTGTTCCAAAAAGTTTGGATGAATATCCTGAACTTCCCCAATATACTCACAGTCTTCAGGAAAATATTTGGGGCTCACTGCATCTGGGGAGCCACATTAGTTCTGCCAAGCCTCCTGGAGCCTTGATCCAGCAAAGCAGGCAGAACGCTGATCAGTGCACTCCTAATGCATCTGTGCCTGTAAGAAGTGGGGGCGTTATGTCACATGGCTGGCACCCCAGAACTTTCTTCCTTTGGTCCCCAGGGAGACAGACAGAAGATCCTCTTCCCCTGGCCTCTGGAATGTGGGGTGAGGAGATCACAGCTGATCATCCTCTTCTCCTGACCTCTGGTAGGGTGACCAGAGGGCAAGTGTGAAAAATCGGGATGGGAGTAGGGGGCAATAGGTGCCGATATAAGAAAAAGCCCCGAAAATCAGGACTGTCCCTATAAAATTGGGACATCTGCTCACTCTACCTCTGGGAAGAGGGTAAGATCCCCTGCGGTCCCTTCTTTTTTGGGTGGGGAGGAAGAAGATTCTTGTGTGTTGGCCCCCCACGTCAGACCTCTGGGGAGAAGGTCCCAGTTCTGCTCTTCTGCTCTCTGCACTGTGTATAGATGGGGAAGGAAGAGAGAGAGCAGCCTCCTCGTGTACATGGGTACCATGTGGATTAGTCTGAGTGTTTGCACTGTTACACAAAAGCCACACTGAGAGGGAGCCTGCTCCAATGGTTAGAATGTGAGCCTAGGATTTAGGAGCTCCTAGTTTGATTCCCTGCTGTACCGCAGACATTCTGTATGACCGTGGCGCCTCAGTTCCCATCCATAAACGGCAATAATAACACTGCCCTTCCCCCTCTGGAGGGCACTGTGAGGATAAACGCATTCAGGATTGTGCAACAGTTTGAGATTTGCTGCTTGAAAAGTGCTATGTAAGAGGCAGCTATTATTATTATGGGCTTGAGGCAGCTCCTTCAAGTGACCTATTTCCCACTTATAGTCAAGGAACGGGTGATGCCCTCTCACTGTCCAAAGGTTCCCCATTGGTTCCTTGACCCTTGATTTCCGCCCATGGAGCACAGACCATGAGAAATAGCTTTTACCATCCATCCTGCACTAATTGGGATGTCCTGGAACCCCAGAGGTGTATTTACAGCAGCTGGAAGGGCAACAGTGCCACTGAATTACAAAGAGATGTCTTCTGCATATGCAACTCACTAGTGAGTGTGTGTCACCCTCCCCTTCAGGACCAATCCCTTTCAGGGCCCTATCCATAGTGGGTATGAGTCTGTTGCAGCGTTAGCTATGCAGCCTTAGCTTTTCAGCTCAGCTGTAGCTGCTTTTAGCCTTGCAGGTCCCTGGTTCAGTAGTCAAGGTGGTGGCCATTACACATACAAGGGTTGGACTTACTGTCCACCTTATTCTCACCACCTCTAGAGACAGGGGTATCAGACTGGTGCCAGTGGGAGCCTGTGGGAGACTCAATGCAGTAGCACTGGTGAAATCTAGGAGGAACCAGTGGGGAGGTAATTCATTAACACTGAGAATGCAACGGTGTATATGTGGCATTTCCTTAGTAGCTCCAGTGGCCAAGCTACCAAGAGCGCCTTCACAATCCCACACTGCATTGTTCCTCTCCTTTCTGAGAAGGAAGTGGTCCTAATCTCTGGGAGGTTTAAAGTGCTGAAAGTCTTAAAATTACATCCTGCCTTATAATGCAATATCAGATTTTTACACGGAATACAAGTTTTACACATGTAATGCCAAGTTTGCTTTATACGTTTTCATAAATTCATAGATTCCAAGGTCAGAAAGTACCAGTGGGTTCATCTAGTCTGACCTCCTGTAGAACACAGGCCAGAGAACTTCACCGAAATAATTCCTAGATCTTTTAGGAAAATAGCCATTCTTGATTTAAAAATTGCCAGTGCTGGAGAACCCATCACAACCTTTGATAAATTGTTCTAATGGTTAATTAGCGAGATTCTAAAGTATAGAGTAGTACCATTGGAAAGGAAGTAGTGGACAAGACCAATTCTTATAGCATCTTTCTACTCAGCAAATGCCAAAGCATGACCTTGTAATCACAAACACAATCTTCAGACAAAGCAAGAGGTACAAAACAACTTGGCAGCTCCCCCATGCAAAAGAAATGCACCTCCTAGACTGTGTCATTGTAGGAACACAGGATCTAAGAGATGTTCAAATCACCTGTGTCATGAAAGGAAATGATGATTGGTAGACTGACCACCGCCTGGCGAGGTCAGACATGGCCATCAGGATTGCAACAAAACATAGGAAGCAATCCAAATCACACAGATGGCAATACAACATTCAAAGACTTCAGTCCTCAGTGCATCAAGAAAACTTCCAAGCACTGCTCAGTGAAAACCTGGCCATATGCACACCTGGAAATAATGATACAAGTGTTGAAAAACACCGGGAAGTGCTAACATGGACCATTCATGAGGCTTGTGAGGAAATCACTGGCCTTGCTACCCACTGCCATTTGGACTGATTTGACAACAACTTTGAGATCACAGCCCTTTTGGACCAGAAGAGGAAAGCTTTCTGCGACTGGCAAAACCATCCATCATTCAGTCAGAAGCAGAGCTCTTTCCATCAGCTCAAAGCTGAGGTTCAAAGGAGGATCCAAGAAATCAGAGACCAATGGTGGGAGGACAAAGCAAAAGAAATCCAAGCATTTGCTGACAGACATGATATGCAGAGCTTTTTTTTGTGAGACAAAGACCCTGTACAGACCAAGCTCATATGACCTCAGACCTCTGAGATCCAAAGATGGTAGTAACTTTCTTTCAGATAACAAATCCATGAAAAAGCGCTGGAAGGAACACTTCGAAAAGCTTCTAAATCAAGAACTGACTGTGTTGACAACACCATTGACTCCATCCGTTAGCACCCAATCTGGGAAACACTTGCCAACTCACCAACACCTGAGGAAGTTCACAAAGCAATTAAGCAAATGAAGAACAATAAAGCACCAGGTCCATACCAGCTGAAGTATGGAAAATGGGGGGAGAAACACTTACTAACAAGCTTCAATTGCTGCTCCTCAAAATCTGGCACACCAAAGAAATCTCCCCGACTTCGATTATTTTCATCAAAAAGGGAGACAGGGCCAACTGTGGCAACTATCGAGGCATTGCCCTCCTCTCCACTGCTGGGAAGATTCTTGCTAGAATCTTACTGAATAGCCTGCTCCCTCTTGCAGAGGAAGTACTCCCAGAGTCCCACCGCAGCTCCTGATGATGATGAGACACCACTGGCATGATTTTCGCAGCCAGACAGATCCAGGAAAAATGTCATGAACAACACCAGGATCTGTATTTGGCTTTTATTGATCTGACCAAAGCCTTTGACTCTGTCAACTGTGAGGCTCTGTGGAAAATCATGTCAAAGTTTAGCTGCCCAAGCAAATTTATCGCCAATGTAAGACTCCTCCATGACCAGATGACTATGTCCATCCTGTGCAGTGGCTCTACCTCTGAGCCCTCTGTCATCTGAACTGCCATAAAACAAGGCTGCGTACTGGCACCCATCCTTTTCTGCATTTTCTTAGCAGCTATGAAAACGTGAACCCAAGGCCATCTACCACAGGGCATTGGCATCCAATATCATATTGATGGCCACGTCTTCAACCTTTCTCATCTCCATGCTAGGACTAAAGTAATATCAACAACAATAACCAAACTCCAGTATGCAGATGATTGTGCTGTAGTTGCACACTCAAAGGAGGATCTACAAACAGCCCTTAATTGCTTCTCTGAAGCTTACAAAAGGCTAGGGCTAACTCTGAACATCAGCAAAACAAAAATGCTCCACCAGCCAGCTCCTGGTCAATCATCAGATCCAGCACAGAAGATCTACATTGACAGAGAAGAACTGGAAAATGTAGAATACTTTGCCTATCTTGGCAGCTATCCCTCACAGGGGGCAGACATAGACGTCAAGGTTCAACACAGAATCCACTGTACTAGCCTTGCGACTGGCAGACTGTCTTGCTGGGTGTTCAATAATCACGACATCAAAACACACACTAGACTTTTAGTTTAGAAAGCAATGGTAATCCCAACTTTCCTCTATTGGCTGCAAGACTTGGGTGACTTATAGAAAACACCTGAAAAACCTGGAATGCCAGCATCAGACTCTTTTCTTCAGAAACATAAAGTGGGAGGATTGTCACATTAATGTCAGTGTCCTCACAGAGGCCAACATCTTCAGTGTTGAGTAGGATGACCAGATGTCCTGATTTTATAGGGACAGTCCCGATTTTTGCGTCTTTTTCTTATATAGGCTCCTATTACCCATCACTCCCTGTCCCGATTTTTCACACTTGCTGTCTGCTCACCCTAAGGAGACCACTCCTTACAGATTTAGGCTATATATTACTGAAGCACAGCCTACAAAACTAATAGCAGAAATGTGCTTCTATTATTTACAAAATATAAAGTGCATTATTATTTAATTATTCAGCTGTCAGATTTTCTGCCTGGACCACACAGCTTTAAAACAGAGGTGAGGGCTTTAATGTAAAATTCTCTCATGAGAATAGAGTGAACAGATGTCCCAATTTTATAGGGACAGTCCTGATTTTTGAGTCTTTTTCTTGTATAGGCTCCTATTACCACTCACTCCAGTCCCGAATTTTCACATTTGCTATCTGGTCACCCTAGTGTTGAGGCCCTGATTATCCAGCACTAGCAGAGGTGGAGCAAGCACTATATGCGTATGCAGGATTACCCTTACCAAAACAACTGTATGCCCAGCTCTACAAAGGAAAAAGGAAATGGGGAGCCAAAAGAAACACTTTACAGACATCCTCAAGAAAAATATCAAGAGATGAGGCATCGACACCACACACTGGGAGACAGAAGCCCAGGACAGGGATAACCGGTGAAGACTTGTCAGAGAAGGAGCGTCCACTTTTGAGGAAAATCACTTTGCCCTGGTCAAAGAAAAATTCCAGAAAAGAAAGGACAGATGACTGTCATGTAGTAATCATGGCCCCACGCTGACTTCCAACATCACCTGCAATGTCTGCCAATGAGTCTGCAGCTCAAGGATTGGACTTCTCAGTCACCAAAGGACCCATGCAAAATAAAACCTGTGAAAGAGATCATCCTCGACCTTGCAGGATTGTCGACGATTCTCACTGTTAAAAATGTGCACCTTATTTCTGGTCTGAATTTGTCTAGCTTCAGCATCTAGCCACTGCACTGTGTTAGCCCTTTCTCTGTCAGACTGATGAGCCCATTATTAAATATTTGTTTCCCCACATAGGTTCTTACAGACTGTGCTCAAATCACCCGTTAACCTTCTCTTTGTTAAACTGAATAGAAGCTTAAATTGCCCAACCATGGACTTCTGCTGGAGAGAATGCAGTAGAACTGGAGTTTTTGGCCCAGATCTCCAGAGGTATTTCAAATTTAGGTGTTGTGATGGAGTCAGACCAGAAGGGTATAGGAGAGTGCTGGAAGGCAGGTATATCAGCTTCAGGATGTATAGGTCCCTGTTCCCTGGATAGCCAAACAAAGGCTACTCCAGGTCAATTAAGACACCTGGGGCCAGTTAAGAACCTTCTAGAAAGGAGTAGAAACAGCTAGCCTGATTGGGACACCTGAAGCCAATCAGGGACTAGATGAAACCAGATAAAAACCTCCCAGTTAGTCAGGTGGGCTGTGGGTGTCAGGAGCTGTGAGAGGAAGTTGTGCTGTTCGTGAGACTGAGTGTTGGACAACATATCATACAGAAGGAAGGAGGCCCTGAGGTAAGGGTGAAGTGGAGTTTGAAGAAGCGGGGACTGCTGTGGGGAAGTAGCCCAGGGAATTGTATTATGTTTTGTGGCTAAAAGGTCAGCCATCTTAGCTGATACTACTAGGGTCCCTGGGCTGGAGCCCGGAGTAGAGGGTGGGCCTGGGCTCCCCCCTTTCTGTCTCCCCTAATTAATTACTGAAAAAGGGAAGTCACTCTGGGGCCTGGATGAGTTTCTGAGGCCCCTAAATCTGCCAGGAAGCATAGGACCCACAAATACAGACTCGGAACTTTGTCACAGTGTCTAAATACCTTTGAGGATCTGGGCCTTTGACCATATGTTCTGCTTTTGTTCCACAGTGAAAAGGTACAATTCCAATTCAATCTAACACCAGGATTGGGTTTTCTAAAGTAATGAAAACACCCTTTCCCATCTTTTACAACATGTATTATTTGATACCAGAGTGATTATAGATACTGAGTGGAAATCTTCCAGCAACATCACTATCAATAAATGGTTTAATAAATCATTGTATCTCCTGTCCACTGACTATCTTAAATGGATACCAGTTTTCATTACATACACAGCTTTTATATAAGCCATTAAATCACTCAATTTTGCACCTCACCAGTATAATTGCACACAGTTCTCTTTTTTCATTTTTTTTCATTGTTAATTATTTTGTCTTTAGTATAGGCATTGTATACTTGTATCTTCTGTGTTCTTTGGAATATTTTGGGACATTTCTGTATTATTCCACTTTGACTGATTTTATACCTGCACCTATTTCCAATTAAAAAACAAGCAACCAATGGAATAAATACCCATCTAAAGAATATGGCAAGTAACAAGCCAGACTGTCTGACCCAGACTGAACTCTATGAAAATGAACAAGAGGATAGACTACCCCGTCTTACTTGACAGAAAATAAAGAAGTAACTGATATAGACATCATTAAAAATAGCTCTAAGAAAGACTGCAGTTCATTAAAAACCCAGCAATCAGTAAATTCAGACAAAAGCTGGGAGATGTGGTATCTGTGGTGTATTGAGAATGGTGTTAAAATGATAAGCTATCACTTTAACTTGTAAGGGGCTTGCTGTTCCTCCTTGTAGACTAGGTGCTTTGTAGGGAAGCACATGATCTGGGTCTCTGGCAATTAGTCTGCAAACAGTCAGCCTAGAACAAAATGGGATGAGTTATGCCTCGTTGCCTTAGGGAGCAGCCTGTTTCGTCTTTACCTGTTCTGAGATTCTCAAGGGTGTTATCATTCGGAATTCTAAGAGATAAAATAGTGTTACATTGCAACCTTCCAGCAAGAATATTTTAGATTTTTATCTAACTTCTTGACATGTATGCCCTGAACATAACTGTATCACTCTTCCAGAAACAAAGATCTTACATTTTGGAAAGTCTAAAGAAACTATAGCAGTAAAACTGCATTGTAAAAATGTGCAAAACATGCCATGTGCATGGCTATCCCCTTTCCTTACTGGTGACAGGGATTATTCCACTGGATTAGGCACTAGCAGAACAGTCAGCAAACTTATTATCAGACAGTCCCTGCAGTTGCTGGTATAACAGGGACAGACTCATTGCTGGTAGGATGTATTACTTTTCTTCTCACACTGCACAAGAAAGATATTGACAGTGGACTAACCGACTTTAGGTTTGTCTTAACAAAATTAACCCTCCAAAGAGGAGACAGTGGACTAGACCAACATCTTGGTGAATGACACGATGTTATATCCTCAAGTCACAAGAAAAGGAATTCAGCTTCCAATGGAGAAATCAGAGTCTGAGGTCTCCAGGTGAGTGGAAGGAAACCGAATCCTTTTCAGATATAATGTCATGAACCAGAGAGCTGTGTCCTCGCTTTTGGAGTCTCAGTTCCCAGGGTGTTTTTCTTTTCAGGGAACTCACATGAACCAAGGAGGTGCTGAGCAAGCTTGGAAAAAAGCCACAATGGCCCAAATAAAACCCTGGGCCAATGGCCATTACTTCAGTGGGACCATGGGCTGCTATAATTTCTCTGTAGTAATGCACCTTCCTCCTAAGCACCTGTGGCCACTGTTCCTATGGAGGCAGCCTTCTGGACAGGCCTGGCTCCAAGTGTCCCCTGCAGACTCTATCATTAACCTCACTTACTGACAGGCCCATTCGTATCTCAGGTGCATTAGCAACCACAAAGGCTAGCAATGTACAGATGCTGACCAGCCTTCTACCATCTTCATGAGCAAGGCCACTTTATCAGTCGCCATGACGATCTAGCCAGCCTGCAGACTCTGACAGGAGCAGCATCTCTGGTGGATAAAGTGTCTGGCTGGCAACAAGAGCCTCAGTCATGCCTCTCGACCTTCACGGAAAATTCTCACATGGGTTTCTGGTTCTGAGTAGGCAGTTCCCAGGTTCCTCCAGAGGGGCGCAGTGCACAGACTCCCCAGCTCCTTGCCCGGGGACACAAGGCAATCCATTGCTTGACTTTCTGCAGCTCCTGCTTGGAGTAAGTGGATCCATCAGCTGAGAGGTCCAGCCAGGCCACATCACTGGGGTGCAGAGAGGTGTCTCCCTCCTCAACACTACAGGGGAAAAATCCACCCCAGATTCAGCATTGCAAAGTTCTCTAACTTCCTGGTAGTTCCCCATGCCCCTCCTGTCCCATTTACTGTCTTCCTTGCCTTGGCAGAGATCCAGGCCACCTAGAGGCACCCTCAGGATTAGTGCTCCTCCACAGAACTGGCGCTTGCCAATTCAAACAGAACACACGTTCTTTCCCGTGGGCTGTCCTTGATGTTAACCCAAGACTCCTGTGGGTTCAGAACACAGCTGGCCGTCCCGGGAACTGTGCAGCTTGTGGTGAGAACATAGCCAAACATAGCTGCACTTTGTTTCTGGGTGCTGGTGTGAAGCGTTAAGCCCCCAAATGATATGTAACCAGAGAAACAAACACCTCGTGCTCTACACCTGCCATGGCGATGACAAACAGTTGGGATGTCTGTCTGTCTCTGGCTGAGATTTCTAGAGGATTTGGATGTCCAGATTCCATTCATTTTAGTGGGCAGTGAGTGTCCAAAACTTTTAGCTAGTTTGAAAAATCTCAGCTTGTGTGGGCTGCCTCAGTTGTGTGAAGCCCACATTAGGAATAGGTTCATCATAGTCCTCCTCTAGATGCTAAGTCTAGCAAGCTACTTATCATGGTGTAAGTGGTTTCCATTTGTTTCAGGCTGTCTGATTTTTATTATGTGTTTGTTGTTATTGCTAGCACTAGGGTAGTGTTTTCTTGTTAAAATCATCCATGGTGCATTGGATAAAGTGATAGACAGGGAGTCGAGGAACCTGATCTCTGTGCCCAGTTCTGACACTCACTAACTGGGTGATCTTGGGCATGTCCTTGCTCTGTGCCTCAGTTTCCCAATCTATAAAATGGGGATAATGCTACTGAACTCCCTCTGCAATGTTCTTTTGTGCTATGCATTTTGGTGCTGTATAAGTGAAAAATATTAGTATAACTATTTTATTGTATTATTTTGGATACCTTTCTGGAATGTATTGTGTGTGTGTGTTTTACATGTGTAAATTAGCATCTCGCTGCTACAGAAGAAGGCTCTGTAGAAATGCTAACATAAATAAATACATAAAATGAAATAAATATATCCATTTAATTTCTCTGCGTGGTTTAAAAGAGATTTGGTTTAAAGAGGCTCTGGAATGGAGGACAGCTGAATTGACAACCAGAAGAGGGAAAGCTAGAGCAGGGGTCGCCAACTTTACTCAAGTGGTGTGCTGAGTCTTCATTTATTCACTTTAATTTAAGGTTTCACGTGCCAGTAATACATTTTAACATTTTTAGAAGGTCTCTTTCTATAAGTCTTTAATATTGTTGTATGTAAAGTAAATAAGGTTTTTAAAATGTTTAAAAAACTTCACTTAAAAGTAAATTAAAATGCAGAGCCCCCGCCCCCCCAAGCCGGTGGCCAAGACCCAGGCAGTGTGAGTGCCACTGAAAATCAGCTCACGTGCCGCCTTTGGCACCCGTGCCATAGGTTGCCTACCTCTGCTCTAGAGCAAATTTGGGAACTAATTGATAAACTTAACTGTAACAAGTCACCGGGACCAGACGTCATTCACCCAAGAGTTCTGAAAGAACTCAAATGTGAAATTGCGGAACTATTAACTAGGGTTTGTAACCTGTCCTTTAAATCGGCTTCTGTACCCAATGACTGGAAGATAGCTAATGTAACGCCAATATTTAAAAAGGGCTCTAGAGGTGATCCTGGCAACTACAGACCGGTAAGTCTAACGTCCGTACCGGGCAAATTAGTTGAAACAATAGTAAAGAATAAAATTGCCAGGCACATAGAAGAACATAAATTGTTGGGCAAAAGTCAGCATGGTTTCTATAAAGGGAAATCATGTCTTACTAATCTATTAGAGTTCTTTGAAGGGGTCAACAAACATGTGGACGAGGGGGATCCAGTGGACGTAGTGTACTTAGATTTCCAGAAAGCCTTTGACGAGGTTCCTCACCAAAGGCTCTTACGTAAATTAAGTTGCCATGGGATAAGAGGGAAGATCCTTTCATGGATTGAGAACTGGTTAAAAGACAGGCAACAAAGGGTAGGAATATATGGTAAATTTTCAGAATGGAGAGGGGTAACTAGTGGTGTTCCCCAAGGGTCAGTTCTAAGGCCAATCCTATTCAACTTATTCATCAGTGATTTGGAGGAAGAGGTAAACAGTGCGGTGGCAAAGTTTGCAGATGATACTAAAATGCTCAAAATAGTTAAGACCCAAGCAGACTGTGAAGAACTTCAAAAAGATTTCATGAAACTAAATGATTGGGCAACAAAATGGCAAATGAAATTTAATGTGGATAGATGTAAAGTAATGCACTTTGGAAAAAATAACCCCAATTATACATACAATATGATGGGGGCTAATTTAGCTACAACTAATCAGGAAAAAGATCTTGGAGTCATCGTGGATAGTTCTCTGAAGATGTCCATGCAGTGTGCAGCGGCAGTCAAAAAAGCAAACAGGATGTTAGGAATCATTAACAAAGGGATAGAGAATAAGATGGAGAGTATCTTATTGCCCTTATACAAATCCATGGTGAGCCCACATCTTGAAGACTGTGTACAAATGTGGTCTCCTCATCTCAAAAAGGATATACTGGCATTAGAAAAGGTTCAGAGAAGGGCAACTAAAATGATTAGGGGATTGGAACGGGTCCCATATGAGGAGAGATTATAGAGGCTAGGACTTTTTAGCTTGGAAAAGCGGAGACTAAGCAGGGATATGATAGAGGTGTATAAAATTATGAGTGGTGTGGAGAAAGTGAATAAGGAAAAGTTATTTACTTGTTCCCATAATAGAAGAACTAGGGGTCACCCACTGAAATTAGTGGGCAGCAGGTTTAAAACAAATAAAAGGAAGTTCTTCTTCACACAGTGCACAGTCAACCTGTGGAACTCCTTGCCTGAGGAGGCTGTGAAGGCTAGGGCTATAACAGGGTTTAAAAGAGAACTGGATAAATTCATGGAGGTTAAGTCCATTAATAGCTATTAGCCAAGCTGGGTAAGAAATGGTCTCCCTAGCCTCTGTTTGTCAGAGCGGGGTGATGGATGGCAGGAGAAAGATCACTTGATCTTTACCTGTTAGGTTCACTCACTCCGGGGCACCTGGCATTGGCCACTGTCGGTAGACAGGATACTGGGCTAGATGGACCTTTGGTCTGACCCAGTACAGCCTTTCTTATGTTCTTATGTTCTTAATATTCAAACCACATAAAATTAGGATTTGTTTTATAATACTCATTGAAAAGTTCTGAAACCCAGAGATGAAATTTGATGTATAGTATGGAGAGTTACAGATGAGACCCTTTCACAGTTTCTGTGTTTTTGTTATACTGTATATTACCAGTGCTGCATGGATGACTTCTTCTAAAAACTCCTTCTAAAAGCAGCAGGATATTGCTGTAGCAATGATGTGTCTGTGTACAACTTGTTTCCAATGATGATAATACAAATAAATACCAAATTTAAAAGAAAAACAACCGCACAGATCACGAAAAATAGCAGTATATAAAACATCCAGAAAGCTCTCGCTCCAGCAAAGAGCACGTAACCATGGCAACAGGTGGCCTCACTGTCACGATAATAAAAAAATGTATTATTCGAGGAGAGCTCTTAAAAGGGAAATATACATTTTGCAGAGGTGTGTAATGAAATATAGGCGGTGGGCTGTTGAATGCTATGGAAGGGGCAGGAAAGCAAGCCCAGCCATCCTTCAAACTGGAACAGGTGCTGAGAGGTAATTTGTTTCTTCAGAGATGCTGAGGATCAAGAATGGCCATACTGGAGGAGATGAATACGGGCCAGCTGGGCTGAAATACAGAGACCAGCCTCATTTAACCTCTTGTTGTCCCGTACTTGACCAGACTGTGCACGGCTCATAAAGAGTGTGCACGAATGGGAAGAGGGCCCAAAGGAGCCTTCTTTTTGCAGCCGGGAAAATCACTGCCAGGACTGCTCCGGGCAGGCACTGCTGGCAGCAGCAACAATGACCCAAAATGGGTGAGTGGTGAGACCTGACCTCATGCCAGACAGCTGAGTTGGATTTGGGAGATAACACATGCTGTAGAAGGAGAGCAGAGTCTATTCTGAGTCTTCCCAAGGACCCCTGCAGTCCCATGGAATTTATCACTGGGCTTGGCATAAAGCTGGACTCTGTTCCTATGCAGCTCCTGCCACTAATACCAGGTAGAAACAGACCATGATGGGAACATGTAAGCTGGGGGCTGAGCACTTATTGCCATGGCTGCGGAGGAGATAGAAAAGCCTTTTTCTTTAGGAAAAATATCCTTGCACCAAAGCTGAAATTTTTAGTGGGAAATCCTGGGAGCAGTGACTCTGAAAAAGGTTTGGGGGTTGTGATGGAACAAAGGCTCCCCATGTGATGCTGAGGCCAAAGGGCTGTCAGGGGGATAGAGAACAGAGAATCTGCCTTGCATGATTAATTACTATTAATGTGTCCCTCAAAAAAAAAATAGAATAATAGAATATCAGGGTTGCAAGGGACCTCAAGAGGACATCTAGTCCAACCCCTGCTCAAAGCAGGACAATTCCCAACTAAATTGTGCCAGCCAGGGCTTTGTCAAGCCTAACCTTAAAAACCACTAGGGAAGGAGATTCCACCAGCTCCCTAGGTAACCCATTCCTGCGCTTCACCACCCTCCCAGTGAAAAAGTTTTTCCTAATCTCCAACCTAAACCTCCCGCTCTGCAACTTAAGAACATTACTTCTTGTTCTGTCATCTGGTACCACTGAGAACAGTCTAGATCCATCCTCTTTGGAACCCCCTTTCAAGTAGTTAAAAGCAGCTATCAACTCCCCCCTCATTCTTCTCTTCTGTAGCCTAAACAAACCCAGTTCCCTCAGCCTCTCCTCATAAGTCATGTGCTCCAGGCCTCTAATCATTTTTGTTGTCCTCCGCTGGACTCTTTCCAGTTTGTCCACGTCCTTCGTGTAGTGTGGGGCCCAAAACTGGACACAATACTCCAGATGAGGCCTCACCAATGCCAAATAGAGGGAAATGATCACGTCCCTTGATCTGTTGGAAATGCCTTTATTTATCCAACCCAAAATGCCATTAGCCTTCTTGGCAACAAGGGCACACTGTTGACTCATATCCAGCTTCTTGTCCACTGTAACCCCTACGTCCTTTTCTGCAAAACTGCTGCCTAGCCATTTGGTCCGTAGTCTGTAGCAGTGCATGGGATTCTTCCGTCCTAAGTGCAGGACTCTGCATTTGTCCTTGTTGAACCTCATCATATTTCGTTTGGCCCAATCCTCTAATTTGTCCAGGTCCCTCTGTATCCTATCTCTACCCTCCAGGGTATCTACCACTCCTCCCAGTTTAGTGTCATCTGAAAACATGCTAAGAGTGCACTCCATGCCATCCTCCAGATCATTAATGAAGATATTGAACAAAACCAGCCTCAGGACCGACCCTTGGGGCACTCCACTTTGATACCAGCTGCCAACTAGACATGGAACCGTTGATCACTACCTGTTGAGCCCGATGATCTAGCCAGCTTTCTATCTACCTTATAGTCCATTCCTCCAGCCCGTACTTCTTTAACTTGTTGGTAAGAATACTGAGGGAGACAGTATCAAAAGCTTTGCTAAAGTCAAAATATATCATATCCCATGCTTTCCCCTTGTTCACAGAACCAGTTATCTCATCATAAAAGGCAATTAGGTTAGTCAGGCATGACTTGCCCTTGGTGAATCCATGCTGACTGTTCCTGATCACTTTCCTCTCCTTCAAGTGCTTCAGAATTAATTCCTTGAGAACCTGCTCCATGATTTTTCCAGGGACTGAGGTGAGGCTGACTGGCCTGTAGTTCCCTGGATCCTCCTTTTTCCCTTTTTTAAAGATGGGCACTACATTAGCTTTTTTCCAGTCCTCCAGATCCTCCCCTGATTACCATGAGTTTTCAAAGATAATGGCTAATGGCTCTGCAATCACATAGGCCAACTCCTTTAGCACCATCGGATGCAGCGCATCCAGCCCCATGGACTTGTGTTCGTCCAACTTTTCTAAATCGTCCTGAACCACTTCTTTCCCCACAGAGGGCTGGTCACCTCCTCCCCATACAGTGCTGTGCAGTGCAATAGTCTGGGAGCTGACCTTGTCTGTGAAGACAGAGGCAAAAAAAGCATTGAGTACATTAGCTTTCTCCACATCCTCTGTTACTAGGTTGTCTCCCTCATTCAGTAAGGGGCCCACACTTTCCTTGACTTTCTTCTTGTTGCTAACGTACCTGAAGAAACCCTTCTTGTTACTCCTAACATCTCCTGCTAGCTGCAACTCCAAGTGTGATTTGGCCTTCCTGATTTCACTCCTGCATGCCTGAGCAATATTTTTATATTCCTGTAACAGAAAAGTGCTCCATTTCTGTTTATCCCAAAACAGCATCCCCCTAGGATAGAGGTGGGCAAACTACGGCCTGTGGGCCATTTTATCCGGCCCACCAGCTCTGGCCATGAGAGTTGGGCCGGGAGCTTGCCGCGCTCTGGCTGGCGCTCCAGCCCAGCGGAGCGGGACTGGGGCCTTGCTGTGCTGTGCTCCGCCCGGCACTCCGGCTGGGAGCAGGACCGCGGGTTTGCTGCTCTTCACCTGGCGCTCCTCAGTGATGAGCAGTCATTTTCAGCACCGTCTTCAGGGAAGATTCTGCACGCAAAATGCCACATTCCTCAGGTATGACCTCACCACCCCTACGCAGCAGCGTGCCAAATCCCCGTCCTGTTTCCTATGGCCCCACCCTCGAGAGCCGGGAGTGGAGGGAAACCACCCATGGCCGCAGCTGCTACTGTCTGGGTTCCTCTGCATGTGGCACAGCTGCCTTGATGTCACAGTGCCAGCAGGGCCTGTAGGAGTCCCTGATACCACCCTGTGAAGACCCTTGCGCACTACCCCTCATGAGTCCTCTCGCCACACCAGTTTTTTCACAGTGCAGGCCATCTTGTAGAACAGCAGTTCGAAATAAGGGCAGCAGATAGGATTTCCTTTTCCCTTTCAAAAATGAGTGCTGCAATGAGTTCCTAGCCCAGAAGCTGTTTGTGACTCACTGGGGTTCAGGAGGGTTGTGTGTCAAAATTTCTCATCATGCTGGTCTGATGCCAGGTTTATATGGTTTTAAAATAATCCTTAGCATCTCTTAAATCTGGTTCTAAAGCGCCATATAGATGGGATGGATTATACCTGATACCCTTTACCACCATGAAGGGTATGGAATGGTTCTTGTGTGCTGAGCTGAGTCACATGTACCACTGAATCAGAGGACTGGTAAGAATACCGGGCCAGAGAATAGAGGGAAGGGGGCTGAGACATCACGGGACCTGCAGCAGATAGTATCCATATCTGCGCACCTGGGGTCTGCATCAACCCCCATCACTCTATCTGGGTTTCTGTTGTTCAGGGGTCAGCCCCGCCCCAGAGCACCCCTCTATTGTGACCCCATCTCCTGTGCTTGGATAGCAGCAAGTCCTGGTCTTCCAGGTGGAAACAGATGCTTGAGCTGGGGTGAGCTGCATCCACCTGGGACTGTTCTTAAAGGGTCCAAGACACTGGAGGCCCCTAAGATGCCCACTATAGCTGAGGCTGGAGACACTCAGGGCCCAGAAGAGCAGGATTGTGCCATGCCAGGTGGTGGCTCCATGCCTGGGGCTCCCAGTGGTGCCCTGTTTCCCCTGGGTGTTGTGAGGGACAGCAAGAACAGCTTGCCAGTCTCTTTTGGACGTGGTGTAGGAGCAAGAGTGGGCTGGAGACTCTCTGGGTGAGTGGGTAGGTACATTAAGTGCTAGCAGAGTCCACAATATGACTAGGAATAGAGAGACCCATAGGACCCCTCTATAGTAAAGGCTACTTACTAATAAAGAAGGCTCTGAGGCATCTGTAGACCTGTGACACTGTAGCTGGGCACCGGTGTGTGCCTGGGGCCTGCTCGCCTGTTGTTTTTACCCCTGTGCACTTATAACTGTCAGGGGCCTTCAGTCTGAACTCCTGATTTTCCATTGTTAAAAAGCTTCTTTTCTGCACTCACTGGATACGTCAGTGTGTTAGTGATGGATTTACAGTTCTGTGTCTGTCCCTGGGAAATGTGCTAAGGGCTGGGGACTTATGTACAGAACAGTTGTGCTTGCCAAAGCCTACTGTGGTGACTGCAAACCCCAATGCGCTAAAGGGTCCTCCCCCGATTGTTCATCTAGGCCATGATTCATTGAGAACTTCAGCACCTAAACTGAGAAGAAAGGCTAGTTTAGTGGGTAGTGCACTAGCTGGTGCTTTAGGAGACCCAAGTTCAATTCCTTACTAAGCCACAGACTTTACAAAAGTCCCATTAACTTGAGTGCTTTGGAAAATATTGCCTTTAATCTACTTTGTGCCTCTGTTCCCATCTGTAAAATGGGGATAATCCTTTATGACCTCACAGTGATGCTGTGAGTATCAATCCATTAACCACTGTGAGCTGGCAGATGCAATGATGCTGAGGGGTCATATGAGTACTTAGGTCAGAGACTGAAGCTAGCAAGTTGCTCTTGCTTTCCAAGAGTTTGGCCTGACCAATAGGAGGTTCAAGTGAAGCTCCTGCCCCATTTCATGTAGACGAGGGGATGCCATGGTGAGCTGCCTAGGTTGGGCTTGTTTGGGAAATTCCTGGACCAAGTCAGATCCGAAATACCTGGCATGTCTGATCTCAGCTAGAATCAAGGAGGAAAGAGGTAGCAGCAAAAAATAAATGAAATTGGGGATAAGGTTGATCCCAAACAGTTCAGTTAATAACTGGGACTGTATCTGGCCCTTGGATACCTGTTGCTAACGCTGTACCATCGTGTGATGCCTGCCACACAGCAATACTTGCCGATTCTGTGACATCCCAATGCCGTGCTGAATAATTCCCTTGTTTGGCGGAGCCTAGAAGAGTAATAAACACAAGGAGATCATGAAGCTAGCACACTGCTGCCTGCTGTTCATTCCCTTTCACAGCCAGATTAAAGCCTCAGGATGCTAATGACTGCCACAGCTTCACACAAATCCTGCAGCTTAAAAAGTCTGGTAGGAAAACGTTCTTTTCACAAGTCAACTGCTCCTGTTCACATGTGCTCCAAATGGCCGGAGGCTACGAGGGCAGAGACTGGGAAAGCCAGGGGGGTTTCTGCCTCCAGCTTGACTGGAGGCAGAAAAGCTAGAATGTTTAGCTTATTTGGGTTTGTTCACAACAGTTATATATGTGTCTATGCATGTATGGTGTGTATGTGTGTGCGTGAGAGAGAAAGAGAGAGAGAGAAATAGCCATTTCCTGTAATTGCCTTAAAAAATCACATTGAATTCAATTTGAGTCTCTTTGCAGGTCGTGGTATTAACTTCAGAGGTGAGCCTGGGAAGCGTTATGAACTTCAGAGGACTATATTGACCAATGGGCCAGATAGGAATGGATTTTTGGACCAACTGATTCAAGCGGTTTGCCTCGAGCTCCCTACCAGGAGGTGAATGGAGATTCCCACCTCCAGTTGTGCCTTTTGAAGCGGGTACTACTGTCTGCTCATTATCTGTTCCTGCAATCTGAAGCTCAAAGGCACAAGCTGTGTACTGGAGAGACTGACCTATGTATGGGGGCATAAAGGGGGTCTGAGCTAGAGCTGTTATGACCTTTTAACCACAGATAGGAGCGACTCCTGGCAGAGCTTCTGCTGGAGTTGGGGATGATCTCTGGTGAGTTTATTGGCATGTGTGTATGTTCTTTGTTCTTTTGAATAGGTTTTCTCTGCATTGCTTTTACCTCAAGAATAAATGTGCTTAACTAGAAAGAGCTGTGAGGTACCTAATCACTGTGGCAATCATGCTGTTTCTAGCCTCTGAAGAGAGAAAGCAAAGCACAGATGCTGGTCTAGTTAGGCCATCTGCCTTGCTGGGAATATCATGGTGTAAGCAGGGAACTGCACAGCCTGGAAAAAACTCCAGTCATGATGGAGAGAGACATGAATCTCTGCCCAAGAGAGGTAGCTGGGAGCTTAGAGTGGGTGTCTTAGGTGGACCATGATGGGGAAATACAGGTGCAATTGTCCTGGACTGTCTGTGTATGTGTATGGTTGTGTGATGTGCCTGTGTGTCTCCATGTGTATGGTTGTATGTATGTCCTGTCTATATATGTATGTTTATGTAGGTGTGCGTGTAAGTGTGTGTACACCCGTGTGTGTGTTTGTATGTACGTGTGTGTGTGTGTGTGTGTGTGTGTGTGTGTGTAAAGCCAGTACAACAGACGGCTTCTCCCTGTCACTGTTCCCTTGGTGGACAGGAGTGGGCAGTGGTAATGCCCCTGGTCCCAGCCCAAGCAGCCAGGCTGAGGGCAGGGCATAGCCAGGTGAGTGGGAGGAACACCATCACCTGGCCATTTGGCCGTAATCCCCAGAGCTCCTGCGTCCCTCTTCTACAGACTGGAATGGCTTGTTGGATGTGAGTTATCTTAGATCCCTGGCTCAGGATCCTTTGGGAGAATTCCCTGGGCCACAATCAGGGATTCTGACTCCTGAGACAAGATACAAAAGTTCTCCCACACCCCTTCATCTAGTTCCCCTTCCCTTCCCTAACCCTGATGTTTCCCATCATCTCCTCTCCCGTCTCTCCCCGACTCCGGGGCCAGCTCATTCACTGGTGGTTTGGTTCACTGGCTTTCAGTTTGACTGTACATTACTAGAGTCCATAACCAGCAACATCTCCCCAGCAAGCTCCAGGAGAGGTGACAGAGGGAGCAGCTGCCAGGCCAGTGACAGGCTCCTGGAGGTCCCTTGCAATAGCTGGCAATCTAGTCTCTGGTAAAAATGGTGCCCCCTACTCTAGCCAGCCATCCCCTCCCCCTTCACTCACCTACCACACCCACTTCTCTCCCTAGCCTCAGTGACTTGTCCCTCCCTCTGCCAGCCACACACACATTGCTGGTCTCTCCCTCCAGCCTGCCAGTCTCCGGTCCCAGAGAAACATATCCTCCCGCTCTTCCCATTATCCTGACACGCTTCCCCCTCTCTGCCTCTTGAACTCCCCCTCGCCCGCTCGGTCTCTCAGCAATCCTCTCCTGCTGGACTGGCAGCCCTGGAGAGTGATGTCCTCTATGCCTCGATAGGGGACAGCACCGGCGCCAGCAGTGCAAGAGTCCCCAGTGTGCCTCAGCTCTGCCAAGGAGAAAGCATGGTTTGTTTAGGGGCATTGGGGGTTCAGTCTCCAGGCCCCGTCGGATCCTTGGCCTGTCAACTGAGACTGCAATAAATTGCACCCGTCTTGGCAAGAGTGAGGTGTCTGTGCTGTGCACCCCTCATCATTAGGAAAGAGACTGAGTCTCTCAGTGGAAACACTTAGGTAAGAGGGTGCGTGTGTCTGTGTGAACATGTGTGCGCATGCCGGACATTGGCACCTGGTGGGGAAAGTGCCAGAGCAGCAGTAGAATAGAGATAACTGACTGCCCTGCAGTTTGTATGTATGACTAGCTTGCCCTGTGCTGTTCCCATTCAGGCCAATTCAATAGGCAGGGCTGGCTTCCCCTGGCTCTTTCCTAAGCTGTGCTTTGCTCTGCACTGATTACATCCAAATAAAACGACTCAGTCAGCACGAGGGATGTGAGTTCCGGGAACTGGCTGAGTCTACTCTTTTCCTCTAGCAATAACTTAGCTATCAGAGTTGGGAGTGGGGGCAATAATGCCATGCACTTGTACTGAAAGGGGCATGAGGCATTGTAAGGGCAGGTTTGATAGTTGGAGCTTCTCAGCATTGGAGCTTCTCGGAGGAGATTCTACTGTGTAGGGCACTGAGTTGATCCATAATTTCTAGTTCATTGATTTAAGGGCTGCAGTACTGCGTCAGTGAGGCTAATCTGACCAGCAAACCCTCATATCTTGGCTTTCTGTTCTCCTCAGGTTCTTATAGACTAGAGCCGTCATCACTGTAGTATCTTAGATGCTGCTCATCGAGCTCATTTCAAGTCTAATTGTTTTATCACCTCAAGACACTTCCACAAATCAATAGGAATGGCAGGTTTAACAAATACAACTGCAGCCCTCATGGGCTTCTTAGCCAGCCTGTTCTGAGCCTTGTCCAGCTTGCTGAAAGAAGAGTCACAAAGGGACATTCTCCAATGCTTGGAGCTACCTACCAGAGATTGAAGTATTGATAGGACACACTGGTGGATCGCACAGGCATGGGAGTCAATAACCTGCAAGATCAGGCACCTTTTAACAAAATTGATTACGGCCACTAAAGCAAAAGCCCCATTGGTCTGTGAACACCACTGACTCCTTTTACCAGGAAGTGAAAACTTGGCGTGATGTTTCTATATTACAGAATCAATTAATAAGCTGCTGGAGTTTTCCAAACTTAAAGAAAAAGGCATGTGAATATGGATTAAAAATTAAAGCGTGAATATATTCCATTAAATCCTTTCTTTCCATCTAATCTATTTGCCCGCTTGGCTAGTTAGCCTTATCTATCGGTCAGTCAATCACAGCACACATTGCGGTGGTATCTGAGCACCGCTCAAGACCTTAGAACCAAAATCACAGCAGGCCAATGGCTTGTAAATTGGAAATTCACCTCCCTCTGGAGGCTGGTGCTGGCTGCTTCTAGATTAGGGATCTGAATCCAGTACAGATGATTATTAAATAACTGCAAAGTGCCGCCAGATGGTAGCTGTTTGGTGGTCAGTGTGAGATGAGTTTGGTAGGTCTCAACCTCCTTTATAGAGGATGCTGGTCTCTGTCACAAAAATGTCCACTGGCGTTATCTGTGTTATCTGTCATTCAACTCTACAGAGTGTAGAAAGAAAGTGAAATGAACAGACTCACATCGCTCTTGACACAGAAAAAAACACTGAAAAGTTAAAAACAGCTAAACAATGAAAAGCGATGGACATCTATCAGTTCGGGAACCCTAAAAACCCCGTGGGCCAGACCTGCAGGAAAGCTCAGCACATCAGGTACACACTGGTACCAACTGAGCTCTTTTGAAAATCAGCCCCTGAGTGTCACAGTGGTGGGCCATGGCTGGGATCTGTGCAGGACTGAAAATCTGAACCCCAACTCTGGGTGCAGCGCAACTGAGAATTTGGCCCTGAGCTCTTTTGCAGCCCTGTGTGTGACTGTCCCATTGACTGCTGTGGGATGACAGCTGACGAACAGGAGGCTGGCAAGACTGAATGTTTAATAATCTAAGACAGGGGTTCTCAAACTGTGGGTCGGGACCCCAGAGTAGGTCACAACCCCATTTTAATGGGGTCACCGAGGCTGGTCTTAGACTTGCTGGGGCCCAGGGCTGAAACCGAAGCAAGAGCCCCACCATCCGGGCCCGAAGCTGAAGCCCAAGGGCTTCTCCCTGAGCAGGGGCCTAAGGTCACATGCCCCCCACCCAGAGCAGAAGCCCTAGGGAAGCTCTGGCCCATCCCTCCTGGGGTCATGTAGGAATTTTTGTTGTCAGAGGAGGGTCACGGAGCAATGAAGCTTGAGAACCACTGATCTAAGATGATCTTAGTGACACAGATTAGAAACTTAAAACAAATGGGGCTAAATACAGCTCTCAGTTACACCCATGTAGCCCCACTGACTACAGTGGGGGTCTCTCAAGAGCAGAGTTTAACTTATTCTAGGCCAGCTGCTCATGCTAAGCTTTTGATAGCGGAGGTAACAGGTGTTTTGGTAGAGAGGTTAGTATATTTTGTTTTTAAATGTTTCCCAGTATAAAAAAAAGACACCTGCATTGGTAATGCAAAAAGATGAGCTGTCTCTAAATACGCTTGCAGAGTCCCTGACCAGCTGTTTACACCTTTTATACACTGATCTAGTAGTGAGAGCCTTATGCTTCATACTTATTTGCTCAATTTTCTCCACTCTCTCAAGTCACATAGCACCAGCACTGAGTGTCTTCTAAAGGATTTCCTTAATGCCCAGGCAAAATACCTCTCTCATAGCTGCACTTTTGCTCAAACCATACCACAGTGGAACCCCACAATACTGCGCCCTGCGATAGTGCGAATCCACTTATAAAGCGGAGCGCGCGTTGCTCCCGATGGTAGCAGCACGTGGCACTTTGATGTCGTGGGACCCCGCAATACCGTGACCCTGCATTTACCGCGGTCAATATTTTTGGATCCCGACCATTGTAGTATTGCGGGGTTCCACTCTACTTAGATCTGACATAGCTCTAGTCACCCACAGATCCCAGAGCACTGTACAAAAGTAGGTATCAATGTCCCCATACAGAGGGAGAAATTGAGGCTGAGAAATGCTAAGTGAGTTGCCCAAGGTTACACGACAAGCCCCTGGGACACATCCTATATGCTTGGGTTGTGCATTAGCTACATCTCAGGGGTGTTGTCAGGCTGAAGTGCACTGAAATCTTTGGCTGCAATATCACAGTGAGAGCAAACACTGTTAACTATCTGGGAAAAAAGCCAGCAGGACCCATCAAAGTTCATTCACTGTCAGGTCAAATGCACTTCTGTCTGTCAAAACTATATACCCACCCATGTCCCTCTCCTCTGTCTTCTTTGCCTGTAAGGGCTTTGGGGCAGGGGCTGTTTCATCACAGACATTTGTACACCAGGCCTCTGGATGTTATTGCAATACAAATAATAATTGATAACAGTCATTGAGAATAACACAGGCACAGCTAGGGATGTGCTAAATATTCAGCAACGGCTGAGAACAAAAGCAGATCACCTAGGTGTCAGAAAAGACAGTAGGCCATAATTATCCCCAGTGTAACTTCACTGACTGCAGAAATACAGGCAGAATTTGAGCTTGCTTTAATTACTACTTCTCCCTCTTCTTCCTCCTACTTCCTTTCACTAAATGTGGGGAAACATGGGCGTTCCCTTTCATTTTCACACCCAGGTAGGGCTGCTGCAGAGTATTTATACCAGGAAATCTCCCTTGGTAAAACACACCAAAACATTTCTGAATCCCCATCAACAAAGTGAGCAAGAAAGCTTCTCTGAGACAAGGTTTCTTGTGCTTCGCTCCCCTTTTGCTGAGGAAGCAGAACAAAACAGACATCTCCATCCCAGCAGTGTTTTCGACTGCGACGCCCGGTCAAAATGTGACCCTGGTGGCTCCAGTCAAAATTGTTGACCGAGCTGCTAAAAGTCCAGTTGACGGCGCAGCAGGGCTAATGCAGGCTCCCTGCTTGCCTGGCTCCACCTGGCTCTGGGAAGCACCTGGCTCCCTGCATTGCCCCTGCCCCGAGTGCTGGCTTTGCAGCTCCCATTGGCCAGGAACCACAGCCAATGGGAACTGTGGGGGCAATGCCTGCGGTGGGGGCAGCGTACGGAGCCTCCTGGCCCCTCCCCCTAGAAGCCGGATATGCCAGCTGCTTCCAGCAGCCACCTGAAAGTAAGCACCACCTGGCTAGAGTCTGCACCCCCAATCTCCTCCTACACCCCCAACCCCCCACCCCAGCCTTGAGTCCCCTCCCACACCCAAACTCCCTCCCAGAGCCTGAACCCCTACCCCAGCGAAGAGCCCCCTCCCGCACTCTGAATCCCTTGGTGCCAGCTCAGAGTCCCATCCTGCAACTCAAGCCCCTCATCCCTGGCCCACCCCAGAGCACGCAACTGCAGCTGCAACCCCTCACTCCCTTTCACGCCCCAACCCCCAGCCTCAGCCCAGAGCCCCGCTCCTGAACCTTAAAACCCTCATCCCCGGCCCCACCCCAGAGCCCAAACCCCCAGCTGGTGCCTGCACCTCCTCCCATGCCCCCAGCCCCAGCCATGAGCCCCTTCCCGCACTCCAAAGCCCTTGGCCCTAGCCCGGAGCCCCTTCCTGTACCCCAAACTCCTCACCCCCAGCCAGAGACCTCACCCCATCCTGCACTCCAAACCCCCTGCCCTAGCTCAGTGAAAGTGAGTGAGTGTGGGGAAGAGTGAGCAACAAAGGGAGGGGGGATGGAGTAAGCAGAGGACAGGCCTCAGAGAAGAGACGGGGCCTGGACAGGGCCTCGGAGAAGGGGCACAAGGTGGGGCAAAGGTGTTCAGTTTTGTGCAATTAGGAAGTTGCCAACCCTACCTTTAACTATGTTTCAGTACATGAAAAGATGGGAATTGCCTTATCAAGTCAGGAGCACGGGGGTCAGTATGTCTGTAAGCGTCCCCCAACCTGAAGCAAATACTCACCAGCAACTACACACCACACAACAAAAACACTAACTGCATATATATACTTGCTATTGTATTTTCCACTCCATGCATCTGAAGTGGGTTTTAGCCCCTGAAAGCTATGCCCAAATAAATTTGTTAGTTTCTAAGATGCCACAAGGACTCCTCGTTTTGCTGATACAGAATAACACAGCTACCACTCTGAAACTTGTGTTTTAATAAGTGCATCAGCCATGAGACCCAGAGAATCTGTTGACCAGACAACACTCTGACCTGGTGTCCTTGTACTAAAGAGAAATCATCTGTATAGAGAGCTCTAAGCAAGAGCATGCTCTTGAGAATCCATAAATAAATGCAACAGACTAGCAGGATTATAGCATTCTATTTTAGCACCGCTATCCAATAACACTTAATAATCCCAAGGACATTATCTTAACTCAGGAGTCTGAAATATGAGTGAATGGTAATTCGAATAACCTTCATTTCTAGCACGGAAGCAAGAGCAGCAAAGATTCCCTGATAGGTCTGTTGCAGAGCTACTCCATTCAAATCCATCTGACGACCAGTATAGTGTCTCCTGTATTTATCAAGGGTCCTGTTGCCCTTCACAGGGGACAGGAAACCCCACAAGGTTACACTCATGCTGTTGTCTTGCCAGCCTTTGCATATGTGTCACACACACACACATCGGTGGTCCTGGCCCTGCAGACCGACAGACACATGACAGCCCTGGGCTGTGCTCCAACATCCTGTGCACCTTCACTGGGTACTATGCCCAGTCCCCTGACTCCTGGGGCTGCATGGCTGTGAAAGCTGCACATCAGTGCAGGGCTGGATGCGTTTTCTTTCCAGTGCTTTTGGCTGTGATGTGAGAAATATTTGAGGTAAATTTCCAAATGTGAGATTCGCAGTTTGTTTGTTAAATGTGCCTGTACACCCCAGAACCCTCCTTGGTGACTTGCAGTAACTCTTCCCTTTCCTCTCCCAGCAGTGCACACATCCTTACTTGTTTGAGTAAATCTGGGATTTGTACTCCGTTTCTCTAACTCTTTTCCTCTGGAGTTTGCTGTAATGATTCAAAGCTCAGAACAGCTTCTAACAAACAAACTGCCAGCAGACTAGTTCCTCTTTTCTCTCCAGGTGCAGAATGTACCCCACAAATTACCCTGGGCTGATGGCCAGCATGGGTAATATTCATTCCTGGACCAGGCATCAGTTTAAGGCCTAGTATTCAGTTGGAACAATTTGTATAGTTGGGTGCTGAGAGCCACTGAACAAAAGTGTAAACGTTGAACATGATGGAAACCACTTCAAGCCAGCATCCCTGGTTCTAGCACCCATGCTAGCATTTCAAAACCCACTGAAGCTATCAGTGAAATTTTATTCCAATTAGAGAAGAACTGAGAATGTCCCCTAGCAATCGGACATGGCACAACTTTCTAAATGTCTAACAAAAATGATTTGAGGTATGGAACAGCTTCCATATGAGGAGAGATTAAAAAGACTGGGACTTTTCAGCTTGGAAAAGAGACGACGAAGAGAGGATATGATAGAAGCTTATAAAATCATGACTGGTGTGGAGAAAGTAAATAAGGAAATGTTATTTACTCCTTCTCATAACACAAGAACTAGGCATTGCCAAATGAAACTAATAGGCAGCAGGTTTAAAATAGGGCTGTCGAGCGATTAATAAAACTAATCATGATTAATCATGTTGTTAAACAATAACAGAATACCATTTATTTAAATATTTTCTACATTTCCAAATATATTGATTTCAATTATAATACAGAATACAAAGTGTACAGTGCTCACTTTATATTTATTTTTATTACAAATATTTGCATTGTAAAAAACAAAAGAAATAGTATTTTTCAATACATCTTATAGAAGTACTGTCATGAAATCACTTCATCATGAAAGTTGAACTTACAAATGTATGTTATGTTAAAAAAAGCATTAAAACACAAAACAATGTAAAACTTTAGCGCCTACAAGTGCACTCAATCCTACTTCTTGTTCAGCCAATCAATGAGACAAATAAGTTTGTTTACATTTGCAGGAGATAATGCTGCCCGCTTCTTGTTTACAATGTCACCTGAACATGAGAACAGGCATTTGCATGGCACTGTTGTAGACAGTGTCGCAAGATATTTACATGCCAGTTATGCTAAAGATTCGTATGTCCCTTCATGCTTCATCCACCATTCCAAAGAACATGTGTCCATGCTGTTGACGGGTTCTGCTCAATAACAATCCAAAGCAGTGCGAACTGACGCATGTTCATTTTCATCATCTAAGTCAGATGCCACCAGCAGAAGGTTGATTTTCTTTTTTGGTGGTTCAGATTCTGTAGTTTTGGCATCAACGTTATGCTTTTAGGGCTTCTGACAGCATGCTCCGTGCCTCGTTCCTCTCAGATTTAAGAAGGCACTTCAGATTCTTAAACTCTGGGTTGAGTGCTGTAGCTATTTTAGAAATTTCATATTGGTACTGTGACATTCTGTACCACAGGAGAGCACCCTGTAACCCCCCATATTCCTCATCTATATATAATTGTGCTATTACATATAAAACATGCCTTGTAATGTATCAGGGGAAAGGTTATGATCTGCTGAAAGTCATTTCTCGATCCATATATGTATATTATTAATGCATATGAAGTTATGAGAATTGTGTTGTATGGTTATCACTAAAACATGCTGTAAGTTGGGAAATCAGCCCCCAGAGACAACAGCAAAGAAAGTAACCAACACCCGAGGGCAGTGTCAATCAACCCATCGACAGCCATTGTCCAACAAGGGAGCTACAATGCAATGACTCACCTGTATGAGGCCACGCCAGGGGAATTGCTCAATCTTGCCTGGAGATTTAGCCCACCCAGACATACCTGGACTTGTGTTTTCTAAAACCGAACACTGGGGGCCCATGTGGGGCCTTTCTCCTTCACCCACGTATGCTGCAAGCAACAAGGGCGCTCTTAAGACTCCAACCGAGGGGACTGGCCCAGATTTCAAGGGTGAAGTCTGTGTACTATGGATTGCAATATCCAGTGGGGTGAGAAAAACTGCTTAGTCTAGTTATTGCCCAGTCTAATAGGGGTGAGAGTTCAGAATGCATGCTTATATTTTATTTCTTTTGGTAACTAACTCTGACTTTTTGCCCATCACTTAAAATCTATCTTTTGTATTCAATATATTTGTTTAACTGTTTATCTAGGGTTGCCATCCGTCCATATTTCCCCGGACATGTCCTGATTTTTCATCTTTAAATAGCCGTAAAATAGCCGTCCGGGAGGAATAGGTTAAAAGGTCTGGGATTTTTCACCCCTTCCCTCCCTTCCCCTCCCCTGTCCCCAATGCAGAGCGTGACTGGGTGCCTGGGCCTGATTCAGCCGCTCCCATTGGCCTCCAACACCAAAAGACCCTCCCCGGCTTCCTGCTGCCTTGGCATTCTGCAGGGGAGCGGCTGTGTGCTCAGGGAGCAACGCCGCAGCGTGTTTCTTTGCCTCCACATGTAGCCAGCGTCTGAGTGGCCTGGTAGGGAAGTCCTTGGGGGGCATCAGGGAGCAGGGGGAAATGGGTCAGGGATTCGGGGTGGGGGCTGCCAGGGGACGGGGATGTGGAGAGGGGTCGGGGCAGGCAGCGAGCAGAACGGGTTAGATGGGTCAGGAATTCTGGGGGTCCTGTTAGGGGGCGGGGAGCGGTTGGATAGGCATGGGAGTCCCTGGAGGTCTGTCTGGGGGTGGGGTGTGTGGATAAGGGTCAGGGACAGGTAGGGGGTATTAGGATCCTGGGGCGGGGCAGTTAGGGTGAGGGGGTCTCAGGAGGGGGCAGTCAGGGGACAAGGAACAGGAAGGCTTAGGTGGGGGTGCTCCCACCCCCCATCCCATGTCCTCTTTTTGATTCTTGAAATATGGTAACCTTAGTTTATCTTACCAGTGAGTTTGTATGAAGTGTGTGGCAAATCTGCTCAGGTTTTTCAAAGACTGGTGTATGTCCCCTTTCCATTGATGAAGTAGTGAACCAATTAATAAATTTGCACCGAGTTGTGCAAGGCGGTATATTCCTGAGATACAAGGCTGGGAGCTGGGGTGGATTTGGCTGGTAACTCACTCTGTGCGATTCATGTGTAGCTCTAGGAGCATTCATGCAAGCTAGCTGGGGGAGTGGGGCTCCACATGCTGTTGTGCTGAGTGATCACAGCACCTGGAGGGTCTTGCTGCTTGTCACTAGCAAAGCATTGTGAGAGACAGCCCAGGCTGGAGAGAGTTCAGGGGCACACAGCAGTCCCATAGTCCCAAGCTGCATCCCAGGGATCCCGTCACAGGGAACTTCTTTGTGTTTTGTCAAATCTGCAGTGAAAGTTTCTTAAAATGAACATGTGCTGGGTCATCATCCAAGGCTGCTATGACATGAAATATATGGCAGAATGGGGGTAAAACAGAACACGAGCCACACAGTTCTCCCCCCAGAAGGAGTTCAGTCACAAATTTAATTAATTCATTATTTTTTTAACGAGTGTCACCAGTATGGAAACTTGTCCTCTGGAATGGTGGGTGAAGCATGAAGGGGCATATGAATGTTTAGCATATCTGGTATGTAAATACCTTGCAATTCCATCTACAAAAATGCCATGCAAACACCTATTCTCACTTTCAGGTGACATTGTAAATAAGAAGTGGGCAGCATATCTCCCATAAATGTAAACAACCTTGTTTCTCTTAGCAATTGACTGAACAAGAAATAGGACTGAGCGGATTTGTAGGCACAGAAGTTCTACATTGTTTTGTTTTTGAGTGCAAGTATATAACAGAAAAATCTACATTTGTAAGTTGCACTATCATGATAAAGAGTATTACAGTGGTGAATTGAAAGCACTATTTCTTTTATTATTTTTACAGTGCAAATATTTACAAAAAATAACAAAGTGAGCACTGTACACTTTGTATTTTGTTATAATTGAAAGCAATATATTTGAAAATTTTGAAAAACATCCAAAACTATTTAATACATTTCAGTTGGTATTCTATTGTTTAATAGTGCAATTAAGTCTATGAGTAATCATGATTCATATTTTTGAGTCAATCGCATGAGTTAACTGCAATTAATTGACAGCCCTAGTTTAAAACAAACAAAAGGAAATATTTCTTTACACAAAGCATAGTCAACATGTGGAACTCTTTGCTAGAGGATGTTGTGAAGACTAAGACTATAACAGGATTCAAAACAGAACTGGATAAATTCATGGAGGATAGGTCCATCAATGTTTATTAGCCGGGAATGGTATCCCTAGCCTTGGTTTTACCAGAAGCTGGAAATAGGGGTCAGGGGATGGATTGCTTGATAATTACCTGTTCTGCTCATTCCCTCTGGGGCACCTGACATTGGCCACTATTGATAGACAGGATACTGGGATAAATGGACCTTTGGTCTGACCCAGTATGGCCCTTCTTAGCTTCTTATATAACCCTAGCGAATCACCAGGTATTGGACCTTAAAGTTGGAATATTGTTATACATAAAAATGCTGGTTTCCAGGGTTCTAAAAATGTCTTTGTTTTTCTTCTTTTGTTCTTTCACACCTGAAAAATTGGCCTTATGGAACCAAGGGTTTCTAGGCAGTGGAAATAACACCAATCCATTTTTTAAAACTTTCTGAAACATTTTAAAAAATATTTTTTCAATAAAATATGGAGCATGGGAAGAGAACATGGTGCTATGGTGTGGCGTGAGGGATTTATTGGCATTGGTTGGGCCGACCAGCACACTCCTTCAATAGAAATCTTTATACTTTCCCAGAACATCCCATCCTATAGACACAATTCCAAGCCAAACATTCTGAAACCAATGGGAGTTTTGCCTGAAAAAGGAACTGGGGATTTGGCCCATCTGTATTATGCTTTTAAAATACTGGAAGGTTCTATGCAATACAAAACAAGGTACAAAAACAGCTTAAGTTTGGGTATGAGAGACCATGAAGGGGACCAGATAGATGAGCAGATAGAATAAGGCCTTGAGTACACACCAATCTGCAATAGCTTAAATAAGCTGATTTAACCTGTGCATACTCCTATGTGAACACCATTATTTCAGTTAAGAGTGACCTACTTTGGTTTCTCTTAAACCTGCTTCCAAGCAACTTGAACTAAACTGAAGTAAGCCTAGTTTAAAGCAAAATAAGAGTGTCAACACAATCTTTTGAACCGGTTTAACTAAACTGGTTTAAAAATCACACTTAGAGTTACATCAGCACAGCTCTGCAAATAGACGAGTCCAAAGTAATTCAAAATAATATTCTGACCTGCAAATCATTCCAGCTGAGAATACAGCTGCTCCTCAGTTTTCCCCTCTGTGCTGTAGGGGGAGCTGTTGTGTTTTCGAAACAGTGGCACAAATTATCAGCAAATATTCTGCTAATTTGATTTTTTCTGAGTAGTCTTTGCAAATGATTCAAAGTTTCATATCTTGCAGTTTGCTCCCAAGCTAACTTAAAAGAAATTGAAGATGATCATATCTTTCTCCTAATGACTCTCTGCTGCAATTTGGGACAGTTAGTTCATGAAGTAAATTATAAATGACAGCTGACAAAGAACATTTGTTTGTACCTCACAATCATATTCATACACACACACTCCCTCGCCCTCAGCCAGTGCACTCAAGATGGCTATGGCTAGGCATTGCACTCTAAAAATACAGCAAGAGAGAGCAAAGGCATCAGGGAGGATCCAAACTCTGGTCCAGCAATGCCTTGCACTGCAGAAGCTTGCACATTCACTGATTATGAAAAGCATGCAAGAGACTTTCACGGTTTCTGTTTGGAGGGTGAGATATTTTATCTGACACCAGTCAGAAAGACAGACAGACTTTGGACACATTCTGCTCCCACTGGCTTTTGTCACTGAATGCAGCATTTTATTATGGTTTTCTAATGCTCCTGAAATAGTCTAGTCCTACAGCCGCAACATGTGGCTTGTTCCCATTACTCACTCCCTCCTCAGGCGAAAGGGGAGCTGGCCTGAGCAAAGGGCATTGTAAGCTGAAGGGGGCTTGTGCGAGCAGTTCAGTTGCCCTGCTGGCCTTTGGCTCCATGAAAGAGAATCTAATGAGTCATTTTTTAAAAAGTGGGGTGATTTTCTAGCCCTTGCCTTTGCCTAGAGCCTGGAGAGTGTTCAGATGTAACCTGAAGCTAACTGGTTGCTCTAACAGAAAGGAATAGGCCTCAGGTCTTACAACTGCAGCAGAAGGCTGGGAGATTCTACAAATAAGCACACACACATTTCTCAATGAACACTTGGGCACACCCACAACACTCACAGGCACACACAGACTCACGAAACTGCACATGCACGATTGTCTTTGATGGGATTTTTAAGCAATGGTATTCACTGCTGTCTCCAAAAGGGCTATGTTCCTATTTGGGACCTAAGTGCAGGTCCAGAATGAAATGATACATCAGTGACATAAGACTACTTTCATATAGTTCTGTGTATTACAAAACAGAAACACTCTGTGGTTTTATTTTAGTGTTATGCAAAGACTTGTTGAAGTGGCTAAGCAAGAGCTCCTAGCAGAACCCTGCATGTCACCAACTCTGTGTTTGAGGGGTCATGATTACATGTTACTTTGTACCAAAATTATTTTCAAGTTTAGACATCAATATTGCACGAATTGTTCTAACAATTCATCTAGATTCACTGCTGCTAAAACATGTGCAGCACCGAATGGAGAAATTCCAGGAAATATAGAAATGCGCTGAGAAAGTCGCTGCTGTTTGAGAAAATCACTTCTGTGGGTAGAGTTCCCACCACTACCTGAAACCACATTTGCTTTGGCTCACGTGTGTGTATTTTCATTTCTACTGACATATAAGTTCATATTTTCCTGTGTAACTTAAGGATGAAAATGTACCACTTACCTAAAGCAGCTAGGAAAAATCAGACTTGACCTTTGGTCTTTCGGAAGGTTTTCATTTTTTGCAACTTTTACTTCCTTTGGTAGAACAATATTCCCATGATGGAATTCCAGACTTTCCCCTGAATGGCTACAAATAAAGCATAAGTGACAGACTATTTTCTAGGGGAATCTCTTTCTGATCACAGTATCAGTTCAAACACTTATAAAGCTAACAGCAGAAAAGCAAGCAAACAACTGAACAAGGAGGTTAAATAGCATTCTAAGGACTGAATTATGCATATTACACTGCTTACACTAAAAAGCAGGTAAAAAGGAATTAAGGAATTATTAGTTAATTTGTCCTCCAAAGAGCCATTTATATTAGTCCTTTATCCCATGTATGTGCCAATTTCACATTTTCAAATATGTGTAAGCAGTGTCAGGAATGAGATATATTCTGACATCTGGTGGCGAACTATGGGAATTGCAGTGAGTTTTGGAAAATAACTTTGGGGCTGATTCATTTGCATAGACACACCCACTGCGCCTAGCCTGAGCCCACAGCAGCCCACATGGCTACTTCGGCTGATGTGGGAGCCCCAGTTTCTATGTTATTGGGGCAGAAAATATAAAGTCATGTTACCCTGATTTGGTGAATGAAGGACTATGGACACATACTTGGCCCTTGTTATGATGGAGGGACTCGCCATCATCTAGGTAGCACTCACTGGGCAAGGGCCATGCGTTTCAGAACACTCTGAGTTTGAGAGAAGTCATGGGTAGGTTTCCATACTTTTTGATGGGGGACTTGTCTAAGGGCCCCCCAGGTCTATTGTAGTGTATCTCTCTCTAGTGTGAAATGTTAGAGCTAATTTTGGTTCCCTCAGGAGTCTTAATTCAGCCTCCTAAGCTGAATTCATTTTGAGTCTGCTGGTGTAACTGTGCTAAGGGGCTGACCCCCCCCCCACCCCCATAAAGAGCTGAAATCACTGAGCATTGTGTTAAGTGGGGGCGGGCCTAAAGGCATGTTGGTGGCATTAAGCAATTTGGGCAGCTAGCAGAGCAAAGCAGCGGACTCAGCCGAGCGGTTCCTGGGTGCAGTTCATGCGACTGGCAGCGAACTCAGCTGAGCGGTTCCTGGGTGCAGTTCGTGTGACTGGCAGTGGACTCAGCTGAGCGGTTCCTGGGTGCAGTTCGAGTGGCTGGCACAGCAGAGCAGTCCGTGTGTCGACTAGCGGAGCCGTTTGTGCTGCTAGCGGAGTGACTGGCACCGCAGAGCTGTCCGTGTGTCGGCTAGCAGGATGGCTAGCGGAGTGACTGGCGCTGCAGAGCAGTTCGAGTGTCGGCGAGCAGAGCAGAGCGGATTGCAGTGAGGGCTGCAGCGGGACCCCACAGAGAGGCGGCGCAGTCGGCCTCGGACCACGTAAGGTGCCCCGTGCCCTACCCTCCATTTCCACCCAGGCTGGGAGGTAAGACTCGGGCAATTGACTTTTGAGCTCTGCACTGACCCAGAACAGAGACTCTTGGGCTGCTGGACTTTGGGACTATTGAGTGACTTTTTGGGGTTGTGGAACTCAAAAGCCAAAGGGAAGGCCCTGGCCTATTTGCTGGGACGGGGGCTTCTGGTTCCTGGTTTGGTTTATTAACCTTGTTTGTGGTGTTTCCCCAATATAATGCCACATTGTTTCTCCCTGTTATTAAAAGGCTTTGGTACACTCAGACTCTGTGCTTGCGAGAGGGGAAGTATTGTCTCTTACAGACGCCCAGAGGGGTGGTATATGGTTGTCCCAGGTCACTGGGTGGGGGCTCGAGCCGGTTTTTGTATTGTGCTATTGGAATGGAACCCCTGGATACTGAACCCGGCCCTTGTTGCTGCCAGCTCGGATGGGCAGAAGGGTTACATATGTATGAAAATGGCACCCACTTGGGTTAAATGTAAATGACTAATAAAAAGGACTCTGCAGGACAATTTAATTAGATAGATAGATAGATAGATGAAAATGTATGTAATTGTTAAAGGAGACAGTACCAAGATGAAAAATCATATATACAAAAAAAATCTTACAAAATCAAAATGGATGGATTTTTTTAAAAGGTCTCTTTTGCATCTTACTACAGCTGGTCAGGAAAGCTCCACAGAAAATTTTGACTTTGCATAAAAAAAACTAAAGTTCCAAAAATCAGAAGTTTTCCAACAAAAAATCAAACATTACCATGGAATTTTTTGTTTTGTTGAAAACAAAATTTTATACCAAAATACAGTTTCGATGAATAATTTCTGCCTATCTCTAGTCATTGCCACTGGTGCTATAATTATTTTATTTATTTCTTTTTGACATTTCACTCATCTTGGGCAGTGAAAACCAGCTGCGACTCTTCCCCTTTGTTTGGAGTCACTTTCTAATCAGTTTCTCTTCCTGTTTCTCAGATACTAGCACAGGGGCCCTGTGTTTTGGCAAGGAAGTGTACAAACGATGTGAGAAACTGGCTTTAGTGAATTTTGGTTTTTAGAGAAATAATTTCTAATAATGTGAGATTTTATAACCTCCTCCCCCTACCACTTTTGCAGGTGGAAGGACTGGCCATAAAACCACTTGGCAGCTTTCTTTCAGTTTGGAGATCTAGATTTAAAATCCCTGGGAAGTTCCTCCGCCTTTGGCTGTCTATGTCATGCTGGCTTTCTTACCCTTCCCTCTAAAGAGAAGATAGCAGCACAGCTCCAATTGCAGGTTAATGCTGCTTCCACCAACAATCCAGATGACATACTACAATTTAAGGTATGTCTACACTATAGTCCCAGGGTGTGATTGCAGCCCAGGTAGACATTCCTGAGCTAGCGTTAATCTAGTGAGCGGGAATACTGAAGCAGTGAAGACCTGGCAGCACAGTCTTGCTCTGCGAGTAATCACTGGGGTTCCCGGCAGCCTTGTATAGCCTGCATGGTAGGGTGTGCTGCCACAGCTTCCCTGATCTGGTACCCAAGATGCCTAGATTAGCAGTCTCTTGGGTGTATCACGCCCTGATTGCAGTATATAAACATACCCTAGGGCTGAGCCTTATGCCATTCAGAATAACTGCTCTGTGGCCTAATTAGACACGACTCCTCTGAGCCACAGAATTCTGACCATTTGGGATTGCTGCAGGGAGTCATGTCTTGAGATACCGCTTACCCGGGACAGGGCTATTACAATTAATGAACAGGCCTGGCTCTGGGATGCTGGGCTACCTTCTCTGTGCCATAGTGAACTACTCGAATTCAGGTGCTCCCTCTCTCCATCTTTTTCTAAGGCTCCCCTCACCATAGTAACAACAGCCTGTTTATCGATCTCTCAAATAGGTGTAACCGACTCACCTGCCCGCAGACCTGGGTTGAGGCAATTCATTAATGCTCCCAAAGTGCTTTGAGGTACGCAGGTGAAAGGTGCTGTGTATATGTAAAAAGTTTGAGCGCTTTTTGTTCTGTGTTATGCCTCCCATGTGAAACCTTCTCAAATGGACCATTGACATTTGTGTGCATCTATTTCTGTTTGTCTCCTCTCTAGATTTTTAAACTCTTCGGGGCAGGGGCTGTGATGCACTGTATGTATGTGCAGCACCTAGCAAACTAGGGCCCTGATCTGGATCAGGATCTTTGGACACTGCTGCAAAGTAAATATGAAAACATAAATTCCTTATTTTGTGTCAGCAGAACTGCCACCATGTCACTGGCTCAGGAATTTCCTGGAGCAGCTTCTCTAATTCACACACCAGTTGTAGTGGGATGATATTCGACAAAAATACTAAAGGCAAAGGAAAAGCAAAACCCTGAAGTAGCAATGTTTAGGGCCTCTCTGAAGAGGACAGTGGCTTCTCAGCTTCAATTTAATTGCAGTCAGAACATTAGTTGTTTTTCAATTTCGTTTCCTTTCCTACGACTGACCCCAGCTTTGTATTTCCCTTAAGCTGATTGAAATAAAGTATTTGCACAAACATCACCTGCATTCAGAAATCTCCTGTTTACTCTCTCTTGCTTTCATTCTGTCCATCTTCTGCAGTGCCTGCTCTTAAGGTTTTGAGTGCTGCCTGTCTAAATTAATGCATCTTGTAGCCAGGATACCGTACAAATTCATTAATTTTTGTACATTGGAAATATGCCTTTATTAATCCTCTAGTCTTGTTCCTCCAATTGTTGAACAGTCAGGCTTCTTTATGAGCCATCGGCAGGGAGCTCAGGGCTCCTTGACATCCATTAGGTGCATACCTCTGGGAAAATATTATTCATCCAACAAATATTTACATTCATTATAGAAAATAGGCCCACTACCTCCCAGAAAAGTGCCCTGTGTTCGCCAAACTCCATTCCAAACCTCCAGCAAGGCTGATCGCTTTAAAATGTGAATCACTGAGACACAGGTGGGCAACTTGCCCTGGGTTTCTATCTATCTAATGTCTACAATCTTCAATGTATTTAGCCTCATTACCCCCATCAGCAGGAAAATACCATTATCCCCATTTTACAGATGGGGCAGCAGAAGACTAGTGACCTACCCAATGTCGCACAGGTGTCAGATCTGTCAAACCTGTGTCAGATCAGGGAATCAACCCTGCATTTCTGAAGTCCCAGGCTAACAATGTAACAACTGAACCACCCTTCCTCTCTGTGAAATATTGACCAGTGCAGTGAGAGAGACCTGCACCTAGATGGATTGATTCTGCTCGCAATGGAGTGACTCCTGATTGACACCACTGTCACCAGCTTGTTTCTATGAGCAGATATTAAGCTCAATCCAAAGAACTCTGCTGACCTTCTCTTGGAGCCCAAAACGAATCTACTTATGGGAGACTAGCACAATGACCCTCTCTCTTCTCAGAGGTGATGGTAGTATTCAGGAGATCTTGATGGAGAGCTTTGCCCATCAAGAGAAAGGAGTTAATTTTGCCTCTGTTTCCATCAAAAGGAGAACAAATGGCTTTTAAAATTTCAAGTGACTCTGTTTTATTCATCCTGTGCCATAAGCAAAACACACTGAAGCTCAAAGAATAAAAATTCAATGCTACACCGGCCATCACATTCACACTTTGAAACAGGGAACTTGTGCCTATCCCACAGGAAGGAGCGCAATATATACTGGATAGAGTCGGACAGTTGCAAGAAGAAAACACATAACAGATAAGCAAAGCAACTTTCAGTCCTGGCATCCACAGATGCAGCTCCATGGAAATCTATGTCAGGGCAGAATTTTGTCCTGTTGGGAGCATACTAATGAAGAAAAGTATAAGCAATTGTTTGCACTGATCTGCTCCTAGAGCCATGGTCACGTGTAGGGTGGGTGAATTCATTCAAGGAAAATGCAAACCCATCTGAGTTTCATAGATACATAGGTTTTAAGGCTAGTGGGGATCATCAGGAGTATCTAGCCTGATCGCCTGCATAACAGAGGTGAGAGAACTTCCTCTGGGAAGTTCTGCCTGAAGCCCATTATGTCTGCTTGAGCTACTGCATCTCTTTTAGAAAGAGATCCAGTTGTCGTTTGCACAAAGTGTGAAATGAACCAGAACCTATGGTGAGCTTCAAAAATTTTTAATGAACTTTTTTTGAGATTTTAAATTTTGCCTGCCACTGCAGTTCCTAATCCAGCCAGGATGGAAAACACCACAAAAAATACTGCAAGAAAGACTGGCTGCCCCATGGAGTACCTCTGCCTCATCCAGCAGGCTGAAGCCCCTCTTGCTTGGTGACGGAAAGGCCCCCATCTCTAGATAGCAAGGAGAAGACGACTGTTATCCTCCAAGAGGGAGGATCTCAAAAACCCAGCCAGGTCCAGTGGTGGCCACTGCCATAGTTTACCTACTGCCGAGAAGTTGGTAGATCCAAGAGGAGCTTGTTTGGCCTAATTTCAAACCCACTCTAAAATTCTGGGATCTGCAATTTCACACAGACTTGCACATTACTGAGCTGACATGCTGCTTAGGGGAGACAGGGAAAGAACAGAGAGGGAAATAGAAAATTACAACTGAGAGGGTAAATGTAATCTAGATAGCACAGGGCAGCCACTTGTGCCGGCTGAGCTCCAGGCTGTGGGGGAACGTGTCCCTTGTCCCTAATACAGAGTGTGGTTTCCCTATAGTTAAGAAAACATGAAGGTCTACATCTGCAGCTGTGTTGCCAGTTTATGTTCATGTTTCTACTCCACTGATTCTGGATTGGCTGGGGCTAAAATGGCTCCCAGGGTAATTGAGAGAAACATAAGGGCTGCTCTAAGGCACGCTGCCTGCAGCAGTCCATAGGGTCTGCTACTCTGGCCAAGCATCTGCCCCAGCATGTCCACTCCCTGACATTCTCCTTCTTTGCATTGTGTAACAGGTCCTGAAAGCAGCTTGGCTAATACTTCTGCCCACCACTGATTGATTTAGAGTTTGGCTACAGCATCCAAGGGAACATAAGATTATTTGTAAAGTTTCTCCCAGGCATGCTACCAAGCCCATGCTATCTCACTGCCATGCACCACACGAGGAGGCTCTGGATCGGGGCAAAGCCTCAGCTGCCCCATTAGGGCTGGGAATCTGGCATGTTGTTTTTAAATTCACCAAACTTAAACCTGGGGCACCTGACAATACACTCAAGATTGTTTGCAAGCCCTCCAAATCCAGGAGACTCCCATGTGCGTGCAGGCAGGACGGCGTCAGGGTCAGACAGCTCAGAACCCAACCTTTGGAAGTCCACCCTGTCTTTGTTAACCCTGAAGTGACTCCTAAACATACAGCTGCACATAATATTTCTGCCTGTGGTTTCAGTTTAATAGGTTAGGTCTTGGTATGAGTCAGATGAGTGTGTTTGTTTCATTTGCAGAAGCAAACGCTCTCAGGGAGCGAAGATAAGCACCCAGAGTTCTCCAGCCCTTGCTCGGTGCTGAGTGATCTTAACTCCAGCTGGCTTTAGCAGACATTGAGGGCACACTGCACCTTGTCGGATCAGCCTGTGGGCAGGGCCAGCTCTAACTTTTTTGCTGCTGCTGAAGCAAAAAAAAAAAAAAAAAAAAAGGTGGGGAGCGGATGGAATGCCACCCTTAAAATGTGCCACCCCAAGAACATGCTTCCTAGGCTGGTGTGTGGAGCCAGCCCTGCAGCGGGCAAACAGATAAAGGGAGGGCAGCATCTGGCACTCCCTCAGACACAGAATTAGAGGTGTTCTGTCCCTGCCGAAAATGCTTTGGAGCCTGTCCCTGCCGTCCGCTGGGCTGGGTCAGCATTCCTACAGGGGACTGGGGTTCCAGGGACTGTCTCTTCACTGGAGGGTTGGGGAGAAGAAGGCTGCACCTGCTGGAAGCCTTTAGAAATGAATATAAAATCATAACGGGAGCAGGGGGACTGAAACTAGCTGATGCGACTCATCCCCCTACAGCCAGACACAGGGTGTTACAGGAGCATCAAAGTTATAAAGAAGTCTCCAGCTCATAGCCCTGGAAGAGCTAACAAAATACTTCTCTGCACCCAATGCCCAGTCAGCAAGGGAACCTGGGTAAATACTGTATAATTTGCCATGGGCAATAAACCAGTGGTGGCATAAGCCCCATGGCTTGGGGCATTTAAAAGTGGACTGGCCAAAGCAGTCAGAAATGGCCTATGGGGAACAATCCTGCGCCGGTCTCAGGCTAATAGGCTGCATGGGCCCTAGTAGGTCTCCTCTGTTCTAATTTGCGTTATTCAGATTAGGTGGGGATAAGTGCAGTCATCTCTCAAAGAAGCACTGATTTCACCTCAGGCTAAGCTCTTCATGAGAAGTGGCATCAGTTCTCTGGGCCCAGCATATCAGCCGTGTGAGCTGCTGTCAGAGCGGGAAGCGAAGTGGGTCTTTTTTGTGTATGTGGAGCCTCCTGGAATGGAGCCTCCTGTGGAGCATGGAACCCTCCTGTCTGATGGCAGGAGAGGACTGACAAAGATGATCCAAGATGCTTCCAAATGAGGTGATGAAATTTAAACCCCTGGGGGCCTGGCAGCTTGGGGTGGGGAGTGGACCCTTTACTACAGTTCCACTCATTGGGTTTTGTCCGTGGGGGAAGCAGACTCTCTCCTTCTTGCCCTCTCTTCATACAGGCTTCAGAGAGGCCTTCAGAGAAGAAGGCTCCTCCTTCCCAGTCTCACTCTGTGTAGGCTTCAGAGAGGCCTTTGATACCTGGTGGTGTTTGTCAAAGGATATTTGTGAGGGCAGGACACAGCTCCAAAGAACAAAACCCACAAAGAAGGCACAAAAGAGCCTGAGCACATGATTCCATCTTGGACATCCAGAAAGGACCATAGGGCACCCTGCCCTTTTCAGCAGCATTTTCCTCCCTCTCCCAGAGGTTGGAACCAGTCCTGCAGTGAAAGCAGATCTCTGTCCATCCCTGCTCTGCAGCAAAGGTATTTTCTGTTCCCGGCCCTATGGAGGTATCGCCATTGGAGCTGGAAATTGAGTGAAGATGTCGTTAGAATGATGTCAAAGACTAATCGTTCCATTTTCCTCCGGGGATGAAAGAGAGCATGTTTTGTTCATAAGGCAAGAGAACATTATGTGGGCAGAAGGGTCCTTGTGCTTCCAGATGGGTCACATGTAGTATAGCTCAGGAGGCAGAAACCAGGACTGTACAAACATCAGGTTTACAAAACCAGAGCAGAGACTGGGGTTGGGCTGGTTTGATTTCCTTTGTACGGTGGGGAATAGGGGAATTGTTTGTTCATTTCATCCAGCAAAACTCATAGTCACATTCTGCTTTCATTTACCCCCAATGAAGATGAATGCTGTCAAGATAGAACAGTGCCTTGGGGATAAGGCACTAGGTGAGGACTCAGGAAATCCAGGGTCAATTCCTGGCTGTGCCACGGATCTTGGGCAAATCACACGATCTCTCTGTGCCCTATCTGTGAAAAGAGGGTAATGATACTGCCCTATCCCGCAGAGGTGTTCTGAGGAAGAATTCCTCCAAGTTTGCGAGGTGCTGAAGTACTGCAGTGACAGAGGACATGCCGAGGAACATAGAATTTGGTGCACAGTTGCTCAGCAGGGAAGTAGACATGCCCCTGTTATTTATGGTGACACCATCAAATTCTAAATGGGCAGCAGCTTCCTGAGGGCTGGACTTGGAAGACGACCCTGTGGCAGGAATAAGGGAGGGTAAGACAACCCAGGAGTCACATCATCTGGAATTCAGAGCTGTTGATGAGGTTTGGTTCACCCGATTCATGATCTGAGGATACTCTTTGTGACTCCTCCTCATTGTATGAAACATTTTTCTGATGAGTGTATCGCTGTGCACAGGGTAACATGAGGAAGTGTTTCTATGAACATGTGGCTGGCAGTCACGTCACTTGTCTGATGTGATTTCATTCCCTGCCTCCACTCACTTTCTTCATACATTGTGGGCTGGTGATTCTAACCATTGTGCTACCAGCTTGGGTGAAATTCTACCTGGGGAAATGATCAGAACAAGGTTTAGGTACCATGTAATCCCCAATCAGACTTCAGTATTTGTCCATGTATCTCAGGGTATGGATTGAGATTAGGATTTAATTTTAGATGTTACTGTCTGCAGCAGATTCCTCTAATAAACAGAGATAGGCTAAGGGGATGGTTAGATCTGGATGAGGTTTGAGGGAAGGTGGATTCTCTGTTACTGAAGTCACTCAGCCAGAGGTTAGGAGTCTATTGCAGGAGTCGGTGAATGAGATTCAGTGACCTGCAATGTGCAGAGGTCAGACTAGATTGGGATGGGGAATCTTTTTTCTATTACAGGCCATTGACCCACATTAAAAATCAGTTGAGGGCCACACCCAGTCCTGTGCGGGCAGGGAAGGAGCTTGGGGCTTCCCCTAGGCTCCAGTGTGGGGCCAGAAATGTGGGGTTCAGGGTGCGTGAGGATGTTCAGGGCTGGGGCAAGGGGTTGAGGTGAGTGGAGGTGCAGGATCTGGGATGGAGTTAGGGTGCATTTCCTGAACCTACTGCCCGGGAGCAGAAGTGTATTCCCCATTCCCTCTACAGCCTCAGAATCAGTGTCATATTCAGTAATTCTAGGGCTGTGAGCAGGGTCTAATAGTTGCATTTGTGTTTTTTTACCAGTTCATATGGGCTTTTCGTTGCTGCTGGAAGGGAAGCAGGCATGTACTCCAGAGCAATGCAATAAAAGTAGCTCAACTCCTATCTGAGCATAGTTGTTGCATAGAGAAGAGAATAAATTAAAAATAATTTTAAAATGACAATTTTGATTGTAATAACTGTCCATTTGATGATCCCTTGCAAAATCCCTGCTGCTGGTGGAACTGCAGCCAAGGATGCAAATTAGCAACACAAATAAAGTTACAGTCTGTAGGCTGGCCTGGATGGAAACAAGCTCCTCCATTAATGCAGGCCTCAGACAGGCCTTATGAGGTCTGATTGTTCAAAGACACTGTCGACTGTACCAAAGACACAGTCGCTCTACACACTACCATGCACCTTGGAAGCCAGTGCTAATAGGAAGAAGATGGAGGGCGCGGTCACTTGGCTCAAGGTAACATTCTGGCACTGGAGTTCAAGTACCAGTGCTCAGGTGATCAAGGAGTTTATTGCCACCTTGCCCTACTGTACTGATCAATTATTATTATTCCTGTTAGGTGGCATTTATACTACAATGGATCCCGCCAGGATGGTGGTTCCATGGCACATGCACATTCTCTCAAACATCATTCAATCACATTCCAGTTCAACTGAAGTCTTCAAACTGCCACGTTAGGGAGAACTGCTCCTTCCACCAGCTCCTCCCATCTAGCCCTCAGGCTCAGCACAGCTCCTACCACTAAGCTGATAGGCCTCATAGGGACAGTGAAAGCTGCTCACTCGTAGCTGATATGAACAGTTAGGTGGTCTTAATGGGTAGGATTTTCAACAGCACCTGAGTTAGGAGCACAACTTCCCTTGAGTATGTCTGCACTGTAGCTGGGGATGTCATTTTGGGCTCAGATGGATGTAGCTGTGATCGAGCTAGCGTGCTAAAAATGACAGTCTAACTGTTGCTAGCTGCCTGAGTACATACCCAGTGCTGGGCAGGACTGCAGTCAGGTGGCTAGCCCAAACCACTGCCTATTTTTAGCACAATCAGAGCTAGCACGGGCATGTCTATATCAGCCAGAAATTCTACCCCCAGCAGCGGTGTAGATGGACGCAGCCACTGAAACTCAGGGATCACTGACTGATCCTCCAAACTCACTCAGGTAGCATTGAAAAGCTCACCCTCTAGTTCTATGGAGTTTCTTTGTGTGAAACAGTAGTTGACACTTTGCACACTCAAAACTCTACTTGGGGGGATTTTAAGGATAATGAGGAAGAGGAAGGTGTTTCAAAAACTGCCGTAAGGTGAACACAAAGGGAAGCAGACTTGACACACCTGAGTGCCTCCTGTTGGACAGTTTTATTAACTGGTATTCGGAATGGAAAGCCAGGTAGCAATGGCTATGAAGGACATCAGCCAAGCCATCTATGAAAATGCTCTTATGCGAAGTATGAAGACCATTCAGGGCTGGTGGGCCCTTCTCCAGTATAAGAACCTTGTTCAGTGCTCCTTCAGATCACACCCCAGGGCATCAGTGGTGCAAACAGCATTTGGCAAGTGAGGTAGTCCAGGGAGACATGTGGGAAGCATGGCACAAAGGCTTTCTAGGAGACAGTGCCCGCTGAGGACTGCCCACTAACAATTGCTGCCTACGAGGGAAGAAGGTGGAGGGGCAAAGCATCTCCACCAAGAAGAGCAGCTGCCAATGACATCAGAGAAGAGCCAGCAGACACCACTGCTAATGATGGAGGACAATGGGACAGCGCTAGGAACTGCCACCAGGGAGGAGAGCCAGGAGCTGCATCAGTGAACGAGAGAAAGAGGAGCAGGAGCCAGAGCAGCATGAGAGGTGGAAGGAAGACAGAGGACAGCATGCTATGGGGGCCAGGGAAGACAGGACAAGAACAGGGGAAGGTGTAGATGGCGGGAAGGCTGGGAGAGAATGTGGGTATGGTGGACAGGCATGTGGGTATGGTGGACAGAGGTGTTGTCTCTGTCTCCCAATGAGGCAGCATTTATTTAGCTAAGCACAATGATTCTCCCAAGAAGTAGGAGTCACTCCACACAATTTGAGTGCTCCTCCCCAATCCTCCCCACAGTCTCTCTTTGGCTCCTTTTTCCCCAAAGACTGCTGGAACCACTCCGCTAAAAGCAGGGCTCACACCCCACAGAGCCTCTGCTGTGTCATTGCAAAGCTCATCGCTTCTTTTCACCCAACCACAAAACCAGCCATCAGCTTGCTGGGATCTTTTTCTCAGCAGAGTGAGTCTCTGCAGCAAAGGGAAACTCCCACTCGATCATTATGAGAAACACTAAAGTGCTCGGTTTCTGCTTATTAGTGTGTTTATTTTCAGAACTTGTGGCTGTGTTGAGTTCTGCTGCCTGCCATCAGAGGGCACAGGGACAGCCTCCCTTATCTTCCCAGCACACCTGGGCTCAGCAGTATATTACGTACCATTCAGGGTAATGCTCACTTGTTTTATGGCCCTTTTCAACCAATGAGAACTTGAGTGACCAGCAGACAAAATAGCCCCGATGGCCTGACTATGGAATGCAGGCTGAGCTCAGGGCAGAGATGGAGATGCAGCAGTGGGTGAAGTTCCCAAGGGCCAACAGTCCAGACGTTTCCCCAGAACTTGGTTAAACTCCTTGAACCTGCTCTTCCTATCACTTTCATTAGTGTTGTAGTGGTGTAATTCCATTAACTTTAATGCAGTTACTCCTGATTTACACTAGTGTAAGCGAGAGGAGAATCAGGTCCGTGGAGCTGCAAGTTTTGCTGGGAAACTCACAAGAACAGACTCTTCCATTAGATTTCTGGCCCTGGTTTTTGCTCAGGGTTGGACCACTAATATGCTTTGAGCAGGTGGTTGGACTAGATGACCTCCTGAGGTCCCGTCCAACCCTGATATTGTGGATATATAACGTATTATAAAATATAACATTAAAAAAAGTCAGAAATTAAAATCATATTTTTCAATCCACTCCAATATAGAAATCTAGGGGGATTTTTTTTCAAGTAGAGAATTTTGAAATTATCACTTTTTGCTCCAAGTCGGAACAAAGCCAAATTTTTAAATCTCAGAAATCCTTCAGGAACTAGAATTTCATTTATCACAGGGTTATCTGAGTTTCTTAATTGAACATGGTTCATCTTGGTTGTGGTGACATGTTCACAGACAGACAGGTTGCTGGACAGGACTCCATTAACCGAGTCTCTCTGGTCACAAGCTGGCCACACATCAACCCACAGAAGTCTTGTTAGTTAGGGCCCAACCCTTGGCATACAGTTCACTGCTATGGATAGAGAAGGCTGTTTTGTATTGGATAGAAATTCTGCTTACTGCACAGTTCACCTTTGTTTGCAAGGTAAAAAAAAAGCGGAGCTGGGCGAACACTTTGTGTATAATATGAATATGCATCTGAATTGTTATATGAATTTGCTTCAACTTTGCATCCCCATTGTCTACTTTCCAGGAATATTCTATTGAATGAGCTCCCGGGATAGGAGTTCCTAGGAGAGTCATGAATTTCAAATGGCTCTGAAGAATATTCATAGAAAGTGAATCTGGAGCTAGTACACAGGAATATTTTCACTGGAAAGTTAAGGTTAAGAGTTACACGCATCCTATCAGGGAACAGAAACAATACCATATGACCTGTGCAGCCAGTCAAAACTAACCAACCCCCTTGAGACTTGGAATGCACACAATGAACTGCTCATGGACACGATACAGAGCAAGGCTCCTGCACTAAACACATCTGATAGAGCTGTGCAGCAAGAAGACAAACGTCCCCACCAGCCACTTGTGGACAATCCATCTGCTGGAAAAGGCAAAATTTGTCAGACTTGCCATGGAGCAAGCTGTAAATGAAAGTTAGGGTGGGTGGTGATGCAAATTGTTAGCAAAAGTTTTACCGATAGCCATTGTGCATGTGTTACTTGTGTGCATCTACATGACAATGGTGTAAGCCTTCTGCCAGGTGGAACCAGCAGCAACCAGGGCCCAATTCAATGTCTAGGGGTTCTTCTTCAACGATACAACACAGAACCCACTCGAGCCCCCACCTAGTAACCTGGGAAAATTACATGCCACTCCTTGGTGCCTCTGAGAGGCAATACTTCCCACTCACAAGCACAGAGTCTGAGTGTAAAAAAGAAACTTTTAATGAAAGGAGAGAAGTCACCCGGCATTAATTAGGGAAAATGCCACTGGCACGGTTCATAATAATGAAACTGTGAGCAGGACGTCCGCCCAGAGTGCATGGGGCAATGCCTTCAACCTCATGTGCTTGAGTTCTACAACCAAAAGTTCCTTTTCTGTGCCTCTCTCTGCTCCCTCACCATGCTCCACTCACAGTGGTTGTACTTGGTCAGAGAGGACCCAGGATTCAGAGGTGCATCTATGTGAGTTCACCTCCCACCTAGGGAAGAAGGAACCTTACTTGCTCCACCCTTTGAGCAGTTGCTCTGGCTGGCCATCCTACCACACACAGTTCCTCTCCGCTGGCCACCCTGCCAGCCATGGTTCCTCTCCGCCAGCTGTCCTGCTAACTGTGGTTCCTCGCCACTCGTTCCGCTCACCGCCTGCTTGTTCGCCGGCTGACTGTCAGTCCCCTTGTGCTGCAACCTGCCTCACTGCTGTGACCACTGCACATCAGCCTCTTAGTAATTTTCAGCTTTTTGCAGGCTGGGCAGAAACACTGCCCCACCACAAGTGATTTTGGCTCTCATTCAAACACTTTAATATAACAAAAGACTCCTAATGAAGCCTCTTTAGCTCTATCTTTGAACAGTGGGCAGGAACAGGTTAAATCAGATAGGGGACCCATAAAGAGCATCCCCCTACTCTAGCAGAGACACCTCTCCCTACCCTTCTTACTTTCACAGGGATCTGATATTCAGGCCCCTGGTTTAGCGAGTTCCTGTCAGCTGAGGGTGAGCCCTCAACTGGGACAAGCTCAGCACAGTTCTGCTCCCCTTTAGTGATACAATGAAGATAACATTGATAACAACATTTCACTGCCCCTACATTCCATATTAAAGGGATTTGTAATCCAACATTAGCCAAAGCAGATCACTTGGAGCTACACCGCTCCTGTCTGCTAGATACCTACACAGAGTAGGTGAGTTCAGGTAAATACAGTTTGCTCCTGAAGTTTCTTCTCGACTTCCACTGTCAGGGGACAGTTCATTCAGACCCTGCTTACAATGGCATGAGCAAGTATTACTCCATGTAATAGTAATGTGTCTTACTATGCCACATGTTGGTGTAACAGACCATGAGGAGCAGCGCTGGACAGGTAAATATTTGTCAGGTGACAGTGGCTACCTTTACATGGATTCACCTTTACATAGGTAAGAGGTAGAGATTCTAGTGATCATCCAGTAGGGCCAGATTTTCAAAGGTATTTTGGCACTTAAAAATGCAGATAAAGGCCTGGATCCTATTCCTTACTTAACGACCATTGATCTCATCACAGCGTAATATGAGTGGCTCCTCTGGAACAGTCTGCACTGAACTGAAAAAGCCAGCCAGCCTCTGCAAACGGAGATGTAAAGGTCCAAGTCCCATTTACATAGCTTTGTACACCACATTCAGCCTTAGCCATGGCCCTTCTAGGTTGAGGTTCAGCCATATGGGGCAGTGATGTGAAGGAAGCATGCGTTACTGCTGTCTCAGTTCTACTTCTGTGGACAAACAGGGGACTTCAGCCTTTCGAGCTGGCTATTATAGTGGGTGTTGTCCGGGGTTGTTCACTTGGTGCGCCCCTCTGGATCCCTTGTTCTGACCTGGTGACCTGTATCCTCATCCAAGATTCTCATTTTTCTCCCCAGCATCACTGAAACTCAGGTTGGAGGAGGCCCCTCCCTCACCTGAGCAGGTGGGCCTTTCATTGGTGGGCTGCCCCCCCAGAAGCCGGCATCTTTCCTCAGCAGAGCACATTCACTCTGTGTCTACCTGTGTCCACAGACTCTTGATATTAATGCAGACCATTAGTAGTACAAATAAGTCTAGAGCACAAACATTTATGTCTATGATGAATTCATTCTCTATTGTGCCCTTCTTTATGGAGTTTACATTTGCTCTTTAAGGAGGCGAGCTAATTTAGTTCTGTCCTTTCATAAAAGCCATTGTGTGACTGTTGAAATGTCAGCAGTCATTAAGCAAAATTGCTGATGTAGCCCCCCAAAAGAAAAGCTGCAGACTGCGCTGGAGAAATGCTGCATGCGAGTCGGGTAAGGTCAGTCTGCATCCTTCGCGGGGCTTGTCCACCTCTCTTCAGGGAGAGTGTGACCATGTTTATGCTTATATTCTGATTTTGGATTGGCTGTAGGTGGAATACCTTTGTCAAACCCACACTCAGGTTTTCCAAGGGAAATGGAGGACTATGGGAGCTGCCGTAACCAATCAGAGCCCTGGACCCTCTAAGCTGCCATCCCATTGGAAGAGATTAACTCTTTTCTTTTCTGTGCAGCTCCTTCTGGGGGTCTGTGAACCATCCCCATGCTGATTTTCTGGGAATGGATTTGTTATTCAACAGCACTCACCAAACAGTTGGGAGAAATAATTGTCATCCTCTGACTCTTCTGTGAACTGATTACTTTGATTGTTGGCTCTTTATAGTGTATGATGGGTCACCTAAATCACATGGTATTGTTTCTGCTGCCTGACTGGAGAATCTGAACTTTTAAAACAGGTGAACCACCAATAGCAAATAAAACACCCATTTTCCGAATAGAATTTCTGCGGGACCATTATTTCCATGAAATGGTCAGGTTGCAGTGAATGCTTTTGCAAGCGCTTGGCTGTGGATCAGCCCCACTACACGTCAGGCCCTTCCTGGATAGGAGTTGGCCCAGACAGAGCTGCATGAGAAATGCTAATTCCTGAATTTCTCTTTGCTTTAGTTCTAAACAGGCCAGAGAAACTGAAGAGGACAGCAGAAGGTGGTCCCTCGAGGCAAGTGAATGGCTCAGAGTGTCCCCCCAGAATATGTTCCTTGCACATATTGAAACTGATGCAGAGCTGGACAGAGGAAAAGGCACTATAGGATCTTCCCAAGGTCCCAGGAGGAGTTATGTGATTAAATCAAAATCTCAGTTTTCATTAATTAAAAAGTGACCATCACAGTTAGCAAGGAAAGCTTGAAAATGAAACCCTAGTTTAGCTGCTCACCTGAGTCTGCAGACAACCTGAAACAAGCACTAGGAGGTGTGATTTCCCCTACTCATCACAAGGGAGTGCTAGCTACAAGACACACCTTTTTGCTAACACCAGTCCAACAGAGGAATCTGTGGATGTGTCTAGACTGGAGTTCTTGCTTCTGTTGAGCAAAGCGACTGCCCGTTAATTTGAGTTAACTAACCTTTGCAAATGTTAATTGAGTAATGCTTAACTAAATGTTCAAAAATTATGGGCCAAGCTCCCCAAAATCATGAGATTGGCTAGAAAGGAACAACTTTTTAAAAACAAACAAATGCATTTTGGGTTCTTTTTATTTGTCTTCTGGGTTTTGAGCCTTTAGGGAGCACTTGGGTTCATGTTTTCAAGATTTTTTTTCTGCACTCACAAGGGCTAGAAACCTACTTTTTAAAATAAAAGTTGAGATTCTGACCTAATCACATGCCTCTAGGAGCTGGGACTTCAAGGCAAACAGCAAATATCATGGGGCCCACAATAAACTCCTGAGATTTAGTGACATTGCTAATCCAGGCACTCCACAGGTGTTTGTTTCAGGACACAAATGCATGTCATTTACTCCAGACTGAGACCACAAGCCTTAGTCCAGACATACTCTGTGTGGGGGAGAAGGGGCCCGGGCCCACTCAGATACACTTTTGTGGCTAGGAAAACACTGGACAGCCCTTCTGTTGCCATCCACGGGGTAAGGGAGCATTTCTGCTTCTGAGGGAAGAGGGTTCCATGCTGCCCTTCCACGGCTCTGTGATGCCCCTGAGTCAGCTTCTCTGGAAGATGAGACAGGCCCCCTAGCCTCTGCCACCACACATGGGGGGCAGGGACATGGTACAGAGGTGGGGAGCCAAATCCTATGTCATGGTGGGCCTGGATTGCCTTACTCTGGCCCTGGGCCGATGGACACCTCTCCCTTGCCCTTCTGACGTTTTGCAGCATTACAGAGCCCAATGTTTATACACACAAGTAAGTAACTTGCTCATGACCGAGACACAAATGAGCTTCCCCTCATCATCTGGCTATGCAAAGATCCAGTCTGCCTCTCTTTGCACAGACATGAGGAAGGAGAGGAGGAAGCGCCAGTGCACTGTGCACTCCCTGGCAGCTGGCTCAGGAACAGAAGGCTGGCCCAGGGCTGAGGGTGTTAGCCTACAACTGGAGAGCACTGGGGTCAATTACCTGCTTAGTCATCAACTTCCTCCATGGCCTTGGACAAGCCCCTTAGCCTCTCTGTGTTGTAGTTTCCCCAGCTGTAAAATGGGGTGATAATACTTTCCTGTCTCACAGGGATGTTGCATTAAAGACTGTGAAGTGCTTTAAGACTGGTGAAAAGTTCCACTAGCCCAGGGAAAATGTGTTGATTAATACTTGTCCATATCTGATGCCCTCAGTAGATCTGGTTAGCACTTCAGCAACAAAAAAATTGGCTTTTCAACCAAAATGAATATTTTGTACCCCTAAAGCCACTCTTTTTTAGTAAAAAGTTTGGGGTTTTGGTTTGGTTTTTAGTAAAAATGTTCAGTTGATGAAAACTAACCTATTTTTATTGAATTTTTGTACATTTTAACCAAAAATGTTTTTTGAAAACAAAACCAGGCATACAAACCAAAATTCCTCTAACGTTTCCCATGAAAAACAATCGGGATTTTTGGAGCAGCTCTAATTCTCAGCACTGGCTGTTGCTGCATCCGTCAGTGAGGTCTTGATTATGAGCAGAGAGCATGTCATCACGCAGTGTACATGGCCACTGAGCCATGCAAACACTCTGGAGAGCCCAAAGATACACAAACATATTGCAGAATATAGCTACAACAAAGGGGCAACAGGAAAATAAAAGTAAAGATCCAGATAAATATGTCAGGGATTCCAGGGAGCAGAAGGAGAATGGGTGTGGATGGGTGTTGGATCCAGGCTTTTGATTTGGTCCATTATAAAATAGGGGCATTTTTGTCATGAGGATCCAGATTCAGGTTTGGATCTTAAACACCTTCAGATGCCATCAATAATATTACTAGGTCACCGCATAGAACAATTAACAAACAAACATTTTATTTAGTGGCAGTTAAAGTTGCATCAGGACATGCCTCACCCACTCAGCCCTTCAAAGCATGAAGATAAGAGAAAAGTCACTTGCATTCTCTGTCACTTTCATATTGACTACACTGCTGATAACACACTGCAACCCAATCTCCGCCCAAGCGACAGGCAAAATTCAAAGACTCCACGCCTGTTAACTTCTGTGTTTTGTTTATTGTCATTTTCACCATGACACTTCTGTTAAGATGAAAATTTTGGTGCATCTTTAAGCTGGAGATAGCTTTTTTATCTGGGGATTTCAATGTTTTTCAAAAAAGAAGTGTTCTTATTCCAGGCAAAGTGAGGAGAAGAGAAGATAAGCAATATAGCCCATGCTTGGGAAAGAGATGGGTCTAGAATCAAGGTCTCTTGACTGCTTGCGTTTTCTCACTGGACAACCCTGCTTGTAAATAGATGTGCAGAGCCATGGTACTGGAATGGAGCCATCTCTAAGACCTACCATTGTATAAATTAACTAGGTAGTATTCATGGAGTCTAGGAGCATTCTACAGGATGCTCCTAATATGATCATGAACAGAATATTAAAATAACATTAGAGAAAATGGAACCTTCTTGGCAATTATTTCAGAACTGAGCTGGCAAGTCTGCTGGTTTTGTTCATGTTCGTTTGAACGCCTTTGACACATCAGTGCTGTATGTTTCTTTTATGAATATGCAAATCAAAGCAGTGAAATTACAGATAATGATATGTAGTCAAAACTTTTCAGAAGTTAATGCATATTCCTTATTTTGCAGATTTCTATCACATTTGTATTTGCAAAATAGATGAGATAACACAGCTCAAGAGAACAGCTTTCCTGTCACAGAAACAGCGATACACCTTTCACATCCAGCAGTGGAGAAGTGCCAACTTCCTTCGCAGTGACAGGGGTTCCTTTGGTGGGCGGGATGGGAGGGAAGATAGAAGTTGTTAAGCTAACTCTCATATACTGACTACACTGAAGATTACAGAAGAACAATTGCCCTGGGAAACCACATAACTGGCACAAGCAAATAGATAATTGCACATGGAGGCCACAGTTATGCAGTTACCTGCTTTGTGTGCACCATTTGCATGTCTATTTAGCCAGCCTCATGGGGGCTGCTAGTGAACCCAGGTCTTTCAGAGCCAAAAGCCTAAACTCAGCCAAAGCACCAAGCCCCTGAGGTGTAAGCATTAACACATGCAGACCCGCCACCAGAGCCTCTTCTGTACATGTGTAACCCACACTGTACATGTGTGGGTTACACATATACAGAGACTGATTTTGCTCACAGAGTTACTATCAAGGTAGGATTTGTCCTTTCACGAGGGTACAGAGATTAACAATGGACACAAGTAAGCTGCAAGATCGAACATGGCTTTGTCTGGATGGTTGCTGTTGCATCATGTTTGTGTTCCAACCATTGATGAGCGTGTGGGGCTGCTACCATGTGGCTGGCATCAGACAGAGAGCTCATATGTCCTATATTATCACCCCCACCTGCTACCCACAGCTCTTCCATTGTACTAGCACTGATTTATACCCCTTCCTCCCTGCTACTTTAGCTCTGGGGTTTCAGGGATGGTTACCATAATACATGCAGTATAACTATGGGGTCATATCCACTTCAGTTGTACTCACTTTTACTCCTGATTGAGTGCATTTACATTGGCCTATGGCTGGACTGACTTTGTGGTGCATCAGGACCATTAGTATTTGCAAGAGCGCTAATAATATTAGCGGATTACACAAAGTTGGGAGGTATTGCCAATATGGCAGAGGACCAGAATGTCATACAAGCAGATCTGGAAGACCTTGAAAACTGGAATAATAGAAATGCAGTGAAATTTAATAGTGCAAAGTTCAAGGTTATGCACTTAGGGGCTTATAACAAAATATTTACTATAAGCTGGGGATGTATCAGTTGGAAGCGACAGAGAGGAGAAAGACCTAGGTTTATTGGTTGATCACAGGATGCAACCATGAGAAAAGTTAATGCATCAGGCAAGGTACTTCCAGGAGAGGCAGGGAAGTGTTATTTCCTTTATACAAGGCATTGGCAAGACCTCATCTGGAACACTGTGCACCATTCTGGTCTCCCATATTTGAGAAAGATTAATTCAAACTGGAACAGGTGCAGAGAAAGGCAAATAGAAAACCTACCTTCTGAGAGGAGACTCAAAGAGTTTGACTTGTTTAGCCTAACCAAACAAAGAGTGGGTGAATGAATATGATTGCTCTCTATAAATACATCAGGGGGATAAATACCAGGGAAGGAGATGAGTTATTTAAATTAAGCACCAACGACGAGACAAGAACATATGGATACAAACTAGCCATCCACTAGTTTAGGCTTGAAATTAGACAAAGGGATCTGACCATCAAAGGTGTTAAGTTCTGGAACAGCCTTTCAAGAGAGAAGTGGGGGCAAAAGACTGTTTCAAGATTGAGCTTGATAAGTTTATAGAGGGGATGGTAAAATGAGACTGCATACAATGGCATGTAGCCAATCTGACCGCTAGCAGCAAATATCCCCAACAGTCAGAGATAGACCACTAGATGGGGACACCTCTGAGTTACTACAGTGAATTCTTTCTCAGGTGTCTGGCTGGTGGGTCTTGATGTCATGCTCAGGGTTCAACTGATCCCCATATTTAGGGTCAGGAAGAAATTTCCTCTCAGGATTGGCCGAAACCTTGTGGTTTTTTTCACTTCCTCTGCATCATGGGATGTCAGTCACTTGCTGGTTTAAACTAGCGTAAATGGGAGATTCTCTGTAACTTGAAGTCTTTAAGTCATGATGTGAGGACGTCAGTGACTCAGCCAGAAGTTAGGAGTCTGTTACAGGAGTGGGTGGGTGAGGTTCTGTGACCTGCGATGTGCAGGAGGTCAGACTAGATGAGCACAATGGTCCCTTCTGGCCTTAAAGTCTATGAAGAATGCAATTAATATCTTAGAAAAGCTGAGGCACACATCACACAAAAAATACATCAGCCCACAACCATTCATTTTACTCTTCTGTGCTCTAACTGAAGTTAAAATTAACAAACTCTGCAAACATTTCATCTGCTCCCAGGTAGTTCTGTGCTTATTCTATCATCCAGCAAACAAATCAGAAACATTGGCGAGGTTTTTTCTCTCAGTATTAACCTCTGAATGCCACATTGCTGACTTGGTGGTTTCTAAAAGACAGGCAACATTTAAGAATAAAGAAAATGAGGTCTGTAGGCAGAGTGAAATATTGTTGCTCAATGTGATCCTTGAAGGTCATTGTCTAGAGAGAATGTCTCCTGCGGAGAGACAAGAAAAATCTCATCTCACTGGTAAAACAAAAATGTCATCTGAAAAGCAAATCCAAATCTGAAAAGCACGTTGATTTGAAGACTCTACTGTGGTTGCACACCACTTGTATGCACATGCCTAGGACTGAGCGAGGGCAGAGGTCTCAGACTAGAAGAGTTATGGAAGGAAGGAAGGGGAATTTGTCTTTCTCTGAAGCATATGGTCCTGTTCACTGCTTGAGAGACCATTTTGGACTGGACCAATGGATTGGTCTAGTGTGGAGAATTCCATGATCTTAGGCATCAAAGTGGGGAACTCAGTTTCCAGCAGGAGAGTGGAGCAGAGAACTTTGCTTCATCTTCTGAGTGGCTGCTACTCCAAACTGAGCTTCCCCCAAGTCAAATCTCTGCTGTGGTTAGAATCAGTGACGATGATGGATAATGAGAAAGCAGAGCCATGAGACAGAAACATGAGGAACTCTTTGTATTCCTTTAAAGACACACTAATAGAAAAGTGGACTATGCCTCGTGAATTGAAGATGAAGAAACTGCGTCCTCCGGCAGAATGAGGAGATGGGTGTATATGCCCTCCCAAGTAGCTATTCCACCCAGCATCCCTTGTGTAGGCATCTCCCACTCTTGTCTTTGTGCCTGTTTCCGTGCTGCCTCATCCTCCCAAAGCCCCGGACCCATTCAATGTGGCAAAGTATAGGCTGCTTTTCATTCAGATCCCTCCTTCACACATCCCTCTCCCATAAGACTTCACAACAATAACCATGAGAGAAATGGAGTACACACTCAGGATATCCTTGGGGTCGTCTTGTGACCAGATCTTCATCAGTATCTGATAGAATGCCAGTTCCCTGGGACAGGGGCCCTATCTCCTGCTGTGTTTCCCAATGAGCTGAGCCCTCTGGCAGTGTCCCAAATTAACAGGAGGGCACAATAATAATAGAAAATACTAGTTGGAACTGGCCACAGTGGCTCACTAACGCAGCCACATTGTAACTGATGAAAGCTTCCTATTCAAGAGGCAGTGGAAGACTGAGCTGGTCTCTCAGATTGCATGGGATGGGGAAGCTGGGACTGTGCTGCAGTCACTGCTCTTATCAGACTCAAGGCTAGTCTGAATTTCATGCTTTGCACAGGAGCTGGGAGCAAATTCCTTCCTGACCCCTGGGAGCACCTTAGGTCCTGAAGCAGGGGGTTTGGTTGCCCTCATGTTCCCTGTAACAGCCACTGGTGCAGCTTGTAAGCAATCCTATGGATCTTCCCACTGAAGACAAGAGCCCTTCCGCTGTCCAGGAGATGGATTGGGAAGTATGGGAGGAAATGGTGTTAAGGCTTAGCTCTGCCCCTTCTCCCTCTCACAGAGCAGTGAGTCCCTCACAAGCTTCCTTCACCCCTCCAAAGCCTCCCTGATGGGAACTTGACCCCCGCTGCACCATTCACCCCAAGGTTTATTTCATCAGCCTTTGTAACAATGAGTGAATGACTGCATGTCTATTTCTTACTGTGTCCTTTCACCTTCCTGCAAGTGACAAATACACAGAGACCTTTTCAGCTGCACAAGGGCCCTCTCCCCCACCTCTTTCTTCTTGCATACACCTACATCCTTCCTGTATTGTTTCAAACCACAAGAGAATAAATTAACTGACAAGTAAGCTTCAGCAGCCCCCCATCAAATGGCAAGTGGAAAGGTTTGTGGCTATGGAGCCGGGTGCGGTTCGAGGTGGACCTTTGCACCTCGTATGCTCTCCCTCCTTGTGCAAATATCACCGGAAACCTGTGGCCTGCTTATTACATAACCACAGCCTGGGTCAACGAAGAAGTTTACAATAACTTGGTGGGGCTCGGGACGTGACTTTAATGAGTTCCGGCCTTTTAAGGTCATTTCTCCCCTCTCCTGCAGTCTGCCCTAGCTGCACGGTGGGTTTGTGCTAGCAGCTGGGGGCTCACTGGCCCTGCACCCTGGGGCTGCTTTCCTGGGTTCCTCACAGCATTCTCACCAGCTGCTATTCTAAGCAACAGGTTTGTGAACTCTTCGATAATCCTTCCTTTCCACATTGCAGCCCAAAAGGGCAGATTTTTCACTGGCAATAGCAGGCCTTGAGAAGGCAATGACCCCTATCCCCAGGCATTGCTGAAAGGGTGGGCAGGGGTTTGCTGCCTGGATCAGAATTGGGATTAGTTTCCACACAGATCACTTCTGCACAGATCACATCCGGTGAAATTCCCTCCGCCTGGGGCAAGGGAGAGAGACACTCAGGGGCTGGGTGAGAGAGAAAGCAAGGCATACTTCAGTCATCTCCTCTGTCCCAGGTTCCCATCTTACCTGTGGCCGTGTTTAGACCTGGTGAAGGAGTCGTAGACCCATAGACTTTAAGGACAGAAATGACCATCTGATCATCTAGCCCAGTGGCTCTCAGCCTTTCCAAACCACTGTACCCTGTTCAGGAGTCTGATTTGCCTTGTGTATCCCAAAGTTTCCCCTCACTTAAAAACAACTTGCTTACAAAAGAAGGCACAAAAATACAAAGGTGTCCCAGCACACTATTAGTGAAAAAAATGGCTGACTTTCTCATTTTTACCATATAATTATAAAATAAATTAATTGGAATATAAATATTGTACTTACACTTCAGTGTATAGTATAAAGAGCAGTATAAGCAAATCATTGTCTGTATGAAATGTTAGTTTGTACTAACTTTTGGCTAGTGCTTTTTATGTAGCCTGTTGTAAAACTAGGCAAATATCTAGATGAGTTGATGTACCACTGGAAGACCTCTGTGTATACCCTGGAGTACACGTCTCCCTGTGTAGGGTGCCATGACTCACCCCTGCGGCACGGCCTGCTGGCTGTCTGGGAATTAGCTCTTTTCCAGCCACAGCGCCCTCTGCAGGCCGGTTCTTCGCCTACTCCCTGGATCCCGTGTCCCTCCCGGACCCCGGTGCCCTTTTACTGGGGTTCTGCCCCCACACTCTTTGGGGTCTTTCCTCCCCAGGGAACCCCCAACCCTCTATCCCCACCTTGCCTCAATCTAGAGCTACTGTCAGTCATCACTAAGCCCCAGCTCCCTGAGGCAGACTGCCTGTCACCATGGACAAGCGGTTTTTGGACCTGCTGCCTTTCGCTGCAGCCAAGTACCCTTTTAGGCCTTCCAAGCAGGCCCCAGCCTGGGAGGTTGCCAGGCCTGAGCTCCCCAGCTCAGCCTGCCCCTTTCCCAGCACTGCTCCACCCTCAGTACCCTTGGCTCCCTTCAGGCAGCTAGGTCCATCTCCCTCCAGAGCTAGAAGGAGATTGTCTCTAGCTCCAAACTAGCAGCCCTTTTATAAGGGCCTGCTGTGGCCTGATTGGGGTGTGACCCACCTGGGGCTGCTTCTGCAATCAGCCCAGGCTTGCTGTTTCCGCCATCCACAACCCCTTCCAGGCTGGAGTGGGTGACCACCCTGCTACACTCTGGTTGAAAACCATTGCTTTAGTCTGACCTTGTGCACATCACAGTCAAGAAAACCTCACCCACCCACTCCTGTAATAGACCCATAACCCCTGGCTGAGTTACTGAAATTCTCAAATCATGCTTTAAAGACTTTATGTTACAGAGAATCCACCATTTACACTAGTTTAAACCTGTAAGTGACCCATGCGGCAGAGGATGTCAAACCACCCTCCCCTCCCCCCAGGATCTTTGCCAATCTGCCCCAATGGAAGTCCCATGGCCTGGTGAAGCAGCAGCAATTGGAGGAGGGGAGCTAGGTACATTGGCATGAGTTGCATACACCCTGCTCTATATTATCCTTTTAATCCTTTACCAAGGTTTTCCATTTTTGTCTATTGAACACTCTGATGGTTCGATACTCTGGCTTCCAAAGCAAGACTGCTGGGCCCAACACTCCCCGTGTGGAAGCCTGTTGGCATCTAGAGAGATATACCGAGGAGGAATTTGGCATCTGCTCCCCATTTTTAAAAATGAGCAAGCAGCAGCCCTGGGACAATTCCTGGTTTCTAAGTTGGGGCTTCACAACCGTAAGGCAAACAGACAGCAGGCTGAATCCAGGTCACTATATGGAAAATGGAAACAAAAAACAAGATTTCAAGGGGCAGCAATGTCCAGTGAAAAGGCTTTGGAAAAGAGCACGGTGCAGGCAAGGGGAAGACTGGTGCTCTCCACTCTCGCAAAGACAGTCCCAGTTACCACATTCCAGCCGCTTTACCAGGATATGCTTGGTTTCTCTCGGAAATGAGGAGATTTCTTTATGCGGCCTGTAGGTGGAAGCATTGCAAACTGATACTCGGCAGGAGGGCTTCATACAGGGAGGAAGAACAGCACGCCAGCCCTTGAGACAGCAGAGACATTTGGCTGTGCTGCTTGCTCTCTGTGGAACATCCACTACGACTTCACTATGAGACGGTCAGTATTTTTGGAAGCCCATAAGTATCTAGCATCACTGAGTGGAAGGATCTCAGGCAGGAGCAGGGAAGCACAGAGGTCACAGACAATCACAGAAGACGACAAAGTTCTGTCCACACCTACGCTGTGGTAAATCTGGAGTAAGTACTCCATCGTCATCAGCAATGAAGTTACTCTGAATTGACTCCAAAAATTGCTCCAGTATCTATACAATGACTCATCTGTGTGGGAAAGCTCAGAGCAGCTTGTTTGTATGTGTCATGGGGGGCAGTGCCGATGAAAGGACCCTAAACAAAATAAGGTTGGAGACAGTCACATTGGGTCAAACCCTGAGGTTTTGGCTCAAGTTCTACCTGGCTTGTTCTCAGGTAAAACTCCCTGGGACTTTGAGAGGAATTTTCCAGAGTTAGGCTGAGTAAGAACTGATAAAAGGTGCGGTAGCGACAAATGTGCTTATTAATTAAAACATTTCCAGCGTACAGAGAAGCTTGGGGACATTGATGCTGGCCTTGTTAGTCCCCGCTGACTGTAATGGATATTACATTACAGTCCCTCCACCCCCCTGAACTGGATGTATCTCCAGTGTAACATGGATCAGATAGTATATTTGGGGTTGTGGAGGCCAACGGTCAATTAAAGCTAATTGTGGTCCATATAATGTGAAAGAGGGCTGTGGGTTCTGCATGGTCAGACCTGGATTGGTCAGACCAGGATCCAGGAAGTGTCATTGAACCTAGCTCTCGGAAACACACAGCAGGATCAGCTCAACAATCCACCTATATAGTGAACAAAACAACAGGAGGGTCAGCCCACGAGAGCATTCCGTTTGCGCACATGCCTCTCTGCTTCCCATCCCTGTTCAAGAAGAGCCCTGCATGATTTCACTCGCATGTCACCGATAGATTATATGGCACTTCAGTTTTAAACCCCAGAGCATATTTCATGACTCAAACATCATAATTAGGAAGACTAGGGAGAGAAGGCATGAACAAAAGGCTCCCATGAATCTCCATAACTCTGCCAGCTGAGCACAGGGAGTTCGGGGAGATAGTATATTATCCTAGCATGGAGGAGAGTATAAAGAGCAGTATAAACAAATCATTGTCTGTATGAAATGTTAGTTTGTACTAACTTTTGGCTAGAGCTTTTTATGTAGCCTGTTGTAAAACCAGGCAAATATCTAAATGAGTTGATGTACCCTCAGAAGACCTCTGTGTACATCCTGGGGTACATGTATCCCTGTGTAGTGGCGCCCTGACTCACTCCTGAAGCACCTCCTCCTGGCTGTCTAGGAATTAGCTCTTTTCCAGCCGTAGCGCCCTCTTCAGGTTGGTTCCTCGCCTGGTCCCTAGCCCCCATGTCCCTCCCAGACCCCAGTGCCTTTTTACTAGGGTTCTGCCTCCACACTTTGTCGGGGTCTCCCCTGCCCAGGGAACACCCAATCCTCTATCCTCGCCTTGCCTCCGTTGAGGCCTACTGCCTGTCAGGCTTGCTTGTCACACTCACCCGCCAAACAGCTCTCTCTCAGAAATCACGATGCAGCCCCAAGGCGAAGGCACCTGGCAAATCCAGGCAAATTCCAAACCAGGCAGCTTTCAGTTTTATTTATTTTTAAGTTACTTTGGGACCATCCAGGGGCAAATCTTTAGATTCAGATTGTGACCCATCCAGTGAGCCCAGGCAGGCTCCCTCTTACTGCCCTGCATCAGGTCCCCATATTGCAGGCAGCAACACAGGACATAGACTGATATTTGGCAAGGTCAGAAGGGATCATTGTGTGCATCTAGTCTGCCCTCCTGTATAACACAGGCCAGAGACCTCCCGCAAAATAATGCCTGTTTGAATGAGAGCAAATCTTTTAGGCAGTCTGGATTTCAAAATTGCCAGTGCTGGAGAACCCACCACTACCCTGGGTAAGTTGTGCCAAGAGTTAAAAAGTTCATCTCCCAGCCATTGGATGATGCAGGCTCTGCAGAGCTGCTACTCTTCCTCCCATGCAGATGAGTAGAGAGCAGGTGGAGCGGGGCCGGGGGGGCGGTGTAATAGGGGGAGCCTGTAGTTTCACTCCCACAATGCACCAGAGGGAAGTCAGGAAGCAGGTTTTGACTCTAAGTCCCAGTCTGCCTCACAAGGTGCAGCATAACAATGTGCTGCCCCCAAATGGGGCTGGTGGCAAAGCAACAATACAGCCTGTACAGGGGTCTCCAATTTCACCCCCATCATTAAGTGATTTGCTCTAAATCTGTCACTACTTATCAGTACTTGGCTGTCTGTGTGCACCAGGCACACATTGCATGCCCCAGGACCCGCTGTGCCCATGGTATGGTTCCATTCGGCCCAAATGCCCACAGAGGAGGCCATTTTATAGAACGAGATGGCATCCGCTGCGTAGTGCGACCTCGCACACGTCATACTTGTGAAGTCACACCGCATGGAGGACACCTTTTGCATGCCTGACTAAAAGTGTCATGGCATGCCACTGCTACTTACACAAAACAGAATGAGAAATGTTTAAAATTCCAGTTCTGCTTACCCCCCAGCCTTTTAATGACCCAGGTCTAGCATATTTTGCCATATTTGGCTTACATTGCATACAGGGAAGAGTAAATCCTCAGCAGTAAAATGCCTCTCTGTACTGTGTATCTTTATAATGAGATTCCAGGAACGTCACTGTGTGTGTCACTCCGAAGTCTGGAATGTCTGAGTCAGTGTGAAGTGATGGAAGCAGCTACAAGCATGGCTGAGAGCAATTTCTGTTCGGAATATCACTGGGTTCTGTCATCACTGGGTTTCATGGTCTGTTACTGTCCATGTTTTAAGTTCTTGGCCATTTCAGCTTTACTCATTATGCCCATGCTTTGTACAGCTACAACAAGGCATGTATCTATGCCATGCCAACAGTTCCACATGATTGTGATAGCCTCAATAACTCAACCAATCACCGCCCTCACTCTCCAGTAATTTGTATGCAATAATTTCATTGGTTGTATGATGAGCAGAGCAGGTGCATTACTTGGCTCAGCTGCCACACCTGTGCACCCAACTGCTACTTACACAATTCAATAGTAGCTCCCAGCACAACCCCCACAGATGCAAATCAATGCAACCACCTACTCAGTAACATGGCCAGCACACACAATAACCCCATGCATCATCCTGAATGCCTGTTGAGTCAGGGTGAAGCAATGGAAAGCTACACACGTGGTTAAGGGCTCTTTTTGTTTAGAGTATCACCAGGTTCAGTCAATGCTGGGATTCGCAGTCTGTTGCCATTCAGCTTTTAAGTTCAGTCATTTTTGGCTTTATACACACATGGCTTTATGATTACCCCCCTGTGACATCACGGGCCTTCAGCTATTAGTAAGACCATAAGCTGGCCAGGCCTCAGCAGCTCTTGGAAAATCTATGACAGCTCTGTCATAGATTTTCATAGCAAAGTCCACTTTCACTCATTCATAGCTATGCATTCTAAAAGCCTCTTGAATCTGTAGGAGTCTGGGTGTGCAAAAAAATCAGCATTACGACCTAAAAGCTGGTCCTTAGTTATATCATTGCTTGCACTACTTTGCACTTGTGCAATGTTTGTACAACTCCCAGGCGCTACAGCTACATTTTTCGTGGATGGTTTTTGTGAAGGGTGTTGTTTAAAACCCATGGTGATGTTGTGTAAAGCACACTTGTACCCCTAGAGCTTTTCTTTTCCTTTCCTTTCTTATTTTCTATCTTCAAAATCCCGAGCAAATGCAAAAACCTATATCAATGCAATGGCATGGCTGTGATTCTGTACACAAAGGGACTGCTTTTCAGCCCCCTGGGAGGATGGTTTTTGTGTGAGTACCGTGCCTATAAAATTACTCACTGTGGACATGCAACGGAGTTGGATATCAGCAGTCCCACATGATGGGCCAGAATCAGTCCGGGTGTGAGTAGTTTCAACTCCATTGGCTTAATATGCCAAAAACTACAAGCAAATTCAGCTCATTTCACTGTTCAGTGCAGAATCCAATGGACTGTTGGGGAACAGGCACCCATTGAAACAAAATGTAACTTTGGTACCTGCACAGACGTGGAGAAAAGAGAGAAAGAAAAATCAATGGATTGAAATTGTGAATCTGTTTATTACCTCAGATAGTTATGCAGATGTGCTCCTCTGAAACAGCTTAGCGCAGGGGTGGGCAAACGTTTTGGCCTGAGGGCCACATCGGGGTTGCAAAACTGTATGGAGGGCTGGGTAGGGAAGGCTGTATCTCCCCAAACAGCCTGGCCTCCACCCTCTATCTGCTCAATCCCACTTCCTGCCCCCTAACTGCCCCTCTCAGAACCCTCGACCCATCCAACACCTTCTGCTCCTTGTCCCCTGACCACCTCCTTCCAGGATCCCCTGCCCCTAACCATGCCCCTGGGGCCCCACTCCTTATCCAACCCCCCTGGTCCCTGTCCTCTTACTGCCCCTCTCAGAATCCCTGACCCTTCCAACCTCCCCCTCTCCTTGTCCCCTCACTGCCCCCTCCCGAGACTCCCCCAACCCTAATCACCCCCCAGGACCCCACCCCCTATCCAACTCCTCTGCTCCCTATCCCCTGACTGCCCCAATCCCTATCCACACCCCTTCCCCCAACAGGCTCCCAGGGACTCCCACACCCTATCCAACATTCCCCGCCCCCGTTCCCTGTCCCTTGACTGCTCCCGAGACCCTCTGCCCCTTATCCAAGCCCCCCGGCCCTGGCCTCCTTACCACGCCGCTCAGAGCAGCGTGTCTGGTGGGAGCCAGACAAGCTGCCATGCTGATCTGCAGAGTGCACAGCCCCACCCCCCAGAACACTGCTTGCCAGGAACAGCAGGAGAGGGGAAAAGCCTCCCCAGGCAGTAGCTCAGGGGCCAGGCAGGATGGTCCCGTGAGCTGGATGTGGCCCATGGGCCATAGTTTGCCCACCCCTGGCCTAGTGCTCTAGTTTAGAACAAGAGCAGCAGTGAGAGACCAATTCTATGGAAAAGAGCACTGTGCAGATGTCATTATGGTGACAGGCCTCAGGCAGCCACCCTGAATTGTGAGGACTGATGGCAGGGTGCACAGTGTTTTCTAAGAAAGATGCTTTATGCTTAATTAATTATAATTACTATTGCAGTAGCACTTAGGAGCCCCAGGTTGGACCAGGCCCCCTCTGTGCCATGTGCTGTACATACAGAGTAAAAAGATGATCCCACAGTCCTTACCTCACATAATACCTGGAGGTGGTCTAGTGGGGAGGGCAGTGAACTAGGAGGCAGAAGATCTGAGTTTTGTTCCAGGCTCTGCTACTGACTTGCTGTGCGGAATTTGGCAAGTCTCTGTGCTTCAGTTTCCCCTCCCAACCTTTGTCTGTCTCATCTATTTGGAAAGTAAACTCTTCAGAGCATGGGCCTTATCTTTGGGTGTGTTTGTTGAGCGCTCAGCACAACAAGGCCTGGATCTCAGCTGAAGCCTCTAGAGGTGAGTATAGTAAAATAATATTAATAAGGGCCTGATCCAAAGTCCTCTGAAATAAATGGAGAGACTCTTACTGACTTCAGTGGGCTTTGGACTAGGCTGACAAAGAAGCTTTGGTGACTGGATTTCATGCTGAGTAGTGTCGGTACCACCTGCCTCTGCAAGCCATTCCACTGACATCCAAGGGACTAACTGTAGAGTAGGAAGGCACTACATGGTGTAAGAAGGGGTCACAAGGTCTGTGCCTTTCTGAGCAGCACCTATTACTTCCCCCGCGTCTGTGCTAAGCCTACTCTGAGCCAGATCAGCACCAAGGGAATACACCACATATACCAGCTAAGCATTTGAGAGAGAGAATCTAATCTATTGTAGCTATTTATATGGTCCCAGTCACTGGAATATTGAGCCCCCATTGACCCTGCTTGAAGACTCAATATATGTCCTAACAGCACTTCTCTAGATGAACCACCTTCACAGACCTTTCAGTGCTTGCCAGCTACACAGCTGGATTTAGGCACATTAATGTTCTCCTGTACTGGGCTCCACAGTCATGGAACAGGCTGTACATACCGGAGAGAAAACCATTGCTCGACTCCTATTCAGAGCACAAGAAGGTTACTTCCACCCTTCAAAGCTAGTATTATACAATTTGCTGCAATAGCTTCCCCCAGTAATATATAGGTATAGATGACCAAATATGGCAGGCAGCTAGCTTGGCTTAACAGAGAAATCTTCAGTGAGCTTAAACACGAAAAGGAAGCTTTACAAGAAATGGAAAGTTGGACAGATGACTAGGAAGGAGTATAAAAATATAGCTCAAGCATGCAGGGGTGTAATCAGAAAGGCCAAAGCACAATTGGAGTTGCAGCTAGCAAGGGATGAGAAGAGTTTCCACAGGTATGTTAGCAACAAGAAGGTGGTCAGGGAAAGTGTAGGACCCTTACTGAATGGGGGAGGCAACCTAGTGACTGATGATGTGGAAAAAGCTGACGTACTCAATGCTATTTTTGCCTTGGTCTTCACAGACAGGCTCAGCTCCCAGACTACAGCACTGTGCAGCACAATACAGGAGGAGATTTACAAACATTTTAAGTGGAACAATTGTGTTCCAGGCAAACCCCTCTGTGTTTATGGTTCGACCTGTGTGAATTTTGACTCAAAACAAAATGAATCTTTGAGGTTTCCGTTGAATGTTGCTTTTAATTTTGGGACAAACAGTGTAAAATTCAGAAGGTACGCAGGCCAATAGGAATCAGCCTCTCTCCCCGAACTGTTGTCCAAAGCTATGGGAACTGAAACTGCTGTGTTTCACACTGTTATAGGAAACAGCCCAGAGCAGCCAGTTATGAGTACGTAGGCCTTTGGTTGCAAACTCTGGCTGCCTGAGATCATGGTCTGTGTGAGTTGTATCATATTCAGAGCACAATGCAGCTTCTTCTCACAAGTCTCCTGTCAGTAGAGGAGACAGCAAAGCAGCCTTGCATCTTTGCTCCTTTGAAATCAATGGCCGAGGATGCTCATTCAGCAACCAGAGTGAGCAGGGAACATGGTGCAAGGAGCTCCCCTTGGATGCTCTTTGAGGAAGGAGAAGCCTTTAAATATATTACTCCATCATGTCTCTCCTTTCTCCTCTGATGCTTTTAGCAACAAGAAGCGCCTTGCACAGTGTTATTCTCCAGGACACACAGTAGAGGCGAGTGAATGTTCATGTCCTTGCTGTCATAGTTTTCTGAGAGTGATTAACCCAGCAAGTCACAGGGCAGCCCAAACCTCTTACCAGAGACCTGGCACAGAGGTGAGTAAGGAAACCAGACAAAAATCTGATCTCACTCTTTGCAAACAGCCTGGTATGCACCTATAGAAATATTTGGTATAAATGCACTGAGAGAAAATTAAGCGTAAACCTTGCCCCAGGCCAATAAACATTACAGTATTCTAAAGTCGCCAGAAATAATGCTTTGGATCAGGCTGTGTGGTCAATAAAAGAAAAGGGTTAATATGTTCTACAACACCTTAACCCTGGGTCTCTGCTCCTCTCCCCAGGCTGTTCCCACTCCCTGAGGAATTCCAAACCCCAGTGGCTTCTCCCAGTTCTTGTCCATAGACATAGGCCTGGGCTACACTAGCGGGGTGTTTCGAACTAAGATATGAAACGTCAGCTATGCTATTCACGTAGCTGAAGTCAAAGTACCTTAGTTTGACTTACCTGGCTATCCCCACGGTGAGTCGACTGCGGCAGTTCCCTCATCGACTCCGCTTACTCTTCTTGCAGAGCTGGAATTCTGGAGTTGATGGGAGTGCGTTTGGGGATCGATTTTCTTGACGAGATGTGATAAATCGATCCCCGATACATCGAACGCTACACGGTGGAGGGGCGGGAAGTATAGACGTACCCCAAGAGTTATGATCATCCAATCAGGAAACTGAAATGACACACGACCAACCAAAACTTACTGAGACAGGTAAACTATTGCACCCTAGAGTAGGAAGAAATTTAAAAAAGCTAGTTTGGCCAGTGAATGAGTGAGATCCTAGACTACTCCCAAGTCTTACCCCTCTCACCTGCTGTGGGAAGGATCAAGTGAGGTCACCCGCTCACAGTAAATGGATTTGGGCTTCTTTCTTTGTGTCTTTCTTCTGTGTCTATGTTTTGCTTGTTGCTTGTTTTGGGGGCTTTTTTGGGAGTATGGCTTCTGCTTTTTTTTGTTTGTTTGTTTTTGGTTTTTGTTCTGTTTTTTAATTTCTGGCTGGAAAGTGTGATTGGCTCTCAGTTGTGCAATCTGTCTTCTCTGCACATGAGCACACTGCTAAAAGAAAAAAGCTTAACACGCCTTCTTTTGGTGACCACCTGGCTCTGGGTGAGTATGAACAAATGCAGAGGAAATTGCAGTTTGTTTCCAGAAATTCCACCAGGAGAAAACCAAAATCATTGATTTGCTGTAGATTGTTTGCTCATCTCGAGTCATCAGTCAGTGCACGTGTTCACAGGCTGCACGCACAAAGACAGAGCTCCATTATAACACAGGCATAGTGCTCTGCATTGGTGGCCCTCCATTGCTCCCCTACAAATGCTCTTGTTGTTTTCTGGTTCCTGTACTAGAGTGGGGGATGGGACTCGTTTTCCTGGATCCATTTAGAAACAGGCATCCTACACATTTTTAGCATGATCTGCTGGGGATCTGACAGAAAGAACATAACAGGGAAGCCTTATTATCCCACAGCCATTACATTAAATTGCTTAAGAAAGGACATTTTAAGAAAATTGTCCCAACAAGCACCCTGTCCTGGCTCCCACCGCTGCAGCTGAGACGACAGTGGGACTGTGTGTGTACGTTGTGCGGGACAGTGTTGTTACACATCATTGTGCTGAATGGGGAGAAATAGCCCAATAAAAACCCTTGATGACAGATACTTCTAGATCATTCTGTGCCTTCCACTCTTGCTGTTCATGCACCAATCACCTACTTTCTCCCCAAATAAAGCAATTATGAGTTGCTTGAATGCAGTCATTTCCCTCACATGGAGAATGAGCTCTGAATGGCACAATAAAGAATCACCTGGAGATGCGGATTGCTTAATTATACTCCCTGGCCAAACCATTTCGGAACAAATTCTGTCACCTTCACTCCTGTTGACTTGCAACATACTTCTTGGTCGCTCCCATTCATTTCACTGAGAGTTCTTGAGTACTAAGGTCCAGAGCCTCAAAGGTACTTGGGTCTTTAACTCCCACTGAAACCAAAGGGAATTATGCCCTTACGTACCTTTAAGTATCTGGAACTAAGATACTACTCAAAAGGAATGATGAGGGCTCATTCTGACCCTATAGTGTGAATAATTCCTAGACTCCAAGGCCAAAAGGGACCATAGTGAACATCGCCTCTGACCTTCTGTATAACGCAGTCCAGAGAACGCCCCCCAAAATAATTTCTAGAGCAGATCTTTTAGACAAACATCCCATCTTGATTTAAAAATGTCACTAATGGAGAACATACCATGACTGTTAGTAAGTTCTTCTGATGATTTATTACTCTTGCTGTTAAAAATGTACATTTTGTTTAAATTATATACATATATAATTTATAAAAATTACCCATCTACAGCACGTCTGTTAACTCTTTTCTTTTACTGTTAGTAATAATTGTTAATTAAAGTAGATCCCAAAGTTCCCAGACAGATCAGAGCCCCATTGTGCTGGGAACTGTACAAATACATAGCAAGAGATAATCCCCACCCTGAATCATAAAACCATTGGAAGGGACCGCAAGGTCATCTAGTCAAACCCTCTGCCAAGATGCAGGTTTTGTTGTGTCTAAACCAGCCAAGACAGATGCTCTCCAGTCTCTTTTTGAGACCTTCGAGTAAAGGAGTTTCTACAACCTCCCTAGGCAGTCTGTTCCATTGTCGTACTGCTCTTACAGGCAGGAAATTTTCCCTGAGATTTAATCTAAATCTGCTATGCTGCACGTTGAACCCATTACCTCTATGGCAAGAGAGAACAACTTTTCTCTAGGTAATATTTGAAGACTACTATCATCTCCTGACTTAATCCCCTCTTTTCCAAACTAAACAGACCCAGTTCCTTCAGCCTTTGCTCACATGGTTTTTCATCAAAAGACCTTGAAGTGCTTCAGGTAAAGAGACTGAAATGAACCAAGCACCCTCCTGAGTTAGAGGAATAGGGTTTGCGATCTCTCTTTTACGGATGGGAAACCGAGACACTGTGGGTAAAATTCTCAAAATCCCTTACAGGCAAATCTACAATGACAGCAGTGCCTGGAGTGTAGACTCTGCACACCATCTGGCAGAGATATGAATAGCAGTGAAGGAACTGCTTAGGTGGGTAGAGTGCCTTACACACCTGAACCCTAGGGTATGTACCCTACCTGGCTCTCCACATATCCAAGCCCTGTCTCCTCCATCTACACTGCCATTTTTAGCAGTGTAGTGTTCCACTGTTTCCATCCTTAAAGTGGGGGAAAGGTGGCAGCTTCCCGCTGCTGGAGGCTCTCCCCACTGCCCCCCGTCCCGAGCCTTTCACCGCCACATGTGAGTGTGGACACCACCTGCCTTTCACAGCAGAGTGTAGCTATACATACCCTATATGCCGCTGCAAGTGTAGACAAGGTCTAAGTGACTTAGAAGCCTGAAAGTCACCAGGACTTAGGCTCCTAAATCACTTAGATGTTTTTGAGACTTTTACCCAGAGCGGTTCAATGGCTCACCAATGGTCACACTGAAGCAGTATCAAAGACAGGAGCAGAATGCAGCTGTCCTGACTATTGCTGAGCACTCGGGCTGGGATTTACAAATGGGGCTTGTAATCACCTGCCGCTCACGAATGCCCCTTGGCCAGGTGTGCATGTGCCTCTCTCAGCTTGTGCTGCTTGCACTGTTGGTTGTTCTGGTCTTCTCAGGCCCTGTCTCTGTGACTCAGCCCGGCAGTTGAGTCACACACCATCCTTCCGGGGTACGTGTCCAACAGGGCCTTTCTCAGTGTCTTTGTCTGTGCCCTCATCCCTGGGCTAAGGCCTCAGTTATTCCAATAGGGCCCATCTCCAGACCCTCAGTTACTAATGTCTACATCCCTGTCCTGGGCTAGCTTGCAGTTGTCTCTTGACCCTCGTATGGGGCCATGCCCCCAGGGCTTCCTCCCTGGAGCCTTTTCGCCCTTGGCAGTCAATCTCTGATCCCAGCTCTCCAGCTGAGTCCTCATTGGTCCTCTTCTGGTGATGTATCAGAGTCTACAAATGGTGACCCTCTACAGGGGCTTCATCCCCTTTTTCAGGGCCTGTTAAATTCCCCTCTTTGGGGTTAAGCCACTTTGCCTGTGGCCAGTGTAGGCGTGGGGGTCCCAGGCCCATCCACTACTCCAGGCCCCAACCCAGAGACCCTGTAAATAGCAGCCACCCACTGCTTCCCTCTAAATCTGCTGCCACTGCTATTGTTCCCTGAACCACTTCCCACATGGCCCTTTCACCTTAACCCTTAGCTCAGGGTTCTTTCAGCATAAGTCCCAGCAGGCCAGCCAGGGGCTCCTTCCTGCTTCCCCAGCCCCTGCCAGCAACTTCTCTGTTCCTGCTGCTGCAGCTTCTTCAGTCAGCCAGGAGCACCCTCCTTGGTCCACTAGCTCCAGGCAGCAGCCCTTGCTCAGGCCCTGCAGCTCCTTTTAACTGGGCCTGCACCACTCTGATTTGCTGATCCCTGTAGCCTCTCCCTGATTGGCTGTTTCCCTCCACATCCTCTCTGTGCAGTCTGGAGAACTCACCAATATTGCTCTATCTGTGATGAGATGTGCTAGGACCATCAGGCTTCCAGGAGGGGGCTTTGGGGCTCGGTACACCCTTTCACAGGTGCCTAAAAGAATGTCCAGATCAATGGGACAGATACATTCAATGGGCCTAATCCCCTTAGTCCCTTTGAAACCCACACTCTAGTTCACACTCAGCCCCTGTGACTGAGAACTAAGGAACAGAGCTTTTATTATGAAATCTGGATTTCCTATTTTTCTGAGCCACTTCTGAGACTTTTCTCTGCATTTTGGGTCTTTTTACTGAGTTCTCATTTTTACTGGGATCCTTCTGGCACCATCCACAATTCTCCCACTCCCTCATCCCCCATTACAGATCTATAGACAAAAGCTAATCTGCAGCATCAGCATAGTCTGCTATGGGGCAGGAGACTGCCCCCTGTGGCCCTCCAGCAGGCATTACAAGGCCAGTATGATTTCCACATTGGGGATATATAGTTGCCTTCAAGTGTTCTTTGCAGAAATGCCTCAGCCTAGCAGATCTACTCATGTTTAGAATGTGTGATTTTGGCAGGTTTGCTGAGATTGGAATCTGCAGTGTTCACTTATGCTTTCAAGCTCTCTTTCTAAACTTTTCAGGTTTACTGCATTTTATCAGCACATTTCTGGGGGTACATAATATCTGACCATGGCAGATCCAGTTTCAGGAGGTGTTTGACCACTGTGAAGCTTCTAAGACAAGAAGGGGTGTCTGCAGTAATCTGAGTCCAATTACTGCAGGTCTCTGAAGGCCAAATTTTTAGAAGGACCTCAACCTTTCACCTGCAATTGCACCCAAAATTAAACATACCCATCTCTGTGCACACAATTTTTCATGCCCAATATTGTTTGCAAGAGAATGTGCACACACAGCTATATGTATAAACATGGGAGCATGCAAAATCCCACCCACACAGAGTTGCGCAATCAAACCAGAGTTCAATTTCAGAAACCACTTTTGACTATTTGACCCCCAAGGATGCAGAGAAAACTATTTTCTGAAGCCATAAGACTAGGCTTAGAAGAGTCTTTAGAAGTAGCTATTCCTCTCCCAGAAATGGTTACAGCCTTCTCTGACCATGATGGCCTTGGGTCACCCCACATACCATGTCCCTTAACCATTCAGCACCATGGCCAGAGCATGAGGAGAGCAATACAGAAACATTTTAGTACAAAGATGAAAATAGGCAGAAACAAACAATCTCCACTATGCTATTGATGCCTCTACCCTCCTCCCACAGTCATTTCTCTGACCCAGTCCGTGTTCCATGGAAAGAGCAGGTATTTTATTTAAAGGTGTTTTGAACATTTTCATTTGTGCTCTTTTCTTTGTGACACCCTCTCAAATGTTTGGCAGTTCCAGCTAAGTAACCAGACTGAAGGTGTCTCTAACAAGTGGGCTGACTGCATGCAAGTACTCTGGGCTAATTCTGTTGTCCCAACTTCATACTGTTTGTTAGCTCGCCTGTGTTATTACCCAGTGAGTGGAGTCTCCGCTTTGTATCCAAAGGGCTCCATTCCCTTCCGATGAAGCCAGCCAGCATGAGTAATGCTGATTACACAGTAAGTATGGGGGAGGACTCTGTCAGCTTTGTGGAAGAGTGTGACCTATACTTTTTACCCCATCAAAACTAACTGTCATTTTACAGCCATAACTATCTCCCATGACAAAAATTCATCTGGAAAGCAATGAAATGGACATTAATTACACATTGAAAAGCACTAAAACTTTTCCTCTCTCCCATCAACTCTCAGTGCAAGAGGCTTCATTCATAATAAAGGTTTAATGTGATTACATTCTGAGAAATTGCATTATAGCAAGGGGTCTAACTGCAGTCAGCGGCATAAAACGGAGGCTGGCGTGGGGGAAAAAGGAGGCAGCGTCGACGCTGTGTGCTGGGCCAGGACTGGAGCACTATCCCTGCAGCTGCTCAGTGGCAATGCCTGGACCAGCTGTGAGTGTTGGGAAATAGAGCAGGACAGAGGAGCCAAGTGGTTGTGCTGGCGTCCCAAAGGGCAGTGACAGGACATTGACCCCATCCGATGGCCTGCCTGTGAGGCATGTTCATTTATTAATAATCCTTCTCTGCATTTCTGTGTGCAGAGTTGTTGCCTGGGTGCTCAGCAGAGCCAGAACACAACGGACCTGTTATTAAGTAATTTGAGGGGTAGGAATATTTGGTTCAGTCCCCTGCTCCAAAATGAATCAAGAGCAGTTTGGGGTAGAGGATAGCTTTGTTTTTTGGCAAATGATAAAAGCTAAGTTCTGCTGAAACAACTGTCAATAGGAGCTGTAAGACCTCTGCCCTAGGGCACTGTTGGGGTTTTACAACACAGATGTATTTGTCTGCACTATAGCTTGTTGCAAAATGGTAACAACTTTTCATTAAGAATTTCTAAAACATTTTCATGCTCCAAGCTTTGAAGCACAATGAGGTTTTGTTTATTTGTCTTTTTTGTTTGCAAAAATATTTTTCAAAAATGTTTGAAATTTTTTTTATTCCTGCCATCCTCTTCCCTTTTTCCTTGTTGCATTTGGAAAAGGGGGTGGGTGGAAAGGAAAAACAAAACTGTAAAAATAAACCTAAAATGTTTTTGTTTTCAGGTTTTGTTCAAAACCCAGAACACTTTAAAAAAGTGATGTTTTTCCCATGATATATTTTTTTTAAATAAAGCCATTTTCCAATTAGAGCTGGGAAAAACATTTCATCAACTTTTTTTTCCCTAGCAAAAAGCTTGCAGATTTGGTGACAAACATTTTTAAAATTCATGTCAGTTTCATTTAATTGTTTTGCTTTAAAAAGGGGTTCTAAAAAAAGCCACCCTGCAAAAGTTTAATTTCAACATTTTTAAAACAAAATATTTTGACTTTTTGATCCAAAATATTTTTTTGCTCCAAATTTCCTTTAATTTTATTTTTTAAAAATTAAATGTTAAAAATGTTCAAAAGCTATTTTTTGTACTTTTTGTGTCTCTAACATTTCATAAGAATATAAGAATGGCCATACTGGGTCATCTAGCCCAGTATCCTGTCTTCCAACAGTGGCCAATGCCAGGTGCCCCAGAGGGGATGAACAGAACAAGTGATCATCAAGTGATCCATCCCCTGTCACCCATTCCCAGCTTCTGGCAGACAGAGGCTAGGGACACCTCCTTGCCCTGCCCATCCTGGCCATTGATGGAACTATCCTCCTGTTAAAGTTAGTAATCTAAAGAATAAGCCCCCATTAGTCCCTGCCACAAGCCCTCATTAGTCAGTCCCTGCCTTGGCCTCTTCTTTACGAAATAACAGGGAGGACCTGCAAGAAAAATAATGTAATCAGTCTTGCTCAAGCCTCTTCTTAATGAAAAAAAAGACAGAATCGGAGAGAAAAACAACTTTAAACACGGAAATGGCCCTTAAGACACCAGCATGCCTTATTTGGTAAAGAGCAGGATTTTAGCCAATTAAGAATAGCCACAACTACCATTTCGGCCCCCCCAGTCACACAAGTGTGAAGTCAAAATTTCTACTTATGTGCCTGCTCTCTAGCACATAGCTAGAAAGAAAACCCGAATTCTGCGTATCCAGTGTCGTGTCACAACCGAGTTTGATCACCTCGAAGTTTCTCTCAGTTCTTGTGTTGTAATTGTAAAGAGCTCCTGCCTTTGCCGGCTGTTATGCAGTGGTTTGTATTTTTTGTAAGTATTGCTTATTACTAAATGTTGTACTTTTGTATGTGGGTATTGTTAGTTAGCTCCTGGTTATTAGCCTTTTAGTTCTTTTACTTATCAAGCATATTAAGTTTTCCCCTATTAATTGTAAATTGTGATGTTTGCTTGTTTTCAATCTGAATTTCCCGCTCTAGTGTGTAAATCAATTTTAAATAAATCATTATTGTTACACCTCATTTGTGTATCTGCAATTTGCTCAGTGGCTCCTTCCTATCCTGCATTCCGAACTTATACGATATTGCCACGTGCAGCCTGGTAAATAACAGCCTGCAGTTCACATTTACACCTATGCTACATGGTAATCCACACCTCCATGAACTTATCTAGCTCTTTTTTGAACCCTGTTATATTCTTGGCCTTCATAACATCCCCTGGCATGGAGTTCCACAGGTTAACTGTGTGCTGTGTGGAAAAAATACTTCCATTTATTTGTTTTAAACCTGAAGCCTTTTAATTTCATTGGGTGACCCCTAGTTCTTGTTTTATGAGAAGGAGTAAATAACACTTTATTTACTTGCTCTAAACCAGTCATGATTTTATAGACCTCAATCATATCCCACCATAGTCGTCTCTTTTCCAAGCTAAAAAGTCCCAGTCTTATTAATCTCTCCACATAAAGCAGCCATTCCACACTCCTAATAATTTTTGTTGCCCGTTTCTGAACCTTTCCCAATTCCAATACATCTTTTTTTGAGATGGAGCTACCATATCTGTACGCAGTATTCAAGATGTGGGCATACCATGGATTTATAGAGAGGCAATATGATATTTTCTGTCTTATTATCTAGCCCTTTCTTAATGATTCCAGTATGAAAGTATTGAAACTTTGGGGATTCCTAAAGGCTCTCTCAAAGAAGCTGTGGCTGGCTGGCTAGAAAGGTGGCCCATTGGTTAGGACACTGGCCTAAAACTTGGTGGACTGGTGGTCAATCCTCTGCTCTGCCACAGACTCTGTGACCTTAGGCAAGTCACTTAGGCTGTCTGAGCCTCAGTGCCCCTAATGTACAATGGGAATAATAGCCCTGCCTTAAATATGTTACAGGTTGGGAGGTACTCAGATATTATGGTGATGGAGGCCAGATAAGTATGATGGATAGTTTGAATACTCATCAGCAACAAATCTCCTGACACTGCAGATAACATAGAATGGAGCAGGCCAGTTTTATTTGCAAAAATATTTACCCAACATTTTTTGCATTCTCTGAGCTGCATTACCCACAACTAATAATGGTAGAGTAACAAACATCTCCTCTGTAATGTGCTTGCAGTGTAATAAACTAACCCCACTCGGAATAAAACCTAACACAATTACTGTGCCAGGTATTATGCTGATTTATCAAATCGCAGTTGAAAGGAAAGAAGAATTGAGGATACAGTGATAAAACGTCTGATCTAAAATCAGACTCTAAATTAGCCTTCTGCCCAGTGTGATATTTCACCCAGAAGAACTATTATTCCTCTGATCTCTCCGTTTCAAAAATCAGATGCAAACTGCTCGTTTTGCACTCCTCACCCATTGGAGTAAGTGTTTTCTATAAACTCGATGTTTTATAATTAGCTATTAAAAGGGCATTTTAATAGCACTGTGCCCACATAACACAAACAGCATTCGGGGATGGGGGCGAGGGGTGGGAATCAAACAGAAAATGGGAGCAAAGCTAATATGTTCTGGAGCTGCCAGCCCAGGACAAAGAGCCTGTTACAGGTCCCTCTTTATATTCAAGGAAGGAAGGGAATAAAGATCAGATTCTGTCCCTCGTGCCAGTGACCATCTTTCAGTGACTTGACTGGATATGTACACATCCAGGACAGAAGCTGGCTGGTGCGGTTTGAGTCAGTCCATGCTTGCGGGTAGCAATATCTCCTCTGAGCTAGAAGGACGGGCATCGAGTCTCCCAACCACCTGCACCTGGGCAAATAGCAGCACTCAACTGGGATTGCTCTGCTGTTCATGGATCTGTCCTTCAGGTGAAGCGAGGAGAGGACTCTCTTCTGAGGTGGTCCAGATGAACACGAAACAGCTGGCCTCTGATCTGTGGCTAATCTGTGGTCTCTGCTACCCATGAGCCTAGGATGCCCTTCATAAAGAGAAGATTAGTCCAACACCCTGTTTAACATTCATCTTCCACTTTTCAGAGTGCCCCTGAGGGATTTGTGAACCCAGGCCAGAGATACCAGTTATGCGATGTGCCCACAATGGAATGTACTGGGTTTGGTGCCCCCTGGAGCAGTTTCTGGAATGCTGCCACTCTTAGGAGTAGGTCCTACCTAGCTCAGCAGCAGCATGGAGTCTGGGGGTTAAATCACTGTGGGAGTAATCAGCATCTTCTGATGCAATCACATTCAGCTGTGCCTAGCCAAGCTCCTATCACCTGAGGCTGGCCCTGGCCCTCAGACTGTATTCTAATGTGCCTGGCTGTCTAGGGGTATGGTTACACTTACAAAATTATAGCGCTATTGCTTATAGCGCTCGCCTTATACAGCAATAATAATAGCGCTATTGTATGTCCACACTGAGATGCTCCAGCGCTATAGCATGGCCACATTGGCGGCACTTAATACGGCATCAAGAGCAGCGCATTAGGGCATGTATCCCACAGTACACCTCTTCCTGATCTGGCGCAATGGCTTGTGGTAGGGGGGGGGCGTCACTTGCGGGGCATTCTATATCCTGTTTGAACTACCCATGATGCTTTTTGGCATATCCCAGCAATCCCTGTGTTTCCTTCCACCTCCGGCGCCATCTTTCAAGGGTTTCAGCAAGGCACGCTCCGTCTTCCATTGTCGAGTGCTGCAATGAATCCAGAACTGCTGAGGGACATGCTGACGACTGTCGCCAGCACATCTCTGTGTGCAGTGGAGTTATTCCTTGACATGCAGGATGACAGTGATGATTCTGAAGACGAGATCGAAGCGGTGAATGCATTCGACACAAAGCTGCTTGTCTCATTAACGGACATGCTCACGGCTGTTGAACGCCGCTTCTGGGCACGGGAAACGAGCACAGAGTGGTGGGATCGCATCGTCATGCAAGTCTGGGACGACGAGCAGTGGCTGCAAAACTTTCGAATGAGAAAAGCCACTTTCATGGGACTGTGTGCTGAACTCGCCCCTGCCCTGCGGCGCAAGGACACCAGACTGAGAGCTGCCCTCCCGGTGGAGAAGCGGGTGGCTATCGTGATCTGGAAGCTGGCTACCCCAGACAGCTACCGATCGGTGGCCAACCAGTTTGGGGTTGGAAAGTCGACCGTTGGAGTTGTGCTGATGCAAGTGTGCAGGGCCATCAATCGCATCCTGCTACGAAAAATCGTGACTCTGGATAACGTGCATGACATCGTGGCTGGCTTTGAAGAAATGGGTTTCCCTAACTGTGGAGGGGCGATAGATGGGACCCATATACCCATTCTGGCGCCCGCCCACCTAGCTGAGGAGTACGTTAACCGAAAGGGGTATTTCTCCATGGTTCTCCAGGCGCTTGTGGATCACCGTGGGCGTTTTACTGACATTAACGCTGGCTGGTCTGGAAAGGTGCATGACGCACGCATCTTCCGCAACACCGGCCTGTTCATGAAGCTGCAAGCTGGGACTTTTTTCCCAGACCAGAAGATCCCCGTGGGGGAAGTGGAAATGCCCACAGTGATTCTTGGTGACCCTGCTTACCCTTTAATGCCCTGGCTCATGAAACCGTACACAGGGAGCCTGGACAGCAGTCAGGAAAGGTTCAACTAAAGGCTTAGCCATTGTCGAATGACTGTGGAGTGTGCTTTTGGGCGTCTCAAGGCGCGCTGGCGCTGTCTTTATGGGAGGCTAGACTTGGCCGAGGGTAGTATCTCCGCGGTTATTTCCGCATGCTGTGCCCTACATAATCTTTATGAGCAGAAGGGCGAAGGCTTCACTCAGGCATGGTCCTCTGAGGTTCAACGCCTGGAGGCCACATATGCCCAGCCAGAGAGCAGGGTTCATGGAGGGGACCAGCGCAAGGCTGTTAGGATCAGGGAAGCCTTGAGGGAGCATTTTGAGGCTGAAAGCCAGTTCTAAAGTGAGGTGCAGATGGAGGGAGGGAGGGAGGGAGGGAGCATTCTTTTAACAGGAACAGGCATTTGCTTTTCTGTAGCCTGTAATAATGTATGTACACTTAATAAAAAAAACCCATTTATTAAGAAGACAATTCATTTATTGAACAGGTACTTTGGTTGCTGAAAGAAAATATTGTGATGCATGTGAGGGGGAAGGCAGGGGAGGTGCAATGGGGGTGTCGTGGGGTCAGTCAGAGATCGGAGTATGTCCGGGTCTCTGAGTCTCCAGTGCCCTCACAGTGGCCATGTCCCCCGAACCCCATTTGCGGTGGCCAGTAAGGCATGTTATTAGGGGTAGACTGCAGTGGATAATGGTCTGGGGTCTGGGGGTTGTTCGGTGAAGACAGAGGGGTTGGAGGCAGCTGTGGATGGTGATAACCATTTGGCTGATGATAGTGGCCTGGAGGGTACAGAGGCAAAGAAGGGGAAGGGAGTTGGGGCAAACGATAATTGGGGTGGTGGGTGCGGAGCTTCTCCTCCTGAAGGGTGACAAGCCGCTGCATAGTCTGCAATTGAAGCTGCAGTAATGAGAGCAGCTTGTCGGTGCTTTCCCGGCAGTGAATCGCGTTCTCCTCCTGCGCCTTCTCCCTCAACTTGCTCTCATTCTCCCTCCACCTCTGTGCAACTCGATTCTCCATTACAGCCTGTTGCATTACTTGCTGTACAAGATCCTCTTTGCTCCTTCGTGGCCGCTTCCTCAGTCGCCTGAGCCTCTCAGCTGTTGATAAGAGCGATGGCGAAGGGGTGAAGGACGACCTTTCTAAAATAAAAAGATACATTGCACAGTGGTTCCCTTGTAAAGAGCAGACATGCCTATCATTCCCCCGCATTCCCCGTTTGCCTGTCCCGCAGACAGCACAGATACAGCAACGGAGCCCCTGCCATGGTGAGTGGACTCCAGAGGCAAGGGAAATGATTTTTTCCCTGCCCTGAAAAGCTGTGGCGGGGGAGGGGGTGGGGAGTGCCGGTAAGTGGCAGGAGCCACAGTGTGAGCAGCAGGCAGGGGGAAGGATTTTTTCCCTGCCCTGAAAAGCTGTGGCGGGGGGTGGGTTGAGTGCCGGGAAGTGGCAGGAGCCCTACTCTGAACACTGTTCCAACATTCTCCGTAGGTGTTTGTCCTGGAAGATATCTCGTTGCTTCGAGTCACTGAGGAGCAAAGGGAAGGGATTTTATTAAGATGCGGCTTCCGCCCAGGGCCATATGCAGCGTGCCTATGTGCAGCAATGCTCCCCCCACCCATTGTCGCACAGTGGCAGGGACTAGTGACCGTGACCGGGACGGGGACCACGCTGGCTCTCCCGGGAAACCTGCGCAGGCGCATTGCAAGTGGTCTTATTGAGACCTTTGAAGAGATTACTGATGATGACTACCGTGAGGTGATAGACTACATCAATGCACTATTCCACATGTAGGCAAGCATGCAAGCATCCCCTTCCACCCCAAGCTGCCTGCCTTCCCCATAGAAAAGCAGCTTTACCACCGCAATGCACTGCTGAGCTGGCCCCTGCAACCGCCGGACGCTGTGGCTGGCCGCCCTCCTCCTGGCTTTAGAGGAGAGCTCCTGGCTGCATGCCCCCCTGCCCTCCTCCTGGCTTGAACAGAGCACCACGTGGAATGCCCCCCTCATCCCTTTCCACCCCAAGCTGCCAGCCTTCCCCATAGAAAAGCAGCTTTACCTCCGCAATCCGCTGCTGAGCTGGCCCCTGCAACCGCCGGACGCTGTGGCTGGCTGCCCTCCTGGGTTGAGAAGAGCTCCTGGCTGCATGCGTCCAGGGACTCCTCCGTGCCCTGGATCGCTGCTGCCTCGTCCTCATCCTCCTCCTCTTCTTCATCCTCCTGCTCTTCGTCCTCCTCCTCACCCCCCCCTTCACTGGTGGGCTGGGAAGTGTCCGTGGTGGTCGATGGAGTGACCGTGGGATCACCACCAAGTATCGCGTGCAGCTCCTTATAAAATCTGCAAGTCACCGGGGCTGCCCCTGAGCGGCCGTTTGCCTCGCGGGCTTTGCGATACGCATTCCTAAGCTCCTTTACCTTAACACGGCACTGCAGAGTGTCCCGCTCATGGCCTCTTTCTGCCAAGGCCCGTGATATCTGCCCATAGGTGTCAAAATTCCTGTGGCTAGACCGCAGCTGAGACTGAACAGCCTCTTCCCCCCAGCAGCTGATGAGGTCCAGCACCTCACTATTGCTCCATGCTGGGGATCGCCTATTGCGAGGAGGCATGGCACGTGGAGTCATGATGATCAATCAGAATGATCACCTGCAACGATTCCCTGAGACCACGCCACGCAATCAATCAGATCAATGAGAATGATCACTTGCAAGGATTCCCTGAGAGCACGCCACGCTTGGCTGGAGCAAACAGGAAGGGGATTTTCAAATTTCCCTGGAACTTTAAAGGGCGGGTCTGACGTGTGGTCACCTGAGGACAGGACAAAAGAGTTTGCAAGTGATGACCAGAGTGGCTCGAACAGGAATTATGGGACAGGCTGGAGGCCAATTAATACGCAGTGGGTGTCCACATTCTTCCTGTAGCGCTACAGCAGGTGCGCTACAGCCCTTATTCCCCATGAGGAGGTGGATTAATAATAGCGCTATAACTCCGCGGTTATAGCGCTATTAGTGCCTTGCCAGTGTGGACGGAGAGTAGGTTATAGCACTCGTAGGGGCTTTATAGTGCTATAAAGTGCCAGTGTAACCATGGCCTAGATCTTCTGGGCCTGATTCCCTTTGGCCCTGTACCACATGCTGTCACTTAAACCTCTGTCAAATCCTCCCAAACCAGAATGTTAGGTTTGACCCCCAACCTCCCAGGTGTGTGAAGCTACCCACTGTGCAAGGCAGGGGGCAGTCAGGTCTTCACCTGGGGGAGCTGTTCTCTCTACCATGAAAGCGAAATGCAGCAGTGAAGTGCACTTGTTTTCCCATCATAGATTCATAGACTTTAAGGTCAGAAGGGACCATTATGATCATCTTGTCCGACCTCCTGCACAACGCAGGCCACAGAATCTCACCCACCCACTGCTGCAATAAACCTCTAACCTATGTCTGGGCTACTGAAGTCCCCAAATCATGGTTTAAAGACTACAAGGTGCAGAGAATCCTCCAGCAAGTGACTCGTGCCCCACGCTGCAGAGGAAGGCAAAAAAAAAAAAACCCAACAAAAAACCCCAGAGCCTCTGCCAATCTGCCCTGGAATCGTAGAATCATAGAATATCACAGCTGGAAGGGACCTCAGGAGGTCATCTAGTCCAATCCCCTGCTCAAGGCAGGACCAATCCCCAACTAAATCATCCCAGCCAGGGCTTTGTCAAGCCTAACCTTAAAAACCTCTAAGGAAGGAGATTCCATCACCTCCCTAGGTAACCCATTCCAGTGCTTCATCACCTTCCTGGGGCTCATATGCATTTCCCTAAATGGATGATCTTGCACTTTTCACTATTAAATTTCATTCTATTACTATTTCTCTAGTTTACAAAATCATCTAGATCTTCCTGTACGATATCTGGATCCTTCTCTGTATTGGCAATACCTCCCAGCTTTGTGTCATCCCCAAACTTTATTAGCACACTCTCACTTTTTGTGCTGCCATCAGTAATAAGAAGATTAAATAAGATTGGTCCCAAAAACTGATCCCTGAGGAACTCCACTGGTAACCTCCCTTCAGCCTGACAGTTCGCCTTTCCGGGAGAGTCTCCCCTTTTAACAGTTCCTTAGCCACCTTTCACTTTTCATATCGATCCCCATCTTTTCTAATTTAACTAATTATTCCCCACGTGGCACCATATCAAATGCCTTACTGAAATCTAGGTAAATTAGATCCACTGCATTTTGTTTGTTCAAAAAACCTGTTAATTTCTAAAAGAAGATTGGTTTGGCACAATCTACCTTTCGTGAAACCATATTGTATTTTAACCCAATTACCATTGACCTCAATGTCCTTAAGTACTTTAAGAATAGCAGCCACGTTAGTCTGTATCTGTAAAGAAAATGAGGAATACTTGTAGCACCTTAGAGACTACCCTGAAATAAACTGGTTAGTCTCTAAAGTGCTACAAGTATTCCTCGTTTTCTTTACTTAACTACTTTCTCCTTCAATTTTTTTTCCAAGATCTTGCATACTTACAGATGTCAAACTAGCAGGCCTGTAGTTACCCAAATCACCGTTTTTCCCTTTCTTAAAAATGGGAACTATGTTCGCAATTCTCCAGTCATAGGGTACAGGTACAACCCCTGAGTTTACAGAGTCATTAAAAATTCTTGCTAATGGGCTTGCAATTTCATGTGCCAGTTTCTTTAATATTCTTGGGTGAACATTATCTGGGCCCCCCAATTTAGTCCCATTAAGCTGTTTGAGTTTGGCTTCTACCTCAGATGTGGTAATATCTACCTCCATATCCTCATTCCCATTTGTCATCTGACCATTATCCCTAAGATCTTCCTTAGCCTCATTAAAGAGTGAGGCAAAGTATTTGTTTAGATATTGGGCCATGCCTAGATTATCCTTAACCTCCACTCCATCCTCAGTGATTAGTGGTCCCACTTCTTCTTTCCTTGTTTTCTTCTTATTTATGTGGCTATAGAACCTTTTACTACTGGTTTTAATTCCCTTTGCAAGGTCCAACTTTACATGGCTTTTAGCCTTTCTCACTTTATCACTACATGTTCTGACCTCAATAAGGAGCTTTCCTTGCTGATCCCTCTCATCTTCCACCCCCTTCTAAACTCAACCAGACTTTCCGCCTGCATCTCCAATCCTCAGATCTTTTCTTCCATCAGCTTTATCAGGTGGCACTTCATGCAGATGAAACTCTTTTCAGGTACCTCCTCCAATATCATGTATATACCGCAGCTTCCTCATCCAGTCATCTTCAAAGTGTGTTCCACTGCTTGGGTCACTACTACTACTGCCTCTGTACCTGTCATAGCCTTCCCGCCTAAGTCCTTCTCCTCCAACAGAACTCCCACTCAAACTCCCCTGTTTACACCTCTGTTTGCTGGCTCCTGTGCTGCTGCAGCTGTCAGATCTGGCCTGTCTGGTAGCAGTTAGGTGGTTTGTGTTATTCATCATGGCAATGGAGCCAGTGAAGGCTAGTGACTTCTGAGAGTGGGCAGGGGAAAACAAAACTGAAAGGGGTACCCAGAATTATTTCCCACTCCCGGAAACTGGTGACCACACCTCTGGCTGCAGACAGAAGGGGAAATGCACACTCTGGGCAGAATTGCTGTCTTTTTAAGCTGCAGGTCATGTGATCTTGTCTGCTGGAGGCCCTGGAATTTTTCAGATGAAGTTCTTTGCTTTGATCCTTCTTGCATAACATTTTCAATATTACGTGCCAACACTGTTTTCACTTCCATTCCATCATCTTAATAGCAATAACAGAAATGTAACAAAGACAAAGTATCCCTCTGTCACCTCACAGATGCGCCATCAGAGCTCACCCAGCTCCACACTCTCTGCTGGGATTTCAGGGAGGATTTGTTGCAGGTACCTAGTGGAAAAGGGCATAAAAGATGGGCATTTCAAGGGGGAAAACACCCGAGGGAGAAGAATGGATCAGGAAGGTTCAAGGAGGTATAGCCAGGAGAAATGGAGTGAAATTAAACGGAAGAGTATTCAGGCTAAACTTTCTGTGTCTCAGCTGCTAAGAGGATAGAGGCAACTCAGTCTCCTGAATTATTTAAAACTCTGTTGGAACAGGTATCGGAGAGGACAATTTTGCACCAGCATTGGGACAGATTAGTAGATCAAATAGGTCTTTGCTATCTCTAAGTCTCATGATGCTGCTTATCAATTGGGAGGAGACCTGAGAAGCTCACTGAACGCTCCTCCTGAAACTTTACATATCCACATGTCCTGTAGGTCCCGTGCTATTCAGGGGAATTCATTCAGGTGCATTTTAAATCTCCAGGACCGCTGAAAACTGCTGCAGCAGTACATTATGATTTCCTAAGCAGTACTGGGGAGACAGCCTGGAGGAAAGCTACACTTTGGGCACACAAGGTGGGGGGACAGTAAGGAGACAGGAAAGGTCAGATTTGCAAGAAGCAGTCCATAACATTTCTGTTCATGATCTCTTCCCTGTGACTGATTTTAAAAGGCCCAGGGGTAACCAGCAGTCTAACTCAGGAAAAATACTGACCAAAGAAAGAGATCATGGCACAGAAAAATATCTGTGGGAGGCTGAATTAACCAGAAGAAATGTGATGGCCTTCGCCGCAAAAGATGCAGGTACCAGGATGGGGGGAAGCAGTAAATGAAAGGAAGAAGGCAACAGCAGAGACTTGGTGTGGATATAATCTGGTGGCCTGGCCCTTAGCTGTACCATTACAGACTGGTGATGGCAGGTCTCCAATGATGTGCAGAGGCTGGGCTGGTCAGTGCTTGGATCGGAGGGAGAGGGTCTGTCACAGAATGGATGGGTATCACTGTGCATCACAGGATGGAGGAGGCCAGTGAAAGGACAAGACCAATGCAGATGTTAATGTTCTTGGTTCCAGTCCATGGAGAGCTAGTGGAATCAGAAGTTAGTAGTAATTCCAAAAAGAAAGGCTGGTTGCTACTGAGCATACCCTCTTCTAGTCCTCAGTCTTTGGCATGGCCAGGATCAGTCCACTACATCTCAGTGAGGGAGCAGGAGTGATCACATCTATTTAGGTTCAGGAAGGGGGAAGCCCAACAGCTTAGTTCCCCAGGCATTTGAAGGGTTAATACATGGAGGAATTCAGTGATGAGAGTTGTTAAATTCTCCATGACATTTACCCTAGTTCTACAATATCTTTAATTACCTCTTCATAAAACAAACTCAATTAATGATCTCTATCTGCCTCTGCCTCTTAATTTCTGTCTCTGTTATTAGCCTGATGACTGAACGCTCTAATTTTCAGCACTGTCTTCTCTCATTTCATATTGTGTGTTGTACTCTGCCCTGGAAGACTGAAGGCTGGCCTGAGAGAAAATGACCCCCTGGGAAAACTTGTATTTTGGCACCCCCAGACTTGGTGACTACCCCCCATCATCTCCAGGTCCACTACTTCCCCCCAGTGCTTAATTTGTATCGAAAGAGGGGCCAGGGCTCGGCCCCAGCATAAATTGAGCACTGGCATGGCGGCCTGATACCAGATGCCCAGCTCTGAAGACAACGCCATCTCCAGCAGCAGTGCAGAAGAAAGCATGGCGTGGAATATAGTGTATTGCCACCCTTACTTCTGCGTTGCTGTTGTGGCTTGTGGTGTCTGGTGCTTGGCTTGCGGCTTAAGGCAGGCTTCGTGCTGTCACACGGGAGCTGTGTCTTGTCAGAGCCCACGGGCCCCCCACAGTCCTCTGGCCACTCCTGGCTCACCAGGGAACCATTTCAGATTTGGGAGCGGGGCAACTTTAACCATGATTCCAGGGGCTACTTAAGCACCTGAAAACTAGGGTTCTTTTTTTTGCAAATAACTTAGAAATTAGCTGACAGAAGCACTCTAATTCCTATAGAAAGAAAGGGAATATATACACACACACACACACACACACACACACATATATATATATATATATATATGTACACACACACATATATATATACACACACACCAATTACAACCATATTTTAAATATATATGTAAGTTTAGAACAATCAGGAGATAATACACTATCTTTAGTTAAGATAAATAAAAATAAATAAAATCTGCTTACTTTCTCTAACAGACACACTCTGTGTAATTGCCATTATACACTCTATTTTAGTCAATTGTTTTTCACTCCACTAAAAATGTATCTACTTAATTTTAAATTAAGAGTTTTCTTCCTCTTTTATTAAGAAGGAATTTTAATTATTTTGGCATTTATATTTACCAATGACAATGATGTACGTGATGCACTAACATTTGACTCCATCATTACTATTAGTATCAGACTTGGAGCCACATTGATTTTTGTACAAATTTTAAGTTATTTTACAGATATAATTAAAAATAAAATTTGAAAATAAACATCCTTCATCTGCCCAGTATCTAAAGTTATGTGTTTAACTAATTTTTTTAAACTGGCACTGCTAAGGTTTCTACAAGCCAAATTTACAGTCTAGAAGGATACTATTAGTTGATTGTACCATTTTAAATAATGAATGACAAAATACAATATGGTAATAAAAGTAATATTGCTAATTACTCCAGCCAGGCCAGATTAAGCATTTTAGAATGCACTACTCAAATAATTAAATTTAAGCATAAGAGAAAAATAAAATTATGAAATACACAGACCAGTCAAAAAACTAAAACAGCACTGTAATCCTTAATGGGCTTTGAGAGAAGAAAATTACAGAGAATATATGTGCATTGTGCATTTTGCAAGGAAATACCAAGAAGTAACCACAACAATAATACTAGTGTGTGTGTGTGAGAGCTGGAGCATGTGTTGCGGGCGTGTGTGAGAGAGCATGTATGATCATGAGAGAAAGTTGGAGTGTGTGTGTGTGTGTTGGGGGGAATGTGTGTGGTGCCTGAGTGAGTGTATGAGTACACTGTCTCTTTAAGACAGCACTCAGGATCAGGAGCCTGAAGACTTATTCAGACATGGGCAACTCCCACTCCAGACCCAGAGAGCAGCAGCACAGACAGGTTCCCCCAATACCACCACCCTAGCTCTGTGGAGACCGGGTACACCGGTGGGAGGGACACACACTGACATCAGCCTCCCCCCACCCCTCCGGCTCTGCACAGCAGACAGGATGCTCCCAGTCCAGAGCAGCGTGGCCAGGGGCAGCGCCGGAGAGGAATGGAGGGGCTGAGGAACAGAAGCATCGGCGGGTGCACATGGCAGTGGAGCAGGGGGGAGGAGAGTCATCCCCGCTCTGGAGGAATTGGTCATCCAGCTATTCCCCCCGTACCTCAGGTCCCTCCACCCTCTTCAGACGCTGCTGCTCGCCTGCCTGCCTCCTCCATCAGCCCAGGTGGCTCTCGGTGGTCACATGGGACTTAGGTACCAAACTGTGCGCACAGCACCCCCTTCAGCAGGCTGCCCTGGGCTGCCACCCAGCCCGCCCATGCCTAAAGTTGGCTTGGAACCAAGGTTCTATAGAAGATGTTATTATACACTAGACTCAGCGGAAGGACGGCCCAGAGTCAAGGACACGAGCCTAAGTCTCTGCTCAAGTCCTGTGGGACCCTAGGCAAACTCTGTGTCTCACTACTTCATCTGTAAAATGGAGGTAATAGCTGTGCCTCACAGCGGTGTTATGAGGATAACTAGACTGACGAGGGCATGGTGCTCAGAGGCTATGGTGATGAGGGCTATATAGGTACCTTAGACACATAAAATGGTTCTCTAATGCAACAATGTGGCCTTCCTATAGGTAACCACAGGAGTTGGAAGCCCCCCCACAAACGATGCCGAAGTCAGCTATGATAGAACTCCATTCACTGGCCCAAAGTCACACAAAAAGTCTTGGCAGAGCTAGGAATTGAACCAAGTTTTCCTGTATTTTACCCTGCTATACCCCACGGTATTCTTGCTGCATGTCATTACCCAGCATGCCCCTCCCATCTTCGCGCACACAGACTGTGCTTGCCTCTTGGAAGGGGTTACAGAAGGGCTGTTCAGTGCTGCTTTCCCTTTGCCAGGGGTGCAGCACAGACATATTTTGACTCTTTTCTTTATTGAGTGTCGTGTAGACATAAATGTATTTCCAGACACCATTCCTGCAGTATGGACAAATGGAAAGAGGTGTGTCCAGTTGGAATGGTGGAGTGGCTCCAGCTCATGACACTTGGCTAGTAGCTGGAATACAGGTTAGGCAAAGCTGCCTTTGTGAAAATGTAAAGATTATGAAGGATTTAACTGGGCTGGCATGTTGCAAAATCTCATCCTAATTCCTTGGTCCCATAATAGCCATCTGACCTGGATCTGCGCACAGAGCTTTGCCACTGTCCTTGTCTGAGTGACGTCACTGTGCCCACAACCAGCCCAGGCAGCTGCAGCAGCGGTCCTGTTGTCATTGTCTAACTGCAGAGGGGAGCTGCCGGGAAGGATGGGATTGGAACAGCCCAGTCCTGTAATGTGGCTGGATAGAAATTGAAAGATTTAATGTTGTTTTTCACTGGAACCAGTTAATCCTGAGTCTAAATCTGCAGAGGCAAAACACTTGTCATCCCCCTCTCAAAGATTATTAACCCCTGGTATTCTCTCCCCACCGCCAACCATCTTCTATCCTCCTGCACAGATGTCTAATGCCAATGCTTCCTAAACCAATGCTGGTACCTGGGACGCTACTCCAGAATCACACCCTGCCTTGAGCATGGTGAGGTACGGCAGCTGAGAGGAGATGTGCAAAAGTACCTTTATTTCCAGTGGGAGAGGGAGGTATCTAGCTGAGGTATCTAAAAGAGGGAGGTGTCTAGCTTAAGTTGCGTATCTTAGGTCAACCTTCCCTGTTAGTGTAGATCAAGCCTTATAAGTAGGAAACAGACATTGGTAAATTTCAGATAGGAATGTGTTCCTGTAATGAATGCTTATACTATGGAATACCAGCTATGTTAGCGTTTGTGCCTGGAGAACAGTATGTAGAACCCATATATGTTAAAGATTTAATTGAAATGAACATTTAAGATACCCATGTGGAAAGGAGGGACTCACCTCTGGCATTTCCCCTCCTGGCTGGGCCTGGCATAGCAGCTGTTCTCATCTAGCGCCTGCTGCCACCAGCCACTCGAGCCCTGCCCTTTCTGCCTCTTGTGACTCAGTCCTCTGACCAAGTCACTTTAAACTCCCTCCCCTTCTGGAATAACAGAAGTTCAACTAAAGGTCCAAAGATGTCCCCACATACAAGCTCCTTCTGCTTTTCTTCAGCCCCATGCTGGGCTCAGTAATGCTTACATTAACCTGTATGCCCCTTGTTTGGGGCTGGCCAGAGGGCTCAGCCCATACACTGCTCTGGGTTCTCGCCCAGGGACCCTGTCTGAAGCAACTAGGTTTGCTCCGTCAGACACACTTCTGTTCCCTGGGCCACTTAGAATCATGGAGCCAGAGGGTTAGAAGGAACCACAAGGGTCATCTAGTCCAACCCCTTGACAAGATATAGGATTTTTTGGGTTTATACCACCCATGACAGATGCTCTCCAGTCTCCTTTTGAGAATCTCCAGAAAAAGAGCTTCCACGATCTTCCCAGGCATCTGTTCCATTGTCCTGGTGTTCTTATAGTTAGGCAGATTTCCCTGAGATTGACTCTAAATCTGCTGTGCTGTAGTTTGAACCCACTGCCTCTTGTCCTGCCCTCTGTGGCACAAGAGAACAACTTTTCTCCATCTTTTTTTTATGGCAGACTTTCAAGTATTTGGAGACTGCTGTCATGTCCCCCCTTAATTTTCTCTTTTCCAAAGTAAACAGACCCAGCTCATTCAGCCTTTCCTCCTATGGCCTGCATTCCATCCCTTTGATCACTTCCCACCTCTGAGCACCTTGTGCTGCTTCCCTGCAGCCTGCACTTAACACAGCCCCTTCTCTGGTCCCCAGGCCTCTGGCTTCTCCCTAGTGCCTCCATTCTCTGCTGGCATGCAGCTCCCTCAGGACTGCCTCTCTGTGCCCCATTTCCAGTCCCATGTCAGGGGCTAATTCAATCCCAGAACCCTGTTTTGTCCACCTTCCCCAGGCCCTTCACACAGAGCTGGACTCCGTACATCCTCTCTCCTGTAACTTTCTCTCAGGGGCACTTCCAGTTCCTTCACCCCAATGCCCTCTACCACAGGTCCATCCTGGGGCACTCCCCGCTGAAGCTCCTCATCAGGTGAATGCCTTGTTGGGTTTCTTCCCTGGAGGCCCAGGTCCTGCCCTTCTGCTGGTGCTCACCGCAGGAGCATGCTCCATATTGGTAGCTTTTCTGTATCTCTCCAGATTCCACTCTGATACTCAAAGAGCTGACAAGTTCCTTCCCTCTCCTGCAACCCCCTTCTACTCAGTTCATCCCTTTTTATAGCAACCACCCAGCTGGGCTTCATCACCCACTATGCCTAACACCCAGTGGTCTAACTGAGATCAGGCTCCTGTTAAACCATGTTAATCAGTGTGGGGTTTATACACTCTTTCACACCCCAAACAACCTTAACTCTCTCTGCTGTGATGCCAGATGTGAGAGTGAAATATGGAAAAACCTAATCAAGCTTTAAAGGTCAGCTTATACTAATCTGGAGCTCACAAACACTAAAATGACTCAATTATCTACATTAAAAATGGGCTCCTTTAAAAAAATTTAAGATTGGGTATCGGACTTTGTTTCCTCCACACCCCCTCCATGATGTTAATAATGGAATAATAATCTCCAAATATTCCATATAGTTAAAACTCCTTAAAATCTACATTTAATTACAGCCTCATTTCTTTAAGATAAGCTCTTCATGTTTGTAGTATCTAATAGCTATGATTATTATGAAAGTGTTAGTTGTGACTAAATTTAAGGTTCTGTTCTAACATGGGCTTAAAATGCTACGTTAATTCCTGTGTCTGTACCAGCAGGTGGCCTTTTGGTGTAAAATTTAACATTGCATTAGGTCTTCTGCCACTTGAATTTTCTATCCTAGCTGTTTTTTCACTTCTATTCATGAATATTTAATAGTTAAGGTTTGAAATTTGTCTCTTGTTGACATTTGTCTGTGGCCATCACATTTCTGGTGACTCATATCCTTACAAAAACATAACCTGTCTGCACAAAAGTTGGCAGAGAGGGGAATCAGTAAATCTGGCACAGTGGGTAGTTTTTGAAAAGAAATATTTAGGATTAGAGGTTGCTTTTTGTAAAGGAAACTTTATCCTTAAGGAGATGCTAGTAAACAAAATCTTCAGAGAAACGGATGAAGAATTTCCCTCTTTCAAAATGGCTGTATCCCCTGCACTGTTCTCAATAGAACTGAAGCCACAGCCTGCCCTTAGTAGAGATGTCATTGCCTCGGGCACAATGGAACACAACTCTGAGGGCTGGTCTACATAATGGGGAGGGGTCAACCGAAGATACCCAACTTCAGCTACATGAATAACGTAGCTAAAGTCGGCGCATCTTCAGCCAACTTACCTGCCGTCCTCAAGGCCGCAGCGGGCTCCCCCGTCGACTCCAGCTTCCGCCTCTCGGCGAACTGGAGTTCCGGAGTCAACGGGAGCACTTTGGCGATCGATTTCTCATGTCTTGATGAGACGCGATAAATCGATTGCCAACAGATCAATCACTACTCGCCGATCTGGCAGGTAGTGAAGACATACTGAGAGTAAAGTCGGTTTGCATGGGGGAGACAGATTTCTGGACAGCTGGTCTGATACTGTGGAATAAACTCCAGGCACATTACTTTGACCTTCTTTAACATAAACACAGAGCAACAGGTTTATTTATAGTAAAGAAAAGAGACACCCTACCAAAACAAGCCATGCCACTGCATATGCTTCTCCCTTTAGGGAGAGGCTGAGAGAACAAACATCATGGATGTTGGTCACATTGCTTAATGTTTGACTGGAAGGTGCTCAGTTCTACACTGATGAGCATGGTATGAGAACCTGTATAGAATGGAATATCAGCTGTTAATTCACACCCTCACAGTGCCTCCTTCGCACCAGATGCTGCACTTCAAGAAATGATTGCTAGTGAAGTGGTTAAAAAATTGGAGGAGGCCCAAGTGCAAGCTATTTGTAAGTGTCGCCTGGGTCAAAGGGGAGGGGCTGTTTCCCGAGTGCACCCCAGGCCAGATGGCATTTGCAGGCCATGCAGAGGCAAAGGCCATTGGAGATGGAATTGCCCAAGCGGGGGAAGCCACACCAGGGAAATTTGTACTTGTTGATGCACTAGGGCCACTATCAGCAACTACTGAATGGCCCATGTGAAATGCTGCCAGACACATATTACTATATGTCTGGAGACATCAATGGCTGGAAAACCACAATGCTGCTGGACTCAGGAGCTGAAATAAGTCTGATCCAGGGAGGGGACACACTACTAAAAGGGAAAAAAATGTACTGCAGGATTATTTGGTGATTATAAATTATCAGACACTGCAGGCAACAGATGAAATCCAGCTCTCACTGAACTCGGAGTCTCTGCATACTAAATGGACTCTGTGGTGACCGGTATGCCTAGTGCTGTTGTACTAGGAGTGGATTGCATCTGAAGGCATCACAGGAACACCTGGGGTGTTAATAGAACACACTTGTCCATGGACAGCATTCAGGTCCCCCCGCTGGGTGTGGGTACGAAGAAACATGGATTCTGGTGTCCAACTCCTGGCACCTTAGAAGAGCCTCTACCATGGCGACCGGGTGATGGAGAGGAACTACTCCCTGGGGTAAATAATACTCCTAGGATAAAGGACAGCTGCTGTGAGCCTGTGGGAGTGTTTGATGCTACCAAGATCCAATCAAGATTGCTGGTTGGCAGAACTGGACCAAGGAGGGTGTTCTGGGTAAGAGCCATTCATGTGACTGGGCACACAGTGCAGCTAGTGAGACGACAGTGTCCAGTGTAGCCAGTGTCTCGAAGCCTCTCACAAGAGCAGAAATCAACAGATGTGAAGTAGTTGAGTGGGTAAAAAAAAAACCTAGGGGTTGATTTGTCGGAAGCATCCATGGAAGGCAATGAAAGAAAGTGACTAGAAGAGTCACTCTTCTTGTATGCTACTGTTTTGTCCAGGAATAAGGAAGAGTTTGGGAAACATGACCAGGTGCAACGCTGGATTGTGCTTAGGCCAGGGAATGTTCCTCTGAGGCAGACTCCACATCAGATTCTCCTGGCATATCAAATCTTAGTGAAAGAAAAGCTAAATCACAAGCTGAAGGATGGTCTGAAGCAATCTTCATCACTGTGGGTATCCCCAGCTGTAACTGTAAAAACATCTACTGGAGATCTGAGCATATGTGTTGAGTACAGGAGACTTAATTCACAGGAAATTAAAGATGGCTGCCAATTTCCCAACATAAGACACCCCCTGGGTAAAATATCAGGAGCAAAATATTTTAGTAACTTTGATTTGGTATCTGGAGACATCAGGTTAAAGTGAGACCGAGGATTGAGAAAATAATGCTTTTGTTCAGGTCTGCAGAATGCCTTTTGAACTCATGAGTGCACCAGGGATGTTTCAGAGAGGATAAGTGATCCCACCCAAGTTTTGACTCTATAGAACCTCATGTATTTAGATGACTTTGTTTCCATAAAACATGGACTCTGCAGATTTTACAGGAAATTTGTACAAAGTTTAACACATAGGCAGTGCCACTGTATCAGCTAAGAGTGACCGTGTCTAGACAGAGGACCACCAGAAAGTGTTTTAGTCGCTAAAGGAAAGACATCTAAACTGTTTAAATTGTAAATGGAAGAATGCAAAGCAGGAGCCTGTGGTGGGGAAAAGTGTAGTCCCTGAATACTAATGTCTCTGTGCTTTAAGGACTTCCCAAGCAGTGTTGCTTTGGTGAGCAGTGAAGCTGAGGCAGCAGGACTTCGGGAGCCTCTCTCCCCCACTGATTGCTCACTATACAAGGCCTGGGTGCTCCACTCCAGAGCTCTGCAAAGCCCCAGAGTGAGCTGGGCCCTAAAAATTTTTTTAAAAAGAAGAAAAATGTTTTGCACGGAAATAGGGACTAAACTTTTATTATGCAATGAAGAATTCAATGTATCCTCCCCAAATCTGCAGCGCTTAATTCCTAGCACAGGATGACGTTTTTGAGAATTTATAAGTCAATCTGTTAAACTGTGAGTCAAAATTAATTAAATATTGGTCCTTTAAGCTATTTAGCACCTTGTATCAGGCTGGTTTTTTTGTTTGAACAATCTTAATGGAATAACACAGGCTCTTCAAACTTCCCAGAGAATTAAAACTCACTGAAATCTTGTCCACAGGTTCCATATTAAAAAATTACTTCATAATGAAACAAAGTCATTTTTGGATTTCATAGTTTAATGTTCATATATGACCTTTTAATAATTAAAAAAGCCAAGGAAATTCCCAAACAATAAACTATGTTATGGTCTAATAAGTTTGAGAGTAGATATCAGAAATGTAAGGGTAAAAAACCATTGCATATATAGGCCCAGATCCTGTGAAAATATACGCTCATGCTTCTCTCTATACAGGGTGAATAATCCCACTGAAGTCAATGGGACTGTGTGTAAAATTAAGCATGTGCATAAGTCTCTGCAGAATTGGGGCCACAGTCAATTAGGTGTGGTTGGCTTGTATGCATTACCTCTGGGTGCTACCCCCAAAATAAGAAAAGAGTCTGGTTCGTTTCTACTTTTCATATGTTTTATTATAAAGAAAGGTAAGATAAGCATTGTGAACTGAATGTGCTGGGTGCTGACAAAACAGCACCATCAAAAAAAAATTAAAAATCCCCCAAAATGCACCTTATGATAAATTGTAATTCTGCTTTCTAATTCTTCATAAATAGACAAAAATCATTGTCAGCAATTTTAAATAGATGGACATATGGCTGAAAAAAATATAATGCCATACAACATGGATATAAATTGTCCATTTCTTGCTGTACAAATAATAGAAACAAGTTTGGCAAGCTTTTTTTTGTTTTTGTTTTTTTATACACATCTCCCTTCTATGTATAACTAAAAAATGTGCTACAATTAATATAAAATGCTTTTACTATAAAGTAAACTACTAATTTTTTTCCACAAAAAAATCTTAAAGATGTCTTTAGCACAGTTCTAAAACACTTAGTAAACTACTTACAACTATCCAACAAATTATATTTTTTCATGATCTTTTTCACATTTTTTCCTTTCATATTTTGCCCGCTGCTCTTTCCACCCACCCATCTAGGAATAGTTTTTACTTTTATTTTTTTTCTTGCCAGACATCCAAGGCCTTTGCATGTACAATATTCACACAAACTTCACATTTTCCTGCACAAAGTTTAGTGCTGTTAGCAAGTCAAAGAGTGCATCCTCCTACTGAGCCGGCCTAATGCGGTAGGACACCAGACCTGGGCCTACTCTGCGTCTAAAAGCAGTTCACTAGGAAAACAGTTCATAGCTAAGCTGATGGCAAGCAGATAAACTGTGTTCTTATTTTTTTTGTCTGTTTTTTGTTGGTTTTTTTTCTTTTTCTTTTTTTTTTGTTCTTCATGATTTATGAGGTTTGGGCTTCCACGAAAAGTAGACTTTAGAGTTCAAAATAATAAAAGAAAACTGCTCTTAGAGCCTGGAAATGAAGCCAGCAACGAGACGTGTTAGCTCAGCTCTCTCATCTGCATGACTTGCGTGACGCCCCTCTGGGTGGTCCGTATTATAGACCCTCTCAAGTGTCCTTCCTTTGAGCCTTATTGGAAAGAGATGGTGGGTTTAGGTGAGGTAGAGTGACTTGTCCCTTGGCAGCATGCTGTAAGGGAAACAAAAGACAGAGGCTGGTGAGACAGGCAGCACAGCAATTCTAAAATCAACAATCCTCAGGGAAGGTGTGTTGGACAAGAGGGCACAGAAATGAACCATCCCACAAATCGTGACTGCATCTTTTGAGCTGGTTTATGGTTTTTAGGGTGTTAGGAGACAGATTTTAATAGATGTAACTGCACTGGCCTGCATGGGAGTGCGCGTGCGAGCAGCAACAGCAATGCCTGATGTGACAAACAGGCAATTAAAACAGCAACAAATTGGGCACTTTTTACTCTTAATGAACTTCAATAAACCTAACGACCCTCCAGCACTATAGCAGCTCCTGGCCTGCCGCAACATCTGCTTTTTACAGGGAGGCCAAACATTTGCTCTCAATTTTTATTCTCCTCACACACTTTCCATACTAGGTTCCTCCAAACCAAATACTTCAACGCAGTCAGTTCTCAACAAATACCTGTCGTGGCTATTAAGCACTGGCATGCATGGGGGAGGAGTGGAGAGAGCAAGTGCTCCGGAGACCCAGTCCTGCCCAGATCCCCTCCCCTTCACCCGCTCCACAGGAGAGCACCCAGCTGCTTCACCTGTGCACTGGGCACAGCACCTCTCCTGCTGCATGCTGGTGGCAGAGCCACAGTCCTGTCTCTTGCTGGCCCTTTTGGGGGTTGGGTGCCCTGGGGGGGCACACGTAAAGAGCAGCCCCATGGAGTACAGGGATGACTGTTCTGAGAAGCCCTTGTGCAAGGTGTCAGGAGGGCAGGGGGAACACCTTGCCTGCTCCCCCTACCTATCCGCCTGTGTAGGTGCTTACCAGAATCCAGACCTAACAAAGGCACCCGTCTTCAAAATCAATGGAAGTTCAGAGCCTAAATATCTTTGAGGATCATCTGGGCCTTAGCACTAGTCCTAGTGCTTGGTGCTGTGATCAATCCCAGGAAAAGCACATCCTATACCTTCTAGTAAGTACTTGTAGAACTGGGCTCTGCATGGGCCCTGCTCTGCCAAGACTTAGCCCTGGTCTACACTTGAGGGAGGTCGACCTAAGATACGCAACTTCAGCTACGTGAATAGCATAGTGGAAGTTGATGTATTCAGGTCGACTTACCGCAGCATCTTCACAGCACTGAGTCGACTGCTGCCGCTCCCCCATCGACTCCGCCTGCACCTCTCGTGGTGGTGGAGTACTGGCATTGAGGGGAGAGCGCTCGGGGATCATTTACTGCATCTAGACTAGACACAATAAATTGATCCCTGAAAGATCGATCACTGCCCGCTGATCTGCTGAGTAGTGTAGACCTGGCCTTAAAGAAATCTTGGCCCCATTTGAAGTTGATGGGACTTTTGCCATTGACTTCCAGGGCCAGGATTAGACCCAAATAAATGGGGTTAATTTTACACATGTGATAAGTCTCCACATCTCCTGTCCAACAGTGCTTGTCTCCTCTGGCCTCAAAACAACAACTTCTGAGTATTTTACAGCCACCTATGCCAGAGACACTCTGTTATCCAAGAGTCCTTTGCTTTGTACAGGTACGTCTGCATTGCACACTAAACCTGGGTCTGTGGGAGTCAGTGGACTTGGTATTTCCAAGCCCGTGCTTCAGCATCCACACTACACTGTAAACCTAGGTTTACAATTGCTAGACCTAGTCTCACAGCCATGCTAATGGGTCCATGCTACACTATGCAGACCCTCTGACTCAGGTCTGCAGCTTGAGCTGTGTCTACACTGCAATGTGACAGGCCTTGGACTTGAGTCACAGGAGGACTTGGGCTCTGACTCTCCCTGCCCATTTGTAGGGTCCTAGGACTTAAATTCTGAATACTTGCTGGCCCAAGTCAGACTGATTTGTGTGTGGACAGAAGGGGGACTTGGGCTCAAACCTGAGTCAGAGCCTGGGCTTAGTGTGCAGTGCAGGCATGAGACATTATGAGCCTGGCACTCCCACCAAAATCAATGGGTTTACCAAATTAGGTTCCTTGTTGTTCTCCCAATGGTAACACATCCCAAGAGGAATTCACAACATAATACCATGCAGTTTCCCAGCACGGAAACCACAGAACAGCTGCAGCCCAATGGTCATCTGCAATTTCTTATGGTAACTGAATTTTTAACCTGCCATTAGCAGTGGACTGCAGGTGACCCTAGTTGGTCTCATTGGGAACATATTAGCCACAAGCAATGGAATGGAGCCAGCCAAAAAAAGAGGCATTCCCAGCTCAGGGAGAGGGGGAGGTTATATCATGCAAGTAAAGTACTTAGGGTTGCCAAAAGCAAAGGCATGAACTCTGGAAGGTTTTTTATGGCTTTTATAATATATACAAATCTGCTCCAACAAATTTAGCGCCATAAAAAAGTCTGGCTTTAAAAGGTGATGAGAAAAATGATACAACTTTGGGAGATTCTTGTGTGTGTGATTATTAACTAGAGTAATAGAGAAAAAGGAATGCAGGCAGTGAAGTACTGAAGGCCTGGTTGATGCAGCTGTTGATAAAACAAGAGCAATGGAACGCAGCATGGCCCAACACTTCAGTAATCTGCATGTTTTATAATTTGCACTTAAAATGCACAGTCTCTCCCTACCGCACTAGCAAAGATTTAATACCAACGAACAGTAGTGAGGTCTTCTAGTACCAAAACTTCATTAATTTTACAATATGCACTACAGAACATTTCCTAGTATATTACAATGCATTACCATAAATAACTGAATTCAAATTAAGTCTATTTGTGATGTTTTATCTTTGCTTTTTTATGGAGCTTGTTCACTGAGTTGCTGATTTGGAAAATTCAGCCATCTGGAATGGCTCTTCCAGTCATTAGTATGAATTAGTGAGCGTCTCCTCGTTTGGACAAACTGAGCATACACAAATCTGCAAGCCTGGTTGATATGCATCCCAAAGTAAATTATTCAGCTTTGCTAAAGTGCCCAGAGATGGTGGGGAAATGAGGCCAAAGAATAGCAAATCGTCATAAGTAGTTATGAGGACTGGACAACTGACCATATCTTTGAGAAACTACAAGCCAGGCAGATACCACATAACTGGAAAAGAACATGTGGTAACATCTTTACAAGAGAAAGCCCATCCGTATCAGTAATACCCCGCCGGTAACATCAGTCCCTATCAGTATCATGGTGCAAATACTAAAATAAAAGCCCTAGTATTCACCATGTGGCTTTAGAGTTTTATACATAATGTAGGGGTGATACAAGCAACTGGATCTGATCAGAGCCTCTTGCTGTACATGAGACCAAGCTGATCTGATTCCAGAGGTGCTTCTCACACTGGTGAGGCTGTGGGGAGTGTGTAGACGGCTCCAGAAAGGGAATGCAAGTGGAGAATCTTTCCCAGGTACAGAGGATGAGGAGAAGACCATCCCTCACTCTCTCTTTGTAACCCAAGGTGGAGTGAGGAGAGGGGAGAAAATTTGCTGAGTGGAGTTACAGAGTCACAGAGACAATCAGCCCATGGAGATGAGACATTGTTTTGCAATGTTTGCATCTTGAAGTTCCACCAGTACATGAAGCTGATGAGTCATGATAGTGCATTGTCATGACATCACAACTGCAGAACTGAGGTGGTTTTCACATCTCTGCAACTCTGTTTGATGACCTATTAGTTGTTCAGCTTTTCAAGATCAATCACCACTGACCTAGAGGATACCAGCTATGATAAGCAATTGCCAGCATGAGTTTATAATGAAAACACCTTGCCAGAGCTACTGGGATACCCTTTTTCTTTTTACCAAATCACATCATTATCAGATGCAGGCAATGCAATAGAGGACCTCAATTTGGATTTTAGTGCAGCATTTAATACAGTGCCTTGTGTAATCTTATTGAAAATATTAACTTTTGTAAATTACTGTCAGATTGGAAAAGTGGTTATAGGACAGGGGAATTATAATGCCTTAAATCGTAAGATGTTCAATGTAGTGCTACCTATAAAGATCTAGATGGAGGAGCTAAACATAAATGAAAGCTGCAGATCTTGATACACTAGGAAGAACTGCAACTGCCACTGAGGGCAGAGGAAACATGCAAAGGGATCTGGAGAGATTAGAAAGACTGGAAGGTAATCACAAAATGAGCTTCAAGCTGAAAAAAGGCCAGCTGATATACTTCAAGGAAACGATCCAAAACTCAGGTAATTCAGTGGGTACTTGAGAAACAATGATGGTGAAAGAGGCCAAGGGGTGATAGAGAAGAGACAACTCAAGTAGCTTGTGATATACCTGGGAAAATGAAAGCCATGCAATTTCACAGTTCTAGATTGCAACAAATCAGAGAAATGATAGTCACTCTTTAGGCAGCAATAGGGAGACAATAGCTATATTATTACTTCCAGTTCTGGGCAATTCAGGACCAGAAAGATATTGAAAAATTGGGTGGAGTTCTGTAAAATCAACATGATAATGAAGGGTTACGAGAGACTGATTGATAAAGAAATATTTAAAACACTAAATATGCATAGCTGGGCTGAGTGATAACTGAAGGGATATGTGACATGACATATCAGTATTTGAAGGGTATAAATACAGGAGCATAATCATTTAGTGGGATATAACTAGCAGTGATTAGATTAAACTGAGCTAAGGAAAATTTCATCTCAATTATCAGGAAATACTTCCTAACACCAAGGAGTTAGTAGATGTGGAATAGTCTTCTTAGGGAAGCACCATCTTGTTATACATTTAAAAGTTGTCTGGACAACAGACTCAGGAGAACAATGCAACATTGGCCGAGAGAATGGCCAAGATGACTACAAACATATAGAAACAAAGCAAATGTACGGATCAGACATGAAGCACAGAAAATACTAATCTAGAAAGCAAGATTGGATTGCCTGTTGCTTTAAGGAGCTTGGTACAACCCTGGCTAACGGGAACCGGAGCATGTGAGTCCTTTGTGAGTCACATTACCATGGAAAACATTCAGATTCTCACCAGCCCATTGCTGATTTCTCTCCCCAGATTGTTGCTTTAATTACAGTTATACTGAGCACAATTTTGAGGTTGAAGTGGGAATTACCCAAGCTAGCGATTATCTGATAACACTGAAAAATGCGCCAATCAATCAAATGCAATGAGATGCGAATTTCCTTTCTGACAGAGCATGCATTGCCTAAACTTTGTTGGTACAAAGTCAGTTTATTCATATGGTCAACAATCCATAGCCAAGAGTAGAAATAATGAGAAAAGTGCAATCCAGTTTAACATTTAATGTGATCTGCAAATTATCCTGAAGCTTGTTGGAGATGCTATGGAGACATTCAGTGTTCACATACAGGTACCTACATAGACAGATGGAATTATAGTCTCATTGAGACCTACAGGGCTAAGCAGTCAAAGCTAAGCAAAATGAGTCCTCCTGCAAAAATGTGTATTCACCATAGACCCTGCAAACCACGCATCTTGGAGGCAAATACCAGGTTTTAGTAAGTGCAAATTGATTATTGCAGGTACAATCACTGACAAACGGTGCTTAAACGAAACAAGAATTTGACTTTGAAATACAACAATGTTGCTTTGGTAACTGGGTTTCCAACAGAATGAGTCTCTGTAGTACGGTGGTTCTCCTGTTTAATGGAATTGCCAGGGCTGGTGTTTAGACTTGCTGGAGCCTGGGGCCGAAGCCCGAGCAGCACCACACAGGGCCAAAGCCTTCAGCCCTGGGGAGTGGGGCTCAGGTTACAGGCACCCTGCCTGGGGCTGAAGGGGTTGGGCTGGGCTTCCCCCGCCCCCTCCCCCGCCTGGGGCTGCAGGGCTCTGGCAGACTCAGGCTTCAGTCCCCTTCCTGGGGTCATGTAGTAATTTTTGTTGTCAGAAGGGGGTTGTGGTGCAATGAAGTTTGAGAACACCTGCTCTAGTGCTAAGAGCCTTGCTCGATAGGAACTGTGTTTTTTCAGTACTGAGTCTTGTCTGTAGAAGTGGAAAGAACAGAGAGAGACAGTCCACAGACAGACCCATACTCAGTTCAGTTCATTGTTATAATTTGCTATAATTATTTTCTGGTGTTCTCTGCATAATCGCTGTGGTTTTAATATGATTCTTCCAGGAATCCAAGATAAGCCTGTGAAATTTGTTATTTCACCTCTGTGACAAAGGCATGAAATGCATGGACATTGATCATGAATCGCATGCGGCCCTGTGCATACAATATAGCTTTCTGTCAGGCTATTAGAGCTTGTTTTAGCAACACACAGCTCACACTGGCCAATTACATTGGTGCTCCATGTGGCTACCATGGTACCCCAAGTGTTCTGTATAATGCACTTTTTATCAAGTGACAAAGAGTCCTGTGGCACCTTCTCGGGCATTGGCACTCTCACTGAAGGACTGTCTGGATATGTGGACTCTCTACTCAGACCCTACGGCACCAGCACTCCCAGCTATCTCTGTGACACCACGGACTTCCTGAGAATACGACAATGCATTGGTAATCTTCCAGAAAACACCATCCTAGCCACCATGGATGTAGAGGCTCTCTACACAAACGTCCCACACAGAGATGGAATAAAAAGCTGTCAAGAATAGTATCCCTGATGATGCCACAGCACAAGTGGTTGCCGAGCTCTGTGACTTTATCCTCACACACAATTATTTCAAATTTGGTGACAATATATACCTCCAGACGAGTGGCACCGCTATGGGCACCCGTATAGCCCCACAGTATGCCAACATCTTTATGACTGACCTGGAACAACGCTTCCTCAACTCTCGTTCACTCACGCCCCTTCTCTATCTACGCTACATTGATGACATCTTCATCATCTGGACCCATGAGAAAGAAGCTCTGGAAGAATTCCACCATGATTTCAACAGCTTCCGCCCCACCATCCACCTCAGCCTGGACCAGTCTACACGGGAGGTCCACTTCCTAGACACCACGATGCAAATTAATGATGGCCACATCAACACCACCCTATACCGAAAACCTACCGACAGCTACACCTACCTTCATGCCACCAGCTTCCATCCCAGACACACCACACGATCCATTGTCTACAGCCAAGCACTGAGGTACAATCGTATTTGCTTCAACCCCTCGGACAGAGACCAATACCTACAAGATCTCCACCAAGCTTTCTCAAAACTACAATACCCGCACAAGGAAATAAGGACATAAGGTTCCACAGGACTCTTTGTCACTTCTGCAATTCCAGACTAACATGGCTACTCCTCTGATTCTTGACTTTTTATCAAGCTACCTCTATCCGGATGGCTGAAGGGACACACTATGGGAAACTTCTCTCCCCACCCAATCCCCAGAGAGCTCTCTCCATGAGGTCTGGGGGAAGGGTGTGTGACTTATCCCCAGGCCTGAAAATCCAGCACCTTTCACCAGAGAGAAATGCACGTAATATTTATAAAACGAACTCACTGATGAGCTTCATTAAATGCTTGAAAGAGGCTGCTGAGGACAGACCTGAATGCTGATGTTCACAGTGAGTATCACTTATTTTTCTCCCAAGGCATCATAAATAGCACAAGAACAAGACTTCACTTTCCTCTGGCTTCCCCAGAGAACAAGGGCAACCCCCGGCTCAGAGCGGCCTGCTCCTGAGATGCCCAAAGGACCAGTAGGGAGAGCCAGTTGACCTCAGAATGCTGGTCTGACTGTTCGCGCATGCCATGCTGTGGAAACCCTTCCTGCCCTGACTGGAATCACCCTCTTAAGCTTTGAAGTGTAAATGTTTGTTTGCTGCTGCTGGATCTAAAGAGGGTTTTGTTTTTTGTGATATGTTTGGCATTCAGTGCTGCTCCTTCAGGCCAAAATGTTCAGATGTCTCTTAGGTGCCTAGGGACACATTTTCAAAACTAGCCACTGATTTTGCATGTCTTAAATTCTGGTGCACAAATGGAGATGCTTTGTGCCTGATTTTCATAATTGCTGAGGACCTACGATGGCAGCTGACACCAACAGGATTTTCAGTGGCTCAGCACCTCTGGAAATGATGTCCTCAGGGCACCTTTATTTAGATGGTAAGCTTTCTTGGGCAGGATGGACTATCTGGGCTGTGTTTGTACAGCATCTAGTACAGGGGGGCTCTGGGCCAGGCCCACTGACATACAGATACATAACAATAAATATTGTCAGAAACGACGAGTGAGTTTGGGTGCCTCAACTGTTGATGCCCAACTTCAGTTATCTTGAAAGGGCCCACATAAGATGCTCAGAGCATTTGGGCACCTCAAATTTGAGTGCCCCAACTTCAGAGACCTTGGTTAAGATTTTCCAAGATTATGAATCATTAGTCAGGTCTGAGGTGCCCACAATTTGAAGCCACTTTTGAAAATTTGGATCTACACACAGCTGCAATGTGAGCTGTGGGTGCTCAGCACCTCTAAAAATCAGGACCCTCTTAGATGTAGGTGCCTGATTTTAGGCACCCAAGTCTTAACATTTTGGCCTTAATATTCAAAAGTACCTTCCCAGGGTCTGGGAAGCAGTTCACTTCGTTCAGACTGTCTATACAGATAGTAAGGACTCCCCCCAAAGGTTTTCCTGAAAAGTCTGCAATAATCCATGTAGCTGAACTGTTTTCAAGTAGACAGAAGTCCAAAGCATCCTACAGGCTCAGCAGGTTACTTACTTCCCCCAAACAAATACAATATATGTGCTATCTGGGCTGAATCAAGTGATCACAATTGCATTGCTGGCACAGAGGAGTGATGTATTTCTAAAATACCTGTAAGCCTGCTATTATCTACAGTGAAAGCACTATGTTCAGTACAGCACTATTCTTCAGTCAAATCAAACAAGCACTCAGAAAACAACCATGCTTCCCCTTCCGTACTTTCAGAGTGGGCAGCATCCACATCTCACAGAGTAAACAGAATGACTCCCAACTCCTTAACACTGCACTTTTGTGTCACGAGGAGCGGACACAGCAGGGGCTGGAGTGCTTTTAGTACACCCACCTCCATCTCAATTTCAAGAACTAAGATGCTTCCAGGGTTTTAGTTTATTCTTCCCTAGGAGTTTGAATGTCATTGCACTGAACTTTCCATTGACATCCTCAATATCTTAATTCTCATCATGGCATAATGAGAAAGAGCTCTCTTTAGCTCTGAAGAATTTACAGGCCTCATCCTGAGACATGTGAAGGGCCTGCTGTAAAGTACTTTGTGTGTATTAGGGAGTGAGGCATGCTGTCCTCTAGTGCTCAGCCCTGCAGAAAAGATAAGGGACCTACTACTAGTGTTAGCCCGGGGAGTTCTTTAGCTTAACAGTTAGAGGCCAATATATTGGAAACTGAAAAGACAAGTCTATTGTCTGCAGATACCACAAGTTCCCACTGAAGTAAAGAATCTTTCAGGATTGGGTCCTCCATACCTGTTTCCTCCCCTCCCCCACCTGCATAAAACAGAAGCCATCCAGACAAGAGAAAAATCTCGTTTTCTCAAGTTTGGGGGCAGCAAATCAACCTCTCTCCGGTTACAAGAAGCTTCTCCTCTTGATTAACCAGCACATGCTGGGGAGAAGACATCCTTCCTTATTCTTGAAAAAGTCTTTCACATTTTCAAAACTTAAAAAGTCAAAACTGGTCGAGCTGGATTTTTCATTTCAGTGCATGAGAACCATACTGGTAGGGATGAGAAAAGAACTGTCCAATGCACATAACAGCAATGGGTCAGGCTGGCCTGTCCTGCGCAACGTAAATGTGCCTTTACTGTGCTTTTACTTACACAAGAAAATCGCAAGATTCAGTCACTTTCTTTCCTTTTTTAAAAAATATTTTTATATTCAATGTATGTGTAATTTTCAAGTTGCCTGCTCGTGTAGCATAGTTTAGATTATTAGCCTGGGCAGAAGGGACAATTGCACAGCTTCATTTACCTTCATTAGCAGAACAACTTGCTGGACATTTTGGGGCAGATCTTCGCCTGGAGTAAGCTGGCAGAGCTCTAACAGTTTATACAGCTGTGGATGTGTACCATGTCCCCCAACCTCTTTTTTGGGGTCAAAAAGTGCTAATTAAATCTTTGCTCAGCGGCAGTTGAAAACACTGCATAAACTACTTCCACAACTCAGGAATGAAAGTCAGCTGAAACTAACTGGAGTCTTCACTGAGTTAGCTTTTTATCATTTTAGTTCTCAGATTCAAGGAATTCTTTTAGGGACAGGATAGCTCTCTTTCCCAGAAACCCAGGTTACTAAATAAAAGGAGCACACCAACATTAAAATAATGCATGATTTTGGAACATGGCATTTTGATTTCTACATTTTCCTTTCTTGAAGATATAAACTATCATGTGTGTGATCATAAGAAAACAGGGCAGACAGCTTTCCAAGCATGTTAGTAGTACATTGTTTTGTCTACTGGCCTGCAGTGGTTAATTCCACACTCTCTGCTGGAGTAATCATTGTCCCAGTCGGTATTTCCTGGGGGGTTTGATGCACCAGGTGACCGGGGTCCAACACTGTTTTGAAACTCAGACGAAATATGTGAAAAGTCCTGTGAGGGGAGACAATAAAAGAAAGGAAGAAAAAGTTACACCCGTACAAACAGGAAGATAAGCAGAATTCTAGTTAATGTTTGCCTGTGCATGTCCAATATGCTACCCAGAAAGTATGGGCAGAACCAAACTAAGACATGCGTTTAAAAATGGGCATAATCTCACTGAAATCAAAAGGACTTGAGCATGTGCTTAAGAACTGAATGGGAGAGTGGAACCATTTCACAATGATCCTTAATACAAGGACAACATTTACTTCACCTCACTGTTTCTCTCCCATGTTTTTAAGGGTCTCTCTCCTAGGGAGAACTTTGGTAAAGAGCTGCAGAATATGCAACGTGATGAAAGCCTTTGCATCAGCATTCTGGTAATGAAAGCCATTTTCCCATCTCAAGCGCAGTTCTCTTTGCAGTAATACATTAGCCTGTCCTAATGTACAGTAACAAGGTAAAGAAAATCCACACAAGCAACATTCTCTCCATCTAGGGTGACCAGACAGCACATGTGAAAAATTGGGACAGGAGGTGGGGGCGGGGTAATAGGAACCTATATAAGAAAAAGACCCAAAAATTGGGACTGTCTGTATAAAATCGGGACATCTGGTCACCCTATCTCCATCAAGTGTCATGGCTGGCAATTTAACAGGGACTATGGGAGTTCATATTATTTAAAAACCTATCACAATACTGTTTGTGCATGGGTGACCTAATTATCAAATGTTAGGGAACAAGTATTAACAATGGAATCAAGGCAGATACTTGACTGAGAACATGGCTTCTCCCGAAACGTTCACTTTTGGTATTTAAGTTGTTAACAAAATATGTGGAATTAAATTATAAAAAAATCTGTGTCCAACCTTACCTGACATCTCCATTTTAAACAATCGTCCTATGATTGTCTCTTACCCCACCACAGGATGAGAGCTATTGCTGACTCTATACGGTGGCCATCTTTGCTTACACATGATGACACCATGCCAATACTGAAATTATTGCTCTGTAAAGAGCATTTGAGACATCTGGAGTATGCAGGATATTGCTCTCTTGGATATGTCGTCTTTTAATAGCCTGAGGGAGAATTTTGTTACCAAGGCCCATTTCACATTATACTTTTCTCCACTACTTTATATGCCAAGGTTATCAAATGATCTTTTCTCAAAGGTGGTCCTGAATAGGATAGGCAGAATCATGGGAAAAACCCTGTTAATTAATTACATTATTTGATGAATTTTGTGAAACATATCTAATAAATAAATAAATAATGCAACAAATTATTTAGTTGGGTCCTCTGGTTGGGAGAATAATGGGGTAAAAGATTAATCAAATAAATTATCTGACAGCTGTAAAATTCATAGAGTAAGCCCTCCACTATGAATAGTTCGCCCAGCTCTAGTTACTGGGAGAATCAAAAACTCCTAGAAATTAGAGATAGAAAAGATCTCTTAGGTCAGTGGGTTCATCCCTAGCCAATGCCAGAGTGTTCCCTTTAGGGCAGGCCTGTACAACTCAGAAAGCAGTGAGGGCCATATTACTGCAAAAAAACTAGCTGCAGGTCGAAAAGCCCCGCCCTCGCCCCGCCCCCATCTGCTTCCCTCCACCCCACTGCTTGGTTTGCCCCACCCCTACTCACCCCCTGCAGGCCACACAGTGAGCCCGTGCAGGCCGCATGTAGCCCCTGGGCTGCATGTTGTGCAGGCCTGATTTAGGGCATATGATGTACTTCGCACCATTGCCCATTCATCCAAAAGCTCTCTTTTTTCTCCTGCTTGATTTTCTTCATATCAGAAACCCATGACTGGCCCCTCTAAATGTGGGCTCACAGGCTGAGTTGGACATTGCAAAGAATGGTTTGTTCATCTTATGGTAGGCAGCCTGCATATGAGCACACAATACAGTAGCTACTTTGCTGCCATGCAATTCAAGTTAAGCCCGTTTTTCATCCTTTCAGATTTTCTATCAAGCAAGTGAATTGGGTAATTTTTCCCATTGCTGATAAGTCACTGGAAAATCAATTATATTCCATGAAATGCTTGGTTTTTCCCTCTGCATTTTTTAAGTTATTTTCTGTTCCCATATGCTAATCTTTGAAAAAAAAATCCTACATTCACCTCTCTTGTTATCCCAGGAGATTTCATCTTTTATTTCAGTGCTGTCACACATGCTTTCATTACCTGATTACCCAGGGCACTGCGTCAGATTAACAGAAAGCTCCACTCCACCCTGCTAAATTCACCTGAAGCCCAATAGACAACTAAGGGACAGCTTGTCTTACAAGAGCTCCTACCTAGTTCATCCTTGACTGCTATGGGAGTCTAATGGCACGTCTACATTGCAGCAGGGGATGTGAATGGCAGATCATAGAGACATACAATGAAAATCAGCAGGATTTATGCTCCTAAACTGCTTACTCCCTTTTCAAACTCCCACCCAAAATAACAGAGCTGGGAGGTAACAGAGCCAGCGGCCATCTAAGGAGAATCTCATGGCTAGGGGAGCTGACAATGGAATACTTTCTCAGAATGACATCTTTGCCCAAAGTGCCAGATTAGTACTGTCGTGACCTAGAAAATTATTGTTAGTAATAGGCTCCACCAGTAACATGAGAAACTTAAGCTGAGAGTACAGTCTCTGATGCACAGCAGATCTTGCTTTAAAAATGTGTTCCCTTTTAGACTGGTATTCAGGATCCAGAGGACTCACCTGCTGCCCTGGAGGTGAAGCGTTCATTGGGGGCTGTACCTGTAGTGCCATGGAAGGAGACAAGATGGATTGCTGTTGGACCTGCTGCATGCTGAGTGACTGGTTGAGGAGGGAGCTCTGTGGGTGATGCAAAGACAGCTGCTGATGGAGAGGAGGGCTGATTTGGAAAGAAGGAGGTGGCGAGGCACTGATGCTGGGCAACATGGGTTTGGAGCTGAGGGTTCGGGAGAGGCTGGGGTGAGGGTGTCCCCGGTAACTCTGCAGATCTGATGGGGACAGGAATGAGCCTAAGCCAGGATAAGGCGATGAGGCCTGCGGTGGCATCGTATACATGGGCTGTTTTGGTGGTATCATTTTGGAAGGTTGGCTGGGTTGGGCGCTTTTTGTCTCACCCTGATCGGCAGAGCTCTGCAAGAAAACAGAACAGGGGTCAAGTGAAAAAGGAGTTCTTTAAATGAAGAAAACATCATCATCCACCTTTGCCTCTTCCCTCACAGGCATGCTGCCTCCCTCTCTCCCACACTAAGGATGATTGTTCTGTGTTTGTACAGCGCCTGGCACAATGGGTCCAGGTTCATGACTAGCTGCCATGGTAGTACAAATAATTCATAATAAGGTAACAACAACAAACTCAAACACAGTTTTAAACACTATATAAACACACAGTTACCATGTGGATCACACTGACTCAGTTGTGCTCCCCACAGTTTTATTCCCTAAAATCTTGCAGCAAAAGTCATGTTAGTTTCCCTGATTCTCTTCCCCACCTAATACCCCCAGCCCTCTCAGGCTGGTACCATCACCCATTGCTCTCAGCACATCACTGAATCCTTTCCATTAAAATCCTTCTATGCCGATTCTCATCTCCTCTGCAGGCTCCACAATACAAAGGTGCACAGGTAACACCTTTCTTTTGCCCCCCGTCCACCCAACTCAAGCCAGCAGAGCGGTAAAACCAGACCAACAGCAATATCCAGAGCTAGGAAAATCAAGTCCAGTACTCAGCAGTGGACTCTGAAGCGACCAAAGCACAAGGAAGGCAAACTCCTCAGAACTGGTGCCTGTCTGCAGTTCATTTTTAGATCCAGAGAGATGGGTGATAGAATCACTTTCTTTTCCAAATAAAAAAAGAATGGCATTGTAACATACTGACTTCTTAATCGTGTGCATCTCTGCAATCCTGACAGGGCTTCATAAAGTACAAGGCAAGAATGGCCTCATTTTGGAACAAAGAGGAATACATGGAATATTTTTTGGCTTGCAAGCAGGGTTTTTCATGAGGACTTTATAATGTAACTAACAGTTTCTTCCTGCCAGAGAAACAGGGAGCACTGTCTAATCTGACTTTCACTCAACACAGAGTTGCCCTTCTGCAGACCAATGACTTTTGGATTAAATGAAATTAAGAAAATCTCTTCCCCCCCCCTTAATTAACTGCCCACACCCAACTCCCTGTGAAGAGCAGCATATTATAGTAATAACTTCAGTACATTTTGTTCGCTGGAAAAGATTCTTATTCTGTCCCACCAAATGCGGGTTCTCAGTACTTCTCAGGATTGAGCCCAACAACTGCTGCTGTAGTAACACAAACAGCACTAACATCTCACAGCTCAGACACACTCCCAGTACTTCTGCCATAACCTCAAGCCTCGCCTGCCCCCCCACCCAACCAAACTACTGCTGCACATAAACCCATCACAAGCTCTGCTAGTGCTCCACTGCCCTCAGTTGCTAAGTTAATTCCTGTATGTCACTGCCTGTTGTCAGTTCAGGGCAAAGCCGTTGCTCTTCTAGGCAGACAATGAGAGGCTGTTAGGCTGGGCAGAACCTGAAATCTATCAGAGTCAAAACTGCTCCTCACATACAATCCCTTTTCAGCTGCTCTGACCCTGACAGTTACGAACGCTACAGTGCGTGTGTTTGTACGAGGGCTTTGTTCTCTTGCTGCCCATTGCATGCTCCTCTTTAATCCTGAAAATCAATCAGGATGCTGGATTTGGGACATCTCATTATCTTCCATGGTAACTGACTGATATACTCAACTAATGCTTAATACTTCGGTGCAGGACCAAGGAGGCGAAACTGGGCTGGGAGGGAAAAGGCCATAAAATTCTTACAGACACAGAGATACACATGCATAGAATCTTGCACTGCTGATTGGAGTTTTGCAATTGACTTCAGATAGTGAATGATCAAACCCATAAACACACACACAAAAGTTGCACATGTCCACACCTTCAGTAACTGCATAAGTCCAGTGGTCGTTCTTAAAGGCATGGGAATCTTACATAAGATAAACTATCTCATCGCAGTATCTGCATGTAGCAGGACTGCATTGGCTAGGGCCCTGTACAGGAATGTGAGCCTTGCATAAAGAGTCAGATAAATTACTGCCATCTTCCACTGTCAGATGGATCACGTTAGCTCCAGTCAGGACAGAAATGGGGTTGGAGGAATCTATGAGACAGAGGGAACTAGGCTGGGAAAGATGAGTTCCTGCAGGGAAATTCTAGCAGCAGCTGTGCTCAAAGAGAAAGCTAGACTGAAGTCTCATTTTCTTAATAATATAGTAATACTAGCATCAGCTCATAGCCAGCACTTTTCTTCAGTAGATGTTACAGCACTTTACAAAGGAAGACAGTATTATTATCCCCATTTTACAGATGGGGAGACAGATGCACAGGGAGGTGAAATGATTTGCCCAGGTCAACCAGCAGGCCAATGGCAGAGCAAGGACTAGAACCCAGGTCTCCTGAGCACAGTCCAGAGCTCTATTCACTAGGCGACACTGCCTTGTGATTTGACTTACCAATAAAACTAAGCCCTAATAGGAAGGTCAGCTGGGACGATGCAGTGTGTGTAGACTCCATCTGGAGCAGGATTGGGCCCCACCTGCAATATCTCCTTGTACCTCCCTATGCTTACTTGCATATAGCAAATACTAAGTTTATCTAACTGCAAATACTTAGTTATTTCTGTGAAGCAACAGGCATGTTTCTAAGGCACATACCAACACAGGAAATAGCTTTGCCTCTAAATGATCTCATTTCCATGTTTATTTAAATATAAAACTCGCCCTTTAAAACTCCTGCTTCTCTAACCCCTCCCCCCAACAGTGATTATTGCTTTCTTGCTGTATGCACTGAGATACTGCTGCACTGTATTACAGGCAACATAAACAGAATTCCAATATCAAAACAGCCCGGCAAGCTCGTACTAAATACATTATGAGCGGTTATGAATCTTTTTAAACACTTAAACCAATGAAAGGGACTTAGATTACTTCCTTTTTGACCTTTTTGCCACAGCTCTTAACCTTCAAGTGAGGCTCAGTTAACTCTGAGGCAAGGTACCTTGGCGCTCGCTGCACAGCATGACATGTGTAGTTACTCCGGTTGTAATTACATTCCAGTTTAAGCCATGTGGGTTTATTTTTAACATTAAGTATAATTCTGCACAATATTAATGACAGGCTGACATCACTAAGCTCTCACTCCAACACAATGTCACTCGGGGGCTGTCAGCCCATGCAAGTTTAACAGGTTTCCATGTCAGGCACCCATGTCATTGAGGGCAGTCCCAATTCTTAAAGGAAAGATTATATATTATTATATATATTCGGTCCCCTCCCTCCACCCCTTCAGCAAGGGCAGAAACTTAGTTTGGGCCTTCACTGTGATGGCGCCCTCTGCTGGAAAGAGCCAACAGCTACACTTAGTTCCGTTGCCATACAGTTAATATTCACATACTACTACAATTGGGAGAGGAGGAAGAGAAGTCAGTCTGATGTCCTATATTTGATATTCTCCCTTTGTAGTTTCACAAGTGGGTTGGGCCTCTCCCTGGCTGACTGTCACTAGTCAAGCAAATACATTTATTGGTGGTTTGTCTCTATGCTTCCCATTTTCTACAGGAGGTTGATGAGGATGTTCTGTTTCCATGGATCTTGTTGGCTGAAGCCACGTGCAGCATCTGAGTCACACTGATGGGCCATGACGCTGAGCCGTTGCTCCTTTGGAGTTCTGGCTGGCTGAGTGATGTGCATGTGTGATGTCAGCCTCCGAGGGCCATAGACACAGCACAGAAATCTGCCTCTGCTTCTTCTAGAGGGCTAGCCAAAGTAGAGATGCACTGCCATGGTCCAGGAGGAGAGACAGCACTAATAACAACCACTGAGGGTAGGCAGTCCCCTGTTTTTTCCTTCCTCTGCAGCAAGGGGCATGGGTCACTTGCTGGAGGATTCTCTGTACCTTGAAGTCCTTAAACCAAGATTTGAGGACATCAGTAGCTCAGATATAGGTAAGAGGTATATTGCAGGAATGGGTGGGTAAAATTCTGTGGCCTGCATTGTGCAGGGGGTCAGACTAAATGATTATAATGGTCCTGTCTGACCTTAAAGTCTATGAGTCTAAGGCTAGCATTGGAAGACACTTAAAACGCAGCATTCAGAGTATGAGATTTGGATGTTTAGCCAAACCTTTGAGATTTTTCCCATTAATCCATCCCCATTTCTTGTTCCTCCCACCCAGGTCTCCTCCTCTTTCCATGTCAACTTGATTCCCAGTCCTGCTACTATCCTTCTTCAGCATGGGGACACTTGCCTCTAGCTAGTCTCAGCCATCCTAACCTTTGGTTAGGCCCTGCTCATTGGGTCCCTCTTGTCCCTCACACATCCAGTGGCTACTTTCCCCCAGTTCTGTCCTTCCCCATGCCCTTTGCTAACATTCCCCAAACACCACCAAGTCTCAGCAGTCTGTTTCCCTGAAGCAGGCTGTGCATGGCATCGCTATATCTGATACCCTCCATCTGACCTGGGACACCTCAAAACCCATGTGAGTCAGTGACAGCCGACCTGAGACCCAACCTCACAGAGATAGCCAGAGCTGCGGAGAACCCACAATGGCTTCATGTCAGAAAGTGCAGAGAGATGTAAATGGGATAGGGTAACTGGGTACAGTGAAGAGAATGCAATTTACCGCATGAAACCGCAAAGCTATAAAGGAGGCATGAGCAACACCAAAGCAGCAGCAGCAGGAGATGAGCCAAGATCTCAGAAGTGTGATACTAACGTCCTGGGGCCAGTGCTTAATTTGTAACAAAGGAGTTCCCAGGCTCGAGCAATCTTTTACCCTTTTTCTTTTTTACTAACTGAAGCAGCAAGGCCAGAGGAGCTGGGGCTCTGAACTGCCAAGCCGAGAGGTGCCAGAGCTCAGCTCCTGGCACAAATTAAGCACTGCCTGGGACCTCACTGTGAGAGACATTCATACACTTCCAGAACTGAAAGGGGTGGATCCATTCTCTCTCCATCCTTTTCCCTCTGGACTGGATTCGTCCTCTAAAGCAGAGGAGGAGGTTTTTATTTTTTACTATTGCTGTTGCCATGTGTTATTTACTCAGCTCACAGCTGTCATGGTAGTAATTAGCTATTTATTTCTTCATTGTTTGGGATGGTTCACTTTCCCGTTTTCTAGGAATTCATTCACATTTGCTTTTAACCTTTTCTCCTAACCTGGCATGGGGAAACAGCACTCTTCTCCCCTTCTTGAATGCACTGCAGATTTCTGTTTCCATTCAGAAGTTCTGTCTGAACTGCAGACCTATCCATTAGATTACACCAAAGTAAACTCTCCCTACCGCTGCACTGTGCGCAAATCCAAATGGAAGTGAAGAATAAGCACAGAAGAGCGGGGAGGAGAGATTAGCACAATTCCAGTGACAAAGTACAGGCACTTTCCCCTATAATGATGGTCCAGAAAATCTGCTGCCTGCATATAACTCCCTTCCTCCCAGATCCAGCCCTGTTCAATGGGACAAGAATAGCTGCAGGACAAAGAGAATCTATGTTGATTCTATGGAGCCTACTGCTGTGGTATCTGTCACATCCCATATTGTGCACTGACCTGGTAAGTCACAACCCAGAAGTAACGCTACCTGGCAGGAGGGTTGATCCTCTGCCCCTGCCCTCCACTTACACTGATGTTGCCTCAACCTTCACTTAACTAACGTCTGGAACTGCACCCTGAGTCTACTATGGCACCCAGGCCATAACAGAGAGGAGGAGAGGCACTGGGTGCTTCCAGACATCGAGGCCAACAGATGCTACTTGAGGCCTAAGCTGGATAGGCCAAAGGGCACCATGGGGGAGTTCTGGTGCAGGAAGAAGCCAATTGCCCTCCACACCATGGGAGACTAGCCCAGATCAGGAGTTATACGGGGGAGCGAGGTGGGCAGAAGGCAACTTCCCCATGTGAGTGATGCAGAGAGAGAAATGCGGATGACAGGTTGGGAGGAAAGGAAAGAAAGACAGGGCTGGCTGGGGTGGGGAAGAGAAATGGGAATTAAGGGGGACCTGGAGGGCAGTCTGGAGAGGACAGACTCAGGGGAGGGGCATGTAAAACCTTCTCTGCCCAGGGAGCCAATATAAACAAACCACCTCAGAACCTGTAATACTATCACACTGGGGGCTCTGCTCCTTCAGGGTTCTCCCCATGACAGTATGAATCTGTGCCCTCCAGAAAGAGTTGCTATTCTTCCCTTACACAGTCCCTTCTAGTCTGCATGTGCCCAGTGTGCTTTCACTGACAGCTGTGCGAATTCACATTAACACCACCGAGGCCAATGGAGTGACGGGGTGTTTACACTGCACAGGGCGCTTGACTTATAGCTGGAGCCACCAGCTGGGCTGAACCCAGAACTCAGTGAATATGGCTCCTGTCCAGCTACTGAGCCCAGCTCCAGAATGGCTTAGGACTCAACTTGCCACCCCAGCCCTTTCCAGGAGTCATGAGCATCCCTCTGCAGTGCTCACAGCCCCTCTTGATTCAGGAGGCAGGAGAAGGAGCCTGGGATATGAGAAGGCAGCCACTGGGAGGTGGACAAACTCAGCAGATGTGTTCCCTCCTCCCCAGGGGCAGAGTTGCCCACTGACTGCCGTGGCACCTGCCAATAAGGACACAGATGGTAAACAGCAAGCGGACAGTATTGAGCCAGGAGTGGATACTGGGGAATACACTCACATCTGCAGGTCGTGACAAGGAACCTTACGGATTAGTTCCTTTCTCCTCTCTCAGGAATTAAATCTAGTAGAAGATTCGTCCTTCCTCTTACTTTGGAAGGCAAACAGTGTCCTGATCAATGGCCACGGGCGCTCAGACAGAAGTGTTGAGGAGGGTGTATGGATCACACTACCATTCCAGGAGACGCTGGCAAGAGAGGGGGGCACTGGGCTTGGGCATTACTTCTATTCTGCACACTCCCATGTAAGGCCATGAATTAATGTACTTAGTGTCCCTTAAGCTGACTTTCCTGTAATGGGTAAAAAGTCTCTTATTGACAGCATGGAAAGGACAAAACCTCCAAAGAGTTATAAAACCATGGGAGCAAATGTAAATCCATGGGCGTCGCTGCTCTAATTTATACCAGCTGAGGACCTGGCCCATTGTCTTTACTGCCTTTTGCAAAATGCCTGTATATTGCAAATCCCTTTGCTTGTCAGCCTATCACCTGGATGCCAGTTGCAAGTGTGCTATAAAGAATCCAAGCACCATGCTCTGGAATGGTGTAAGTGAGCAACAGAACCGGGTCATGGAATTCAAATAACATCTCACCTTTGAGCTATGGGAACATAGTGCAGACAATTCAGCCCCCATCTAATGGTGGGGGAGGGAACCAAGACAAAATGGAAACCTATGATAAGCTGCAAACAGTTATTACTCAGTGTGGTTACAGAGCAATCCAACTGCAGTGAGGGATCATGGGAGCTCTGCCTTTAAACATTGCAATGTGCCATAATAAATGAGATCTTATTTTGGTGTCTTTAGGAAAAAAAATTGGCACCCACACGGCATTGTGTACGCTCAAGTCGTGCTGCAGAGCATTTCATTTAGCTCTTCCAGAAGGTATTTAACACTGATATTAGTTTTGATAGCACGGTTACAGTGTATTTCTTATAAACTTGCTCCTCCCCAGAGATTTCCATGAGATCCAGCTAATTCATCATTGCCACATCCATAGAGACTCATGTATGAAACACACTGTCTGTTACCTTGGAAACCAAGCTGGCCCTGTAGGCTGCCAGAGCCTTTAGATACTCCTTCTTCGCGGCTTCTGTTTTCCTCTTATATGCCTGAAAGGACCAAACAATGAATAATAATTAATAAAGCAAAACAGGGTGCTGTCTGGCATTGCTACATCTCACCCAGCGCATATTGCCCGTGTCTTCACTGGGCCGTGTTGTTTTGTTACAAGGAACGGGGATGGAGCCTTAAAATACACTGTGCAGGAAAAGCAAATTTCTCACTGAGGTGCTGCTGCCGCCGAGGGGGGTGGGAATGGGGGTGGAGAGAAAGAGAGAGAAATTTGCCCCAAACAAACCATTAGATGTGATCACTCTCAAATGTTGGGGAAGTTTGGGGGGGGCAGTTGTGGATCTGAACCTTGCTAGATATTTGTACGTGCTCATTGCCATGGTATCTGAGAGAGTGGGTTACGGGTGGTAAAGACAGCTTCTCTCTCATGGCATAGTTCTGAGAGGTCTGTGTTCCTGGCGTATGCCAAAGGAGGACAGCCCAGCCAATGGAGCAAATCTACTACAATAAATAGAATCCCACCAGGGTTCTGTGCTGCTCATCTGCCCTAGCCAAAGACCTGTTTCAGAGAGAGGTGCCTTTTCACTCACCCTTTGATTCACGGCCATCAGAGCTGTCAAGCTGTGCCAAACTGAATGAGTGAGATTTTGTCTCTTTCATTGAAATACATGGGGAAAGTCTTCATGGTAAGGGTGAGTGTCATAGAGTCAGGGAGAGAAGATCTGCTTTGGCTGACACTGGTGTGAAATCAATGGAGTCATGCCATACTGTTCCCCTGGGTGTGAATGAGAACAGAATCTGGTCCAGGTACTTGAAAAAGTACCTCCAAATTAATTCAATATGCTTCCCAACACTGCAAATTCCAAATGTTCAAAAATCATGAGTCAGGCCCATCGCCCTCCAAATCATGAGATTGGTTCAAAAACCACATTTTCAGAAATCCTAAATTTTGGGTTCTTTTTCTTTGCCTTCTATTTTTGAGTCTTTAAGGCTCATGTTTTCAAGCTTTTCTCTGCAACCTTTGAGGGCTAGAAACTTAATTTTCCTTTTCAAATGAATGCTGAGATTTTCCATGAACTGGGGCTTTGAGAAAAACACTATGTATTGTGAAAATCAGCATCACTAAATGGAGCTTGGCAGACTTTAACAACTTTGGATAATGAGTCTCTCTCTATCATAAGAATAATTGTTTTACTGTAGCTGTATTGTGCTGGGCTCATTTTCAGCTCAGAATGACACTCTTGAAACCTTAGTATGAAGTCAATAGGTTGCAAGGAGCAGAAGTCTGAGTAGAATCTGCTGCGCTGTTTGTAGAACTGACACAGAAAAAGAGCCCTGTCTTATGCAGGCCAATTCCCCAATTGCCCCCAAGGACCAAATTGGAACCAGTTAAAAAGATCCAGTGAGAAAAATATTTTCAAATGAAAGAAAAATTTGGGCAAGGTAGGAAAGTACTGAAATAAAATATCTACTAACCTCCCGCATGAAACCCAAATCCCTCATCAAACAACTCAAAGTTAATTTCAGTTAAAACAGATCTGAATGCATTTAACTCTGCTTTCAAAACAACAACTTTACAACAGTAAATATGGTGACGTCCAGAGGGGATTTTCTGTTGTTTTTCGCTATGTGTTTTTCCATCATGGCATCACGTATTACAGTCAAGTAATGGAAATGACCAAGGACTCACTTGTGAGCCCAGCTGCATGCCTGCTGTGGGGCAAGGAGCTATAAGGAGCCCCCTTGCTTCCCTTTGTGGGCTGCTATGCCCTTCCCTGCTCAGATGGACAGGGCTTGGGCAGAGCTATGGCTCCACCCCCATGCTCCGAATAAACTGGCCAGTGCAGCTGAGTCAGCCTGGAAGGGAGATTCAACTGTCCAAGCTCCTGTCACAGTCTGGTTCCTGCACCGCCCTTTACTCAGGCTGGACTGGAAGATAACCATCTACTTACAAATGCATATTTTATTAGTCAAATGCTTTTACTGTATTTTTGTTGCATAATATACATCATGTACACTGCCTATACTGTATATATTATCAGGCAACCCAACCTATATATGCACATACATATATGCAATATAAACATACCGATGTGTGTGTGTTTGGGTGTGCATGCATGTATCTAAAAAAGTGTTAGGAAAGATGGTTCCAGTTGGAACACATTTTTTATTCATGCTGCAGTCACATATTGCTTCAACTCAGATTCACTAACAAAGGATCTGACTGCAAGATTGGAAGGCAGACATTTTAAAGATCATCTTCCGTATAAAAGCTGAAAATTGGATGAAAGCTAATCAGAAGTGATTTCAGTGCTGAAACGGTTTCTTCCAAAATGTGCAGAAAAATGTTCTGATCCCAGTCCATGAAGAATGCCATCCTCTTCACAAGGGCTTTTCAATCCCATGTCCTCTTCACTGGTTTGTATAAAGAAATATGCAATACTGAATAATCTGCTTTTAACGGATGCTCTCAAATGCAATATCAGATGCCGGTATAACAGTGAAATATCCATCCCCATCTCTCAAGTCAGTACATAACAGTGACCGTATCTGATGGTGATGAATCAAAAACATATTTATTTTCTTCTTATGCTGCTGTAAAATACATAGGACGGGATTTTCTTGTCTTTGGTAGCGCATAAACTAAAAGTGCTCTCGACTCAAACGCTGCATGGAAGCTCATTCAATGACAGTGGATACTACTGTCATCTGTACACACGGAGAAGCAGCAATTTAGTGCTTGGGAGAGTGGGGAGGGGAATTTAGAGTTTTTAACTTAACGAACAAACAATAAGAAACAAATAACTAATAAGCTGCATGCTCATCACCCCGGTCACTTTGCTTGTGTGTTATAGCCCTTTGCCAGCCCCTTCATCTGCCTTTGTCTTTTTAGACTGTAAGCAATTTGAGGCAGGAACTGCATCTTCTCTTGTATTTGGAGAGTGCTAGCAACTTGCGGTTGCTACAGCAATCTAATACATGATAATTGAACAAAGAGACCTCATATTAAGAAGCAGTAATAACAGAAGGGAACTTTGTCACAGGATAATGGTGTCCTGCTGCTGATCTAGATTTATGACTCTACTCTAGGCTGATGTTACAATGTAATACTGGGGCATGTAGTATGTGGTGTGCTATTTAAGTGGCTGTCAACAAGGTTGTGGTCCCTAAATAGAAAAACTGCTTTATGGTTAAGCGTGGAACCAACCTGACATCAAACTATTCCTCCTCAGGCCTGCCAATGAGATTTTTTTTGTTCTAAAAACAAATGGGCAGTTTCTCCTTTTGACACATTTACTGCAGACACACTTGAAATGGTCATTTCTGGGGAGAAGTTGCACTTCTGAGCTACTCATTCTCTTCCTGAAGGTGGCACTTTAGAGGGGAGTCCCACCGACATTTTGTCTCCTTAAACGATGCTGAAGTGCGCTGAACTCTTAAGGAAACACGAGACATCCGGAAGCTCAGCGCTGTGAGACTGCAGCAAGTCACAGATTAATATATTCTGAGAGCCTTCCTGGGGTCTGTGCTCTTCCTGAAGTCCTTCCTCCTCCAAGTCCTCACACAGCAGCCATGTGGCTTGCCCTTCACATATGGGTGGTGGGGAGACTTCTTGGCATGTGCTACTTGGTACGTTGCTGCCAAATCCTGGAATCTGAGATTTGTTCAGTCCACTAGGGCTGAGTAACATTAGAGGAAAGTGACTCTGGAAACACTCCAGCAGGAACCTATCTGAAGTAGCTTTCAAAGAACTGTGTGTATGTGTGTGTGAGTTTAGCCACACGATCCTCAGGACAAAACGTCACTATGTCTGAATGTGCTGAGCAACTATCCTGACTCACTGAGCTATGTTGACTGTTAAACCATATCCAGCATGACATTAACACAACTGGTGGCAACCTGGTTTAGTTCACAGTCCAGACCTGGATTTATATGGTAAAATCCTGGCTTCACTGAAGTCAATGGGAAAACTCCTGTTCAGTGGGATCAGGAATTTAGCCATTGAGCCATGGGAGTCCTGTGGCTAAAAACAGCGCATGACACTTAGAAAATGTAGGGCTTAAGAGTAAAGAGCAGATCCTAATGGAGCCACTTAAAACCCCTGTGTTTATGTGTTTATGACCTTTTAAAGTTTTCATTTAAATATTGACAGAACCATGCTACTTTCTAATTAAATCACATTTTCTTCCAGGGATTTTAATTTCAAAGTCATTTATCAGATTTAAAGATGCTCCAAATATTTTACATGCGTTCCTTGATAATCTGCTATGCCTGCTGATTTATTTTGCTTATTCGTAAGCAGAATTCATTAGTCATTAAGGGAGGGGGTGGAGGATGGCGGGGGGAGAAAATACAGTTAGTGATTATAAAAAAATATCAGAGCTGAAAGAAGCATATGTTGGAGTCGTAATCCTGACACCTCTGTGTCTCAGCAAAGCAGCTAGTAATTGTACCATAATGAAATGTTCTTGTTTGATAACCAGTTAATTAGAGAAGACAATTATTCCAAACCCTGCAGATGCCCGCAGAACTGCTCTGTGTTGCGCACACACAGAATGTCAGGAGTAGCAGTATCAATAACCTTTCCATTCCAGCCCTGTTGTTTGAAAAGAAACTGTTTTGTAAAGTGGGGTGGGGAGACAAAAAGGAACTCAGAACTATCACAGAAACATTCTCCTCATCCATCCAGGAGCTGGGACTGATTTTACAATGTCACTTACCACTCAACCGACTGACAGACTTTCTGGGCAAAGACATTTTTTTTGTGAAATCTGGAGGGTTTTTTTTTTGTTTTAAATACCAGATATGTATCACTTACTTTCCAACAAGATGCAGTTCAATCTTACTGTTATTTCTGACTGCAAATTTGGTGAATTTCATAATGAAGAGGATCAAACTTCTCCCATTTTGCACCCCCAACACATAATTCTATATGACCCATCCTCCCCCTTGCCATATGACCCAATGAACAGCCTTTCCCCTTCATCTCCTCACTCTATATGTGACTGTATCACTATATAAAGCCACAGAGACCATTACCAACATTGCCACCAATCCAGACTGACCATTGTCCTCATTGGGCAGTATAACTCTTTATGAACTATCCTACCACACTATAACCATATACAGCCTGCAATTGTGCATCCTGTCTGACAATATCCTCACTTCCCACTGGCAGTTCCATATGGACCCTCCTATGCAGGCCATATAGGGCTGCATGCACCATATAGGGTTGCATATACTGGTTCTCTCTGCCCTGTTCTCCTGATGGCTCTCCCCCCACTCAGACCTTTGCCACCATCAAACCCAAAGTCTCCCAGGTGGACAACTCCTCCAACTTCATGCACAATGTCCCCCACAGCCCAGGGGTAACGTGTTCTAATAATAATGCCATGAGTAGTAGATAAGGAGTACATGTCATACAAAGTAGAAGCAGCCTTAAGTGATATATAGCAAGAAAACTTGCTGTTTTGTATCAACATAGAAAAGCCAAACATTTGGTACAAGAGAGGTGACACCAGCTGGTGCACAGCAAGGAGGGAGGTATAGCTCAGTGGCTTGAGCATTGGCTTGCTAAAACCAGCGTTGTGAGTTCAACCATTGAGGGGCCCATTTAGGGATATAGGGCAAAACTCTGTTGGACGATTTAAGTGGGGATTGGCCCTGCTTTGAGCAGGGGGTTGAACTAGATCAGGGGTCGGCATCCTTTTGGAAGTGGTGTACCGAGTCTTCATTTATTTACTCTAATTTAAGGTTTTGCGTGCCAGTAATACATTTTAATGGTTTTAGAAGGTCTCTTTCTATAAGTCTTTAATATATAACTAAACTATTGTTGTATGTAAAGTAAATAAGGTTTTTAAAACGTTTAAGAAGCTTCATTTAAAATTAAATTAAAATGCAGACTCCCCCTGACCAGTGGCCAGGACCCGGGCAGTGTGAGTGCCACTGAAAATCAGCTCGCGTGCTGCCTTCAGCACCCGTGCCATAGGTTGCCTACCCCTGGACTAGACAATCTCCTGACATCCCTTCCAACCCTGATATTCTATGGTTCTAAAACTATTCAAGGTCCAAGACCCGGAAGTCAAATGTGAAAGCACTGCAGACCATATGGTACGAAAGAATTTTGTTTTTTCTCCTCAGATACTGTTGCAAGACCATGCCAGGTCTGGTAGGCCCCAGTCTTGTTCTGTTGTTTGCCCCTGGGGCGCACTTACATGTGCATGTGTAATATTTTGTAGATAGAATTGTCAGCCTGAGGGTTCACTGTGCGAGAGCAGCCTCCACATTACATAGTGTGGTTGAGAGACTGCAGTGTTAATTAAGTAAAAAGTGCCCATGCTGGTAATAACAAGTACTGAGGGGTGGCTGAAGAGGGCACTCCTGGTATGAACACAGGGAATGTTATTTTCATTGGCCTGTGCTCTGTTTCATGCCTAAATTTCCAGTGGTAACAAATGAAAAGATTTTTATATTTTGGAGCAGTTTATCATGGTGTAATTAAAATAAAAGCCAAGGTGAAATCACAGATAGGAGGCTTTAAAGACAGAGCAAACTGATAATGTGGGTTTGGGGCTGTACCCGTAGGAGGTGAGCGTGCAGCCCCTGCCTCGTTCTTTGAGCCTAGTGTTAATGGTGGTTCAAACAATGCTGTATATTGTTCCCAACAAGTCTAGGCTTCACTGTGGCTGAAATGTAATATAACTGTACAACAGGCCTCGGACTCTCTTATATCCTGCAGGTGATATATGCTGTACCCTGTCAGTAGGTGATGTATCTGGTCCAATGAGCAGATGTCTCTGATTAGATGGGTGATCTATTATTTTCTGCCGAGCAAGTAATTTTTTCCTTGGTGATATATCCTTTTAGTATAAACTCTGTTCCACTCCCCCATGCAGTGTATTAATATGGGAATGTCAAACATGCATTTTGCCATGGGTACTGTATATCACTACTTAGCATAGTGAATGTGTCCATTTCTGACTGTAATGTAGCCACAACAAGCTATATTCTGCTCTCAGATTAGTTCAATCCCACTGGATCCCAAGCCTCAAAAATGCAGCCCAAACTGCTCGTGAGTTTAACCTGATTTTGCATGAAAGCTCTGTGAAATGGTGAATTTCACCTGCTTTATGATGTAAAGCCCAGGATCACTTGAAAGCATTGTTCATGAACTTTATGCTGATCCTTGTCCGAGTTTCAAGTTTTTAATGATACCCCAAACCAGCAACTTTCATATGTTCAGTGGTTTCATAATGCAACTTCCATATGCCTCCAGTATTTATCCACATGAAAATGTAACTGTGATGCTTGCAGACCAAATGCCAACTCATGCCAAGTCTCCTGGGCCGCACTGAACACTGATAAATGCATAGCTGGAAACCGGTCTGGATCGCCTGTGTGTTCATATTGTTAAAATAGATATTAGAGTTACAACAAAGCATTTAGACTTTATGAAATGATTGTAGGATGCTGCATGCATTAATCTTACTTATAATATCCGTATCTCATCTTATAAGGTAATGTTTTGGTGTTTGCTCTGTATCTATTAACATGTTTGCTAAGACTGTAAATCCTCACAGTTGAGGATAAGCATTACCAAGTGTGAAATGCCAATTTACCACACGAGATGTTATCATCCCCTCCCCCACCCCCGCCCGCAACAAAAGGTCTAGAGAGACCAGACAAGCCATTATGAAGCATCAATGGATAAAAGACTTTGTTGGTTGTTTCTGCCTGTCTGCACGGGGCAGGGAGGGTCCATATAATTGCTTGAGGGTGTGCAGCGTAGACCTGGCCAAAGACTCCTATTGACTTCAATGCGAATTAGATCAAGCACCTCGCAAAATTACCCTAAAAACCTATAGCAGAGATATAATTTTCTATTAGATTCTATAGGATGATGCAAAACACCTATGGTGTAAAAGTCCCTGTTAAGGAGAAATTGTATCCCTATGCTGCCTGAACTCTGAGGGGTGACGTTTTGAAGCATTAGCAAGGGGTCCCCAGCTGTTTAGCATGAGTTAGCCCTAAAAGACATATAAGCTTGCATGTTATAGCAGCTGCTCTCATCTTTTGGAACTTAAGACTGTAACTCGTGTGTGCGTGTGTGTGTGTTTACCTGCTTTGACCTTGTAAATAACTCTCTCATTTCTTTTTCTTAGTTAATAAACCTTTAGTTTATTATTGGATTGCTTACAAGTGTTCACTTTGGTGAAAGATCTAGGGTGCACTTGACCTGGAGTAAGTGACTGGTCCTTATGGACTGGGAGTAACCTGATTATTATTGTGATTTTTGGTGTAAGGGATCATCTATCACCAAGGCAAGTCTGTCTGGGTGGCAAGATAGACTGGAGTGCCCAAGGGGACTGTCTGTGGCTCCATGTTGAGGCTGTTGTATCTCCCGATTTGTTCACACTTTATACTTGGCTGATGAAATCTAAGTATACAACACACAATCAGTTTGGGGTTTGTGCCCTGTTTCTTGAGGGGGGCATTCACAGCCACGGGCCACTCCAGAGACCTTGACAGCAACGACAAAGGAAATCTGAGGTTTTCTGTTCTATGCAGGTGTCTAGGCGCCCCCATCACCAGGTTAGCTGAGAGCCCTTTGGGTCTTTCCTCTGAGACAGGATAGGGCTTTGGGGAGTGACACACAGGGAATGTGGTCAGAGAAGAGAGCATGGGAGACAAAGGAATGGGGGCAGGGGGAAGAGGAGGCCACATCATTCATATAACTTTTCAATATGCAGCAGAACCCCTTCTGGACATCTCAGCTAAACAAAATCTCCCAGCCTGAGATGGTTCAGCCACTCTCACCCAGAGAGAGGCATGGGCTGCTTATGTACAAACAACAAGCAGGAGGCAGTGATATTACCCTGGGGTCTCGCCCTGGTTCCTCCTGCTGGAGATGAATAGAGAAGTACTGAACTAAGGCTAACGCCCACCTGTGCTATCCACTGACTTCAGGAGGTTGCACTGGTCAGGGCAGAGTTCACTTACAGCGCTGAACATGAAATTTTTCTAAAGGGACAAACCTAGTCTCTGAAAGCTTCTTGGAGCAGGCTCCATATTTCAAGTCAATGTAGTTCCCTCTCTCTCTGTCAGGGCAATGACAGAGGTTGCTGGCTTGGAAAACCAAAGGCAACACACAGGGAATAAGGTAGGGTCCTGGGGTGCTCAAGGTAAAGAGCTGGAACAGGACAAGTACCACTGAACCAGGAGGAGATTAAACAAGGCAACAAGCCCAGAGAGGCTGAGTTCATGGAAGAGGAGAAAAATGATATGAGAAGGATGGTTCAATCAATCAATATGGCTCACTACAGCTGAACTGTCAGAGGAAGGGCGCGATGGCAAAGTGTCCATGTCACTTGATAGATGGAATTAAAGGGAACCAAAGCATCAAACGTGCATCACACTGAATGTGAAGGCTGGGTTGGACCCCGGAGCAGAGTCAGTGCCAGCCAAGTCTCTGCATTTCACTTAGTGGTGGGCTGGCACGGCGATGCCAGTACCCACCTTGCACCAAGGAAAGAAAACTGAGTCACAACGATCAGAGCCTCCAACCCCCTTTTTCCCTATCTGTACACCCACCCAATCTCTTGGCTGAGGAAAGGAGGACAGGGTCCCCTTTAGAACCTACTCGCCCCCCTATCTTTGAGGAAAGATTGAAAAAAACTGGCGTTGTTTAGTTGGGGAAGAGAAGACTGGGAGGCATGGGACAGGATAACAGTCTTCAAGTATGTAAAAGGTTGTTATAAAGAGGAGGGTGATGAATTGTTCCCATTATCCACTGAGGATGGGACAAAAAGCAGTGGGCTTAAATTGCAGCAAGGGAGGTTCAGGTTAAGCATTAGGAAACACTTCCTAACTGCAGGGTGGTTAAGACAAATTGCCTATGCAGGTTGTGGAATCTCATCATGGAAAGTTGGACAAACACCTGTCAGGGATGGCCTTGTTTACTTGGTCCTGCCTGAGCACCAGGAATGGATTAGGTGGTCCCTTCCAGTCCTACACTTCTATGATTCTCCTTAATCAGCAATTGGGGTCACCATTCTGCACCTTTCCCCCTCAACCTCCTCCAGGGATGAGCATCTGCTTCTACCTGCTTTAGACACAATGCTGTGAGGTGCTGAGCATTCCCCATTCCCATTGGCACCAACTGGGAGGAGTGGAGTTCGCTCACTGCCTCAGAGGATCAAGGTACTAGCCAGAAGGAGATATGGAACCGAAGATGGCTCTCTTTCTTGATGTGCTGCCGGCCTAATCTATGCAGACAGGAGGGTACTCTTGGATCACCTCGATTATTCCCAAACCATTCAGCAAGCCTCTGGGACTCATCTCAGCAACACGCTTCCTCTAGCACAGGCCCAAAATGGTTTGCAGGAGGGAAAGAGAGACCCTTTTTGGGGGTTCTGTCTGTTCAAAAACTGTGCCAGAATGTGAATGCACTGACTGAGAGGGACAGCCCTGGATGGGGTCTGAGGTCCTCTATGCACAAACACCAAGAGGCCAGGGAACTTCATTGCCATTCTGTTTCTCCCTGATTTGCCCATTGACCTGGTTCAGACTTATAGCATAGGCTGGACCTGGGTATGAAACAGGGTTATCTGCACTACAGATTTGAGCTACATTTGTAGCCAGACTAGGGACAACCAAATTGTTTGGATCCCTGGCACAGCTGTAAGGGTACCATGGACAGGGCCTTTGCTGCGTCACCTATAGAGACAGATGGGCACGGTCACAGAGCTCCTCAGTGAGGGCTCTCATCATCAAGAACTCACCCCCTGTAATGACAGCAATCTCGAGGGGCTCTGTGCTACTAGCCCCAATTCCAGTGCTAGGACTGTGCCTTCCTCAAACAGGGTGAAGGCCCCAATCCCCTCAGGGACATCCTGAAGAACCAGTAAGACATTCTAAGAAAAGCAGAGATCAGATTCTGCCTCACATTTTTTAAGGGACAGAGGAGTAAAGGTTATGATTGCCTCCTTCATTCTAGCATGACTTTTTTTGTCCTCATGTTTAAACACATGCCCTATCCTCCAGCTAGCCCTACCGGAGAGCAGTGCACTCTGCACCTAATCCCTGGGAACCCACTGCAACAGCCTCCAGCCAAGTTATGTTCAGGCTCTTCCCAAATCCCAGCCCTTGTTACTGCAGAGCATGCAGCCTGCCACAGCATGGCCAGCTCGACCGAGGTCAGCATTTGTCATTTATTCAATATAATGGGATAGCATGGGATTTAAAAAAGGAACTTGAAACTAGAACCTAGTCAGTCCAGCGAGATAGTGTCTGAATGGTATCTATCTGGAAAACCTAAACTCTCCTAGATGGTGCTAACATTAACTAGATTCCAGCACCTTGACTGAATTTCGACAGGTGGCCTAAACTCCATGCCTGTTCCAGGACAGAATCTTCTCTGCAGAATTAGAAGAGTTCCTTTCAATCCAATCCTCAAAATCTGCTACAGATAGTGTTAAATCAGTCTGCTCCTTTAAACTTCTTTCTAATATTGTGAATGCAGCTGTTTAATGGGAAAAAAAAAACATTGTGGCAAAGAATTATACAGGGAGCTGGGAGTTTAAGGAGGATTACTAGAGACAGGTACCCCATTTGATAACAGCTGAATTAGCATTTCACTTTGGAGTAAAGTATAAGCTATCTCTACAGGAACAGCTGCTAAACTATTTGCAAAGTTCAAAGAGTGGGTATTTTTTTTTTTTAGTGTCACATTCTTAAGATTCTGGTGTAAGCCTCTTAGGAAAGGCCATGCCAGCTGTTGAAGAATGAAGATTATAATGTACTGTAAAAGTAGTGGTTAAGGTATTTAAAGTTTATATTATTATTATTATTTATTAATTATTATTTTCACATGGCAAGTTCAAAGCCCAAAAGGGTTAAAAAGGGGACAGAAATGGTACAAGTTGCTAAACAGGTGTCCTTGAGCAGTACCCAAGGACAGGGAGATTGCTAATCCTGTATTCCACAGCATGATCAAATCACCAGGCAACAGATATAAATAAAAAAAGGCAGGAAATGAGGAATTTAGATACAAGTGTGTCAGAGGGAAAATGAAGATTCATTGTGAAGAGGCTGGGAAGAGAAGAAGGAACAATATGACAAAAGGCACAAGTGATAAACCCGAAGGAAAAAAAAGGCTAAGAAATACAAGTCCGTGACAGCAGTTTTCTAATCAAAGATGTTCCTAGATTATAGGTTTTCTTGCGTAATATGCATTCTGTTTGCCAGTCTGTGTTTGTCTTTCAGTTAGTGGAGGAGAAAGAAAAAACGTATTTGAAATGGGACGGAAGCAACCTTTATTTTGCTTATTTCATCAGGAGAAAAAAGCAAATTTGCTTTGTGGGAGCAGCAGCACCTGTTCAATGGCAAATAAAAGGCTACAGCTTTGCTACTGCAGTGCATATAATCATTAGCAACCCAAAGAGAGAGAATTAACCCTCTGCTTGCTGTCAGGGGTACGTGGCAAACAGCAGCATCTCGCTTCAATTTGTAAAGAAGCCATATGCAGTGTCTCTCAAATTAACACACACGGCCAATCAGCCAGCTGTGGGAGAGTATGAGATTCTGCCTGCCAGTTGTATTGGCACGGGGCCACCCTCTCTAACTGGAGGGACTGGATACATTGTGTAGCAGGGGTGGGCAGACCTTTTGGCCTGAGGGCCACATCTGGGAAAAGAAATTGTATGGTGGGCCAAGACTGCTCACAAAATTGGGGCTGAGGTGTGGGAGGGGTGAGGGCACTAGCTGGGAGTGCAGGCTCCGTGGTGAGACCAGCAATGAGGAGCTCAGGGCATGGGAGGAGGCTCCGGGCTGGGGTGGGGGGTGTGGTGAGGGCTCCAGCTGGGGATGCAGGCTCTAGGGTGGGGCTTGGGATGAGGAGTTTGGGGCGCAGGAGGGTGCTCCAGGTTGGGATTGAGGGGTTTGGACAGAAGGGGGGATCAGGGCTGGGATGGGGCATTGGGGTGCAGGAAGAGGCTCAGGGGTGCAGGCTCTGGGTGGTGCTTTCCTTAAGCATCTCCCAGAAGCAGAGGCATCTCCCTTCTGTGGCTCTTACGCAGAGGTGCAGCCAGGCAGCTCTGTACGCTGACCCATCTGCAGGCACCACCCCTGCAGCTCCCATTGGCTGTGGTTCCCAGCCAATGGGAGCTGTGGGGGTGGTGCTTTGGGTGGGAGCAGCATGCAGAGCGGAGCCCCTGGCTGCCCCTATGTGTAGGAGCCAGAGGGGGGGCATGCTGATGCTTCTGGGAGCTGTGTGGAGCCGTCCCCAATCCTGCTCTCTGGCTGTGAAAGCCCCAAACTTTGCTCCTAAGCAGGAGCTCAAGGACCAGATTAAAATGACTGGTGGGTTGGATCCAGCCCCCAGGCCTTAGTCTGCCTACCCCTGCTGTGTAGTGATCCTGGACTAAGGTACTGGCACAGGCAAGAAATGTATGGATCATCTTTCACCAGCACAGAAATGGTGGCTGGGTTCACTCAATGCCATATATAACCTTTAAATGTAGCATATACGGACAGACTGGCCAACGTATTTGTGATATTTAATGGGCCTGTGCTGTGAAACAGTCAGCATGTATTAAAGAAGCGTGACTCGATAATGCAATGGTTCTGGTCAGCTATGAATAGATTCACCAGAGAACCAGATTCAAACCCCTGCTCTTGGTCCTCCCCTTCTGCCTCATCCTGGCCATTCTCTTGAAGAGCTGCCACCAAAACTCACCTGCAGGGAGAGCTTTGAGACCACCAAGAAACAAGAAATGATAAGATTTGCAATCTTTGTCCAAGTGAAATAGAGCCATCAAGTCCAAGGGGCTGTGGGAGGAGTTCACTTCCAGTTTTCCTCTTACAAAAGTGGAAAGCTCAGTGAGGCAAATGATGCATTAAAATACTGTCTGAATTTGACTAATGTTCTGGGAGCACTTTTGCCGTCTTTAAAATCATAGGATCAGACAAATGTAGGGCTGGAAGAAACCTTGAGAGGCCTCCAAGTCCAGCCCCCTGTGATGAGACAGAACCAAGAAAACCTAAGCCATCCCTGACACATCTGTCCAACCTTTCTTCTTAAAAACCTCCAATGATGACGACTCCATAACCTCCCTTGGAAGACTGTTCCTGAGCTTAACTACTCTTACAGTTAGAAAGGTTTTCCTAATATCTAACCTATATCTCTCTTGCTGCAGATTAAGCCAACTACTTCTTGTCCTACCTCAAGAGTATGTGAGAACAACTGATCACAGTACTATTTATAATAACCCTTTACATACCTGAAGACTGTTACTAGGTCCCCATCTCAGTCTTCTTTTCTCAGAACTAAACATGCCCCATTTTATAATCTTTCCTCAGAGGTTTTCTAAACCTTTTGACCCTTTTTGCATGTCTCATCTGGACTCTCTTTAATTTGTCCACATCTTTTCTCAGACCTGGACACTGTATTCCAGCTGAGGCCTCACCAGTGCTGAGCAGAACGGGACAATTATCTTACGTCTTAACAGGAGCCTATATAAGAAAAAGACCCCAAAATCAGGACTGGCCCTATAAAATCGTGACATCTGGTCACTCTATTTGAGACTCTTAGAACATACAGTATATAGGGTGTTTCTTCTAAGCACCAGTCAGTGTTTTCATATATCATATCATATATCAAAGACATTGTGTTAACTTAACCTGTCTTTTTTCCTTAGCATTTGCTTAGGAGTGTAAACGAAGGAGACTGGAAGTAGTGGCAGCTTGGCCAAGAGAAAGCAAATAGGGACTAAACAAACCATAATCCAGCCAAACTTTTTAAGGGCAAACGTGCCCCATCTCACAAACAACCATTGCAGCCCCAGAGTCAAAGATAAATAGTGTCCTCTCTGCCAGGGCCTCAAGTGGAGGGGGTAATTGTAGAAGGAGAAATGCATACAGATGGAGACAAAGCCAGGAAGTTAATATTTAAACATTCAGACAAGGAACAAATGACTTAATTAAATCAATTAGAAAGAGAGAGAAATTGAGCCACTTATAAAGCATGTGTAAAGAAATGGCGAGTGTCATTGCTCTCTTGTAAAAGAAAATAAGGGAGAATTAGCAGGCAAGAAAAATGGGCTGGTTTAATTCCTTCTGTTAATTAGAGCTGAGCATTCACACCTTGCTCAGTCAGGGGTCGCACCAGTGTTTCCATTATGTAAACCCAATTTTCAGCTGGGCTGGGTTGAAATTGGGTCTCCCATCCACAGAGACATCTTCAACATATTAAGAAAGGAAGATGCAGTTAAAGCTGAAATTGAGTGGCAGGAATAAAGGCAGAGAAAGCTGCTGCCTCAGACGCCTGGGCTGAGTTTCTTCTGTGCGTCTATAACTCAGATATGCCTTGGCTCTGTATGTGGGAGGGGACAGAAACCTAGGGGCAAATCCAACCCCAGTGCTGCAGAGGGTCTCTTGGCAACAGACCTGGTGAAGCTCAGCTGTGTAAGGGGGAGGTGGAAGGACTATAGGGCATGGAGTCTGGTATGGCAGCCAACAGGGATATGAGGAGGGCATGGGTGAGCTGCATGAATCCTCCTTTCCTCCTCTTCCACTGGATGCGGCAGAAGGAAGAGCCTCTGGGGCTACTCCAGCCATTGGGCCAGAAGGGCTTTTGTGCAGCTGCTCCATGCTCTGGGAAGGCAGAGTCCTCTCCCAGGGCTTTCTGGAGTTAATGTGATAATATCAGGGGTAAATTTAGTCCACTACTTTCCTGGAGGGTCCTAATTCATATGGTGTCATAGGACGATTTATTGTGAGAGTCAATCATAAGCTACAGGGGAAGGCAGGTTTTAAGCAGAGTATTAACAACTAGAAGTGAAAGTGGGTCCATGGCTTAGAGATTGCGGGGCAGGGGGAGGGAAGGACCGATTTCCAGATGAAGGGTGCAGCCCATGCAAAAGGCACCAACTTCTGTGAACAGCATGGAAGAGGGGGACAGAAAGAAGTCCCAGAATTCAGAAGTGGAGTCTGTGGACTTGGTTTTTGTCTTGGTTACACTGATCAGATTACCTATGCACAACACCGGTGAAACTGAGATCAGAGCCGAAGCCAGGGAGCAGATGAGTATGAGGTCAGAGATGTGGAGGTGGAATAAGGCCCTGGGGAGATCTGAAATGTAGGAAAGCCATTCTGAATTGGTTTAACAGCTGTATAGGGGAGGAGCCAGAGTAAAGGTGACAGTGAGGATAAGACTGGTATGATTCCCAGACCTGGAAAGAAAGAACATTCATAGGGACCATGGAAATTGCCAGACCAGATCAGACGTGGGGTCCATCTAGTTCAGTATCCTGTCCTGAACAGTGACCAGTGAAAGATGCATCAAAGGCAGGTGCAAGAACCCCTGCAACAGACAGTTACAGGAGAACCTGCTGCCAAGCAATATTTCTTTTTGACCCCCATTAGCGGTGGTTGTCTTATGCCCTGAAGCAGAAGGGTTCATATCCCTCCTAGAACAACTCTGTTTATTAAAAAAACCCAACAGCCTAATATTATATCTCTAGGTATTCTTATTTTCCATATAAATGTTCAATTATTATTGGAATCTGGCTAAGCTCCCGGCCTGAATGATGTCATGTGGCAGCGAGTTCCACAGGCCAACCATCTGGACTTGCTGAAGTAAAGAGAGTAATAATTTAGGAAGACTAATAAGGATTTCAGGATTAAGAATTTCAGTAGAGGCCAGCTGAAAGCCAGGATGAATCCCAGCAAGAGGATGGTGCTGGACACCTTACAGAGAGCTAAGATGACAGAAAAGGTGTGGGGTCAAGAGGAATTCCAGGAAGTCTGGCTATAAGAGCAAAGCAGAGGTGAATGTGTTAAGTGAGAGCAGGGTCAGAGAACAGAATACTTTTTACCTAGGGAGAGGACTTTGGAGCTGTTTAGTAAGAAGAGTTTATGGTGTATTTAGGAGACAAGATACAGCAGCAGAGAAAGGGATGTCCAAGACTTTACACCCATATTGTAGCTGTTAAAGTGCATTGTGTAAATAATAACCAGAGTATGGACTCAATTGTGCAACCACTGATCACAATGCTAGTAATCTTGTTGAATAAACACTCACTGATGTGAGTGACTGAGGGTTGCAGCACTGCATCATGTGAAAAGGGCCTATGCACATTCTGACAGCACCATCAAAACTAGTCTGACCATCTGGTTTACCATGGAAAGGACAGGAAGCATGAAAAATCCTTTTTAGTTACAATTTAGAAGTCATCTGAATATTCATTTTCTCAACTGATTCTGGGTTTCTGATGCAGGGGTGCAGGAAGTTTTCTAACAGACGGGGAGCCACCAGTGCCCGACCCGTGGCTCTGCCCAGCTCCTTCCCCTTCCCTGCTCCACCCCTCCCTCCACGGCTCAATTCCGGCACCACCCCTTCCCCATGAGGCCCTGCCCATGTGCCGCCCTTTCCCCCGAGGTCCCTCTCCTCCTCCCCATTGCTCAGCTTTATGGCAGATAAAAAGTGTGTGTGTGTGTGTGGGGGGGGGGCAATGGCTCCCTGACCCTGTTCTGGTGCCCCTGCTCTGATGTCATTTGCAGTCTCTCAGGGTCAGTTGGCATTTTTATATTCATATAGGTTACAGATTTCTTTCAAATTTAAGAAAACAAAATACATCAAGAAATAACCAATACAAATGGAATGGAAGACAGTACGGAAGCCTCGTGCAGCCTGGCAAACAACATTACTGTGGAGAGTCATGAATCTTTGCAGTTAAATAAAATGGCTTTTACCCCACTGGAGTGAAAAACATCCCTGCTGTTCATGTTTAACCCAAAACAAGAGGGGCTCTTTCCCTTTCAGTTGATTCTGTCTATCTGCTGCTCCTGTCTTAAGGGTGGCCACCTGGAATCCTGGCAGTGGGCGCACTGGGAGCTCAGTGATAGAGGGCACAGGCCCTAAGTTGTCAGCAAGCCTTTAAAGTTAGGGCTCTGTGTTTCAGGAGAGAACGGTGAATTTCTGGACAGTTGGGTTCAGAGACCAATCGCAGGGAATGTCAGATCTCTCTCCTTCTGATAAAAAGACACACTTGCTACCAAAAAAGGGAGGCCTGGCGTCTTCGCAATAGGTAACAGGCAATTACAGGGCTTTTGTAACTTACTCAACATCAACCAGAATAGCTAAACTGAGCCTAGAAATCTCTGCGTGAAACAGACTGAGTGCTGTGTGATGGTTACAGAGCATGGAAGTTCCCTGCATGATGTTACACTGAAAATCTGCTTCCTGGGCTTTTTTGAAGCCTTGACACTGGATATGAGCTGCCAATGTGGAGAGAAGCTATTGCAGTTTATAGGCAAGCCCCAAACAGCGAATTAGCATATACAAAGCTGTTTCCCATCTAGGCATATTTTACATGACATGCTGTAATATCGAGCCCTGAGAATTTCCCAGCTTTTGCATGTGTACAAGAGATTTCTATTGTCTTAAATAATGTTTACTATTATTCAAATGAAATTACTTCCCAAAGAAAAGTCCCTCTCCTCCTTCCCAATGACATAAAGTCTCTTTGAAAAGGAAAAAGAACATAAGAACTCTCATGCTGGGTCAGACCAAAGGTCTATCTAGCTCAGTATCCTGTCTTCTGACAAATGTCAAATGTCCCAGAAAGAAGGAGCAGAACAGGTAATCATCAAGTGATCCATCTTCTGTTGCCCATTTCCAGCTTCTGGCAAATAGGGGTTAGGGACCCCATCCCTGCCCATCCTGACTAATCACCATTGATTGACCTGTACTCCATGAATTTATCTAGTTCTTTTTTGAACCCTGTTAATAGTCTTGGTCTTCACAACATCCTCTGGCAAGGAGTTCCACAGGTTGACTGTGCATTGTGTGAAAAAATATTTCCTTTTGTTTGCTTTAAATCTTCCGCCTAATCATTTCATTTGATGGCCCCTAGTTCTTGTGTTATGAGAAAGAGTAAATAACTCTTCCTTATTTACTTCTCCACATCAGTCATGATTTTATAGACCTCTATCATATCCCCCCTTAGTCGTCTCTTTTCCAAGGCGAAAAGTTCCACTCTTATTAATCTCTCCTCAAATGGCAGCCATTCCACACCCCTAATCACTTTTATTGCCATTTTCTGAATCTTTTCCAATTCCACTATATCTTGTTTGAGATGGGGTGATCACATCTGCACGCAGTATTCAAGATGTGGGCATATCATGGATTTATAGGAAGGCAATGTGATATTTTCTTTCTTAATGATACCCAACAGTCTGTTCTTCTTTTGACTGCCGCTGCACATTGAGTGGATGTTTTCAGGGAACTATTCACAATGAATCCAAAATCTTTCTTGAGCGGTAACAGCTAATTTAGACCCCATCATTTGATATGGATAGTTGGGATTATATTTTCAAATGTGCAAAGCACATTGCACAAGCAGCTCAGCACTAAAGCTCAAGCTATCTTCCCTTTGACACTACAACAGAGTGAGCCTGATCATATCTCCTGACCTGCACAGGTGGGAGACATTCTGCATGTGGTTCTACCCCTTCCCAGTGGTAGGAGCCTGAGCTACTCCCATGAACGTGTCTACCTCCCTGCAGCCTTCAGGTAGTGCCCCAGGAGCCAGGGGATCCATGCAGGGAGAGAGGGAGGCTGGGACACGTCACCCCCACACCAGCTCTATGAAGGTCAGAGCAATAATACAGCCTTAGACCTAATCTGACCTGACACCATCACTCTAACTCACCCCGGTAGCGTAACTGCCATTAAAATCCATACAGTTCTACTCTGTGCCCTAGTTAATATTACTGCAGCGATCAGTGTGTTCCCTACATACTCATTTAGGGACTATCAGAAATACTGCCAGCAAGGCTAATTACCTGTGAACTGCAACAGTAAAGATGTGACTAGCAGATGCACTGTGTTAACAGCTGATCACCTAGCAGGTGTCTGACATGTCAAGCAAGCTTCAATTCCTACATTCAGTGTGGTGGGATGGGAGTTGTAATGTTAGCTTTGACAGGTCAGGCTCTGAATACAAAACTTTTAAAAATCTGTTGCATGCAGGAACTCCATCTGTGCGTGTTCGCTGGAGGATGCAATAAGGATAGAAGCACTCAGAACATATTCACCAGTGGTTTCTGAATCACAGCTCTATCAAATGGCATGCAGCAGGTTGTGAGGATTCCAGGACAAGTCCATAAAAAACTCTTTGATTCATTGCAGCTTCACTGTGTTATGATTTAGCTGCTCTTGAGATTTGTGCGTGGAGAGAATTTACCTCCACTGGAATTATCTTGGGGCCGGGTCACACAATTACTGTACAGAATTAGGAGCTCAAAATTGTGCATGTATACCCTAAAGCCTTGCTTCTAGTGGCAAAGGGCACTTCAACTATACTCCAGAAAATAGCCTCCATTTTTGTGCATACACCTTGGGTGCCTAAGCTCCAAACTGTGCTTCTAACATGCTGGGCCAGACTCTAACTCGCTAGATGTAGAAAAACAAAACCAATTCAACAGCTGTAACAAACCAGATCAGAAACTCACCTGCTTTTGTTCTTCTCCCAAACTGTCCCACATTGATGCAACAATTTTTGAAACATCACCGAATGTAGCATTTGGATTTTGCCCTTTGATAGCTGCTTGCGTGTCTCTGAAAAACAGGGCATAAGCTGACACAGGCTTCTGGGGCTCGTTGGGATCCTTCTTTTTCTTCTTTTTTTGGCTTTTGGGTTTCTTGCCCAGGTCTGTTGATGGTCTCTTCTCTCCAGAAACCTGTAAAACCAAAAGGGACCCAGTAATGATCAGCTCTCTCTGGTTCGGTTTAAAGATTCTGGTGGCATTGGGGAAATGAGGAGACAGGAAGCCAACGAAAGAAGAGCACTCATGAAAGGCACAGGATAGTGTCTGGCACCACAACCTGACTCTCTCCCCAATATCACCCCTTCCTCTTGTACAAATAGCTTGTGAAGTTTAGTGTTCAACCAAATGAGGAACTAATATCCCTGGATAGGGGCAGACCTAGTGCAGACAACTCCTGGGCTTTCCCCTAGCTAACCAGCACTGCCCTCAAACACAGGTATCCCATTACTGCCATCCTGAACCATGTGAGCAATTTGCTGCTTATTCCCGCCTCAAAATTCCTGATGTAGTTGCTGTGTACAGTATGAACAAGACTGGGCCAGCACACTGTTTTTCAACTCCCTCCCACCTGATCTCTCACCAGTCCCACTCTCTGATCTCAGTGACCAGCCACCTCCTTACGCCCCTGAGGATTTCACCACTGATACTACATTGTTAATCTAGTGAGATCAGTTTTTTAAGCAGCAGTGTATTTAAGGCCTTTGGAAATTCCAAATAATGTGTCTATTTCACCCCATGCTGCTCCTATTGTCACCAGGAAAAGACATTAGTCAGATTAATTAAGCAGGCCCTCCCTCGGTGCAGCCTGTGGAATAACTCTCCCCAAGTTCCTCCTGGCCTCTGACTGTATGCTTGATCAGTCATTCAGGAATCTTTCTCAGTCTGTATGTTAGGGGCATTGGGCTGAGTTCTCCTTGGCTCTTCCACTGATCCCTTTTGAATATTGGGGAGGGCGGGGGGAGAAACATTTTAGCTTCTCTCTCATTTTGCACTCTTCTCCCCTCCAGCTGTGCCCAGGTGTTCATATTTTCTATTCATTGCCTCTTCCTGCATGTGGGATGGTGGGTGTACAGCTCTGGAATTGTCACAGAAATTCTCTGACTTGTGCTGGTGTCCTGCAGTTTCATGAGCTTCCCACTCTCTGTCCCCCAGTACATTCCTCTGTGTGTGGCATGCTCCCTCCTTTTCTTTTGCGGGCACCAACACTAAAATGACAGCCTGATGTATCCCCCCATTCCTCACGCTCGCTCCTAGGGACACAACCTCCCTCATAGCTTCCACTAAACAGCTCTCCAGATACTTTCACTCGCTCTTGCTTATTTCCCCTAACCATCCCCTGGAGGCTCATATACTCCCTCCCTGTGCCCTCCCCATTTCCTCTGCCCATGACCTCCCCATTCATTTTGCTTTCCAGTTGGTTTCATTCAGCAGCGCACACATTTTTCCAAAATTCACTTTAACGTTTTTGCTTTCCCCTTTCTCAGATGCGTCCCTGTCCTGATTTCACCCTAATGAAGTCATGGTCCATCTTTCCTCATTCTGACTGTGTGTTCTTTTGCACCAGGCCCACCTTCCCTCCAGAGCAGTTATGGGCAGGGGCCACAAGCACTACAGAAACAATACCGACACGGGAGCACTGTGCCCTTTTGGGGACAGCTACACTTTGAAAGGTGGCTTGCTTCGCCCCCCTACTAGCGCAGGGTCTGCACGCACACACACTCCACAACAACAAGGCAAGTAGCATATCTGGGGAAATTCACAAGTAATCTATAGTATATCTTTATGAAAATACTATACACCGTGTTAATCCTTAGAGACCTCCCAATTTTGTGTTAAACAATTAGACTCGGCTATCTGAATGCACTCAGCAGTCCAAGAACTTTGAGAGCACTGAAAAGACTGAGGTAACACTGATTATTTAGTTATTTGCAAGATATGGCAAAATTTTAAGGGAGTACAGGCCTTCTCCTGCATTCCTTGCTTACCTAAACATTGACCAAAGACATGGGGAGTTTTAAGTGCAGAAGGACTATAGGATCAGGGTTGCATTTTGTTACCTGTGATTACCAAGTTTCATCAGATCACTCTGCTTTGCAGGCCATTTAGTTGGTCCATTAGTTGACTCCCTGTACCATAATAGAACTGAATTCATTCTCCCTGAATTCTTCTTGAAGAGAGTCTAAGACTCAGCCTCCAGTGAGGCAGAATCCACAGCTTCCCTTTTAGTTAGTGTCACCACCAAACTTCTGCTTCTTATAGGGTCTGATCTTTGGCCTTGGGCACTCCCTTTGGCACTGCGCCACAGGCCACGCTACTGAAATGTAACCACCTTCTTTGCAGGTTGCTGTTCCAGGGTGGCCTGCCCAAGTATTCCAGGGTGCTAATGTAGCATATGTGACAGCTGGTAACTAGAACACACAGTCACAGGGCTAAGAAATTACACATGGAACTTGACAACAGAAAGTAAATTTCCAGGTGGAGGGCATTAGCTAAAGAAGATGGTAAGATGCAGTAAAGGTAAGTATATCAGGCATAGGCAAAAGAAAATCCAAGGATATTGAAGCATATGTGTTCACTTATGGAGGAAAGAGATACTTTTAAACCACTTTGAACTCAGGCCTGGTCTACACTAGGGGGGGAAATCAATCTAAGTTATGCAACTTCAGCTACGTACTTAGACCTACTCTCCGCAGTGTCTTCACTGCGGTGAATTGACTGCTGCCGCTCCCCTGTCGACTCTGCCTACGTCTCTAGCAGCGGTGGAGTACAGGAGTCTAGATGCAATAAATCCACCCCTGCTGGATCGATCGCTGCCCACCGATTTGGCAGGTAGCATAGACATACTTGAGGACCTCTACATTAGTGAGTTAAGCCACACAACACCCGCAGGGAAGTATTATTAAACACATTTTACAAGAGAAAAACCTAAGACACAAAGAGGTTTGTTGACTTGTCCCATGTCAACAGCAGAGCCAGGAAAAGAACTCAGAACCAAAGGCTGCCAGTCCTGTATTCTAACCACTAGAAACACTTCCTCAAAGGCAGAAAGTCAACTAGCACCTCTGCTTATCAAACACTGACAGTGTTGAGACACTTCTGACACTACTCAGCAATCACATTAGTTAAAGAGACAAAGAGTTCTCTGGCATGTTATAGACTAACAAACGTATTGGAGCATAAGTTTTTGGGGGCTTGCACACGATCATTCACATTGACGAAGTGCGTATTAGCCCACAGAAGCTTATGCTCCAATACGTCTGTTAGTCTATAAGGTGCCACAGGACTCTGTCACTTTTGCAGATCCAGACTAACACGGCTACACCTCTGATTAGTTAAAGAGTTACCCACTTTATCAGGAAGATGATTTTAAAAGAGGAAGTTACTGTCATAATTGGAAGTTCATTGAGATGCATGGGCTCTATCTGTATTCCCCTGTGGGTATGCATGTGCTCCAGTCACCTGGAAGCCAGAGAATTTTGAAAGCAGTGTCTGTTGGTCTGTGCCTGCATCTTCACTCTCCTCATGACTCCAGCCGAGGAGATAAAGAGCCGGGTGGAGATAAAGAGCCGGGTGGAATGACCGTCTCTCCAATTCCTGTTCTACTGTGAACCAAAAGATGACCCAAAACAGAGGGGAAGGAGGGTGAGCAGTGAAATACAGGGATCATACATTTTGAAGATTCTCCAGTAAGTAACTTCCTTGTCTTTGATGCTGGTCCCTGTGTGATTCCACTGTGTGTGACTGACAAGCAGCACTCAGGTAGGAGGAGGGTATGAGAATGCAGATGGCAGAGCCGAACAAAGGGCCAGCATTCCAAAGGATGCACTGGTGGGGGAGTCCCGTACTGAAGCATAACACCTGGTAGCATGGCTGGAACTCCATGTAGTTGCTTCGTAAATATCAAGTAGAGGTATTTCTTGAAGTGATGCCATAGATGTCACTTGTGCTCTCGTGCAATGAGCCCTCAGCCCATTACGGGGAGGGAGACTAGACAGCAGATAGCAGAGCGAAATAGAGACATACATTTTACAGATAAATGGAAAAGACAACAAAGCTCTGGACTCTGGCGGTTCCGACCTGTTGGTAAGAAGGAACTGGAGAGGCGGCTGGTCTGCCTCACCTTTTATCTCCTTGGCTGGAGGCATGGGGGGAGTGAGGGTGCATGTGCATATCAACGGACACTGCTTTCAAAATTGTCTACCTCCAGACGCATGAAGCGCATGCATACCTACGCCTAGGGAACATCACTTGAAGAAAAACACCATTTTATAAGAGAAACTAGGCTGAATACCAAACCCTTAAGCATAAAATGTAACTAGATGTGGCTGTCTGTCTGTCTAAAGAAGGCCACTGTCATAGTGGCTTTGTTGATTTGATTGCAAGCACCAGAAGTCCTCGGAAACCACAGAGTTTAAGAGGACTCATTTTAGCTGGCACAGTTCTAATGTTCTCTGTTTATTAGCTCTTGACTAGCCATTAAGCTCGGTCTCAGGGCAGTGGCATTTGTCAAATGGACAGTTGTCCATTAGCAAATAAGTGTGTGTGGGGGGGAGGAATGAAACAGAAGAAAAAGGATTTAATTTAACACTGCCAGTTGGGTTGGAATGGGATTCCTGGGGGTGAAAGGCCTCGTTATTAGGAGGAAAAAATTCATAATAAAGTTTCACTCCGTGGGTGAGTTGGATGGCATTTTATCTCATTTTTATCATAGTTCATCTACTTTTGTACTGATGGGAAAGAAAACAAACCCTTCAACAGTTATTGGCCAAAGTGGAGGAGCCAAGAACAAGAACCAGCAACTCTCAGCAACTATTAGGACTTTGTGATCATTCTTATTTATACAGAGCCATAAGTGTGCATGGCACTTTACAGACAAATGACTTGTCTTGGCCCTACAGAGTACTTAGGCTCCTAACTTCTGTTGAAACGCCTTTGTGGATTTGGGTCTTACAGTCTTTAGCAGTGCAGATTGTACAGCTTTCATGGCCCACGTGCTAAGCAGTGAGTCGAGCGACACCACTGTTTAGAGTTCATTTTCTGCTGCAGTATAAATCTGGTGCAGCGTAGTACAACGCAGACCTGGCTAGAGGGAGGTGTCTTGCGGGTGGGTATTATGTAGGCTTAAACAATCTGATCATTATTACTGGCACCCGAAAGAAAACCTGAACCAAGACTCAAGTCACAGGATCACATTGGGTGGCGATGGAAAGACCTGTGAGATTATGTAAACCCCCTGTAGCGGGGTGACTACTCGCTCCCACATAGAAGGGGTTAAAACAGCCCAGGAAAGGCTTGTGGCTGGGAGCAAGCAGGCTCCCAGGCTGATTAGAAAGCAGGCTCAGCTGGGTGGCCACGCCCCAAACAGACCAGCAGGCCCTTATAAAAGGATTGAGAGGCAGGGGCCTGAGACACACAGTCTCCTTCTCTATCTGAGGAGGCAGACAGGCCTGGCTGCAGGGGAAGCCTAAGGGGACCCGGAGTGGAGCAGGGCTGGGGCTAGGCTAGAGGAGCTGGGAGAGCTCCAGCCTGGAAACCCCCAGGATGCAGGGCCTGGTAGATGGTACCACAAGGGAAACTGGGGTTGCAGGGGCAGCTCCGGGGCAAGCAGAAGCAGCAGGCCAACCCCCGCTTGCCGGTGATGAGTGGCAATTAGGCTGCAGTCTGCCCCAGAGAGCGGGGGCAAGTGGTGACTGGCAGTTGCCTAGACTGAGGCAAGTGGGGGTAGGCGGTAGAGGTACTGCGGGGAGCAGCACCTGAGGTAAGAGGGCACTGGGGCCCAGAGAGGGCCACCGGCGCCAGTAGCGAGCAAGACCAAACCCAGAAGGGGGTGCTCTAGGGGGCTGGATCAAACTAATTCCCAGAAGGACTGGCAGGAGGCACCAAGGGTGAGTCGCCGCACGCTTGCACCCCCCCATCACCATCACGCCAACCAATGTACAGTGGGATTATTCTTTACGGTGGAATAAATTATCCCAGGTGATTAGGTCTCTTTCACCCTTCCATCTCCTCCACCATCACTCTTTGCATAAGTGCCAGGGACAATCATGGAAGCACAAGGCCTGTTCCCTGCAAGCACCACAGGAGCGCACCCCACCCCACAGGAAGTGAGAGGAGCACAGTCGTGACCCCACCCCTGTGCCTGTGAAGCTGGCTGGGTATGTTGCCGGGGCAACAGGATGCAACCTCCAAAGAGCTGGTGCATTGAGGATGTCCGCATTCCCCCTTCCCCCACTACGCCACCCCCCTGGCACAGGGAGCTCGTGAGGGATTGTATGTTCTGAGGGCCAGGCTGGCTCCACACAGCTCTCAAAGGGAGCCAATGTCTTCCTAGCACAATCTGGCTCTCAGTCTTCCCCCAGGGGTTCAGGAGCCTAGTGCCCACAGCAGTGGGAACTACCCCAAGGACTGAATGCGTTTTGCCAAGAGTCACCAATAATGCAAGGGGCTGCTTGGGATGGCCTAGGTTTGCTGCTGTTAACTTCAAAAACAGCTGTGAATGTTATTTTAACACGTAACAGTGCTGTGATGTGTATCCAGCTATAAATGCCCTGAGATAATTCACTTTACTCCTTTGGAGAGGCCAGTGTGCAGAACATTAGATGCAACACAAAGAGTAAGCTGCGATGATTCACAGGTTAGGGCTATCACATTATAAACAGGCTGCTTTGCTGTCATCTAGACTATTCTCAAAGAGGCAGGGGCTTCACTGGTCACATTTAGACTTTATAAAACTTGCAGGGGTATTTCTAAAGCAAGGGTAATTGGAACTATACCCACTCCCCCGTATGGGTGAGTAAGAACTCACTCCTGGGAACAACTAAACCCGGAAAGGCACTAAGCTCTTAGGCTGCAGTATTCAAAGGGAGTTTACCCTCCAAATGCCACTGAAATTTCCATAGGTCTTTCCTTTGAAAACCCCAGTCTTACTGTTTTAATGGATGTGAATTCAGATGACTAGTCTGTGCAGACAGGACAGGAACACAAGAACATTTAGCTTTCCAGATACAACTAGTGAAAACAAAACAGCTCCATTTCTGCCTTGATGCAACGACAAAAACGACTATTCAGCCATGAAGCGCTGGAAGTGAAGTTACTTGGTGCAAAATGTTAGTGTGCGCCTTTGCCCCTACATCTGAATTATCTACCGGTATATTGCTTGGGTTCCCCCACTAACCCCTCAAGGCTTTGAAAATTCTCTATTGAAGGGATCTTTCATGACACCTCTTGCAGTGGGACACTACTCTTCCAATGAGAGTTACAATTTAGTTCAGCATTTGGTCTCTATCCAGTTTTCACAAATTACAGGCTTTTGTGGGGTAGAAAACACACCTTCTGGCATGAGGACCATTGCTTATGTGTTAATCTGATTTTCTTGGTAGATATTTTAATTCCTGTTCGTTAGAAACTCTTTTTATGACCTGTTGTACAAAGGTCGTTAATGGTCATAAAATAAATGATGGATTGATCCCTTTAAATATTTCCAACAGCTGTGTATATAGAGAAAGCAAACAAAAACGCAAAAGCCACTGTGACTCCAGTGCTCTCTTTACACTGTGGTTTCTTTTATCTAGGAAACATACCGCTTGATTATTGCTTTGCCTAACTTGCTGTGTGTATACAGGATAGATGAGGTATAAACTTATGGCCAAAAAAAAAATTGCAGGGCTTTATAAATTGCCTTAGTTCTCTTGCTCCAAGAAACTGACATATCCCCAAATTCTGTCTCCCTCGTGTTCAGTACTACTCACTGGACCTGTAAGAAATGCATTAGCAAAAAAATCAGTGACCTACAAGGTAACTCCTGTACAATCATATTGTCAGGCTGACACCTTGAAGGTGATTGGTAAAGGTACAATGAAAAAAGCTGCTGCAGACACTGAGTGTAGTTAGCCTAAAACTTACACTGCGAGTAGCTAGTCTAAAACTCACACTGCAAGGTTTTAGCTGCAAAGCAAATGCCATTTGCTTTCTGTGACTCCCGAGTTGTTGGTGATATAGTCTCTTCTAGCCAGCAGATCACTGAACCCCTCTAGCTGCATAAGGCTGTGCCAAACAGACACAACTACATTCTAAAATTGCAAAATCTGAAGATTTCACAAAATACTTCTATTTTCAAGCAAAAATGTATTTTTATTTTTGCATGTTAGTTCTAATAAAGATCAGATTTGCATCCACACACACTTTTTGAAATGTCATGTTTTGAGATGAAAACTTCCATTTTATGAAAAGTGAAATGAAAACTAAGAATAATTTTTCCTGAAGTTTCATGAGCAAGTATTTGCTAGTTTGCTCAGCTCTAGCTAAGCTGTCACTATATTACTTGTTACTGGGGGTAACATACACACAACTTGTCACAATTTGATCATCAGGAGGTTCTTTTGCTGGGAATGAGGCTACAATGCCAGGAAGCCAGTGATTCTGGTAATACAGTGTCTTCCTCAGAAGTAGCATCTTTTAGAGATAGACCTTCCACAAAGGCTTAACAAACGGGTCAGCACCGTCCCAGAAAGATACAAGTCTAAACATCAAAGTACCCAATGATCAGTGAATGCCCATGCATCAAGTACACAAGTCATTACAGCAGTATCATAATCATCTCTGCAATCTGGCCACATGTAAGGAGAGTCAGGGAAGATGTGTGAACAACAGCGCAGAGAGTTTGCTCTGCTAGTGCATTTTCTGAGAATGATGCAGGATGACTAAGGTGACCCAGAAATCTTAGCCCAAGCTGTTCTTCAACGCTTCTTCCACAGCAGTCCTGACGAGGCAGGTGATTTTTATTTTATAATCTTCCCTACGTTTTACCCCTTTATCAGTTCTCTTCATCCACTCAAGACATCTGGCATCCTAATGGCTTCTGACCACTAGCCAAACAAGAACGGCAAGCAACTTTCACTATACCCTGTGTCACTCTCACTGTATTAACTGACCTAGGTAATAACTGGTTGCTAAAAAAAATACCCAGGTGAATTAAAAGACAAATGATGCTTTGTTATTTGACACAGGTGCTGAGGTAGTTAACTAATACATACCACTTCTTAAGGACTCTGCTAAATCACACGCTGGATTTTTGCTTCTCTCTTCCAACACCAAGTCTAGTTTTACAGATATAGTCTTTGAAACTGGAAAAAAATTGAGCACTGAACCATGTATTTATTGTCAAAATCCTAATTTGAAAGAACAATGTAGCATGATGTATCTGGCAACTGCAGCAGGAAAGAAAAGACTTAGGGGAGGAAACTTCTCTCAGAATTAGAGACTTTCATTCCTTTAGTAGTTATATGCACCAATATAGCACAGCAATGTTTGATATGATTTGCAACTCTGCCATGATTTCCCACGTCCTAGCCCAGAAACTCTGTAAACAATTGCCTGTTACAGAGAAAGTCTCTCTCTATCTCTATGCAAAGGAAAAACAGAAGGTCTGTTCTCTTATTAGAGCGAATTATTTCTATCACTGTAAATACTGTCTGTCATTCTCTTACTGTATGTCTGTCAAAACAGGCATGGCTGCACGTACCTTATAATGTGATTCTGTCTCCTCTTCCTGAGTAGAACTGGAGGGAGATGGTGTAGCAGATTTACTTCCTGGGGGTGATGGGGAACCATGGGTAACACCGCTCCTCATACCCATCTGAGAAATCAGCTGTGACTGGCTGAGGGCACTCATGTGACCGGCTAACATCCCTGGTCGATTGATCAGGGGGACTTGACGGTTGGAATCATAGGAACTGGCGTCTGAGTGGACCATCTCCTGGATCTAAGTTAGGAGAATATTACTTTTTAATTAAAAATGTATTTTATTTATTGTCTTATAAAATTACCTTATGATGAACTAGTATTGTCTGATTTAGAAATTATATTGCAGAACTGGTAGAGAAAAATCTTCTTCCCTATCCCTTTTCAAAACAAGAGAAGAGAGAGAGTTGGGCAACGTATGCTTGGGATTTCTCCTTTCCACATTGTCCTTGTGGGAAAACAAGGGTTATGTCTACACTGCAGCTAGAAGGTGTAATTACCAGCTCAGGTAGATGCAGACATGCTAGGTCTTCTTGAGCTAGCATACTAAAAATAGCATAGAAGCGTGACTGTGGCAGCACAAGTAGCTGCCTGTGTACATCCTCAGGATCTCAGGTGGGATTGTGACTAGGTGGCTAGCCCAAACTGCTGTCTCGGCTGCTGGGGCCACCCCATTATGCTATTTTTAGTGCATTTGCTCAAGCAGAGCAAGCATGTGTACCTCAACCTGAGCTGGGAATTATATCACCCAGCTGCAGTGTAGACATATCCTAAGGGATTACAACACGAGGGCTTAAATTGTGCCAGCAAAATGTGTGTGTGCATGTACCAGCAGAGAAATGCTTCAGGCTATAATAGTGGGAAGAAATTTCCCCCAGGGGCAGGCTACAGCCAAACTGTCCAAAGTGCGGGTTTTCACACCCTCCTCTGAAGCACCTGGTCCTGGCCACAGGATGTCAAACCAGCTGGACCAACCAACTGAGCACACACACATGTTGTGCAGACACATCGTAGACCCTTGCATTTGAAAGTTCAAACTCCCCTGCCCTGCTCAGGGATGCAGCTGCAGGGAGTAGGGATTCCTCACATGCTGCACATGAGCAAATACAACGTGTTATCGCTTAGAGAGGCTCAAAAAATTAACTTCTTTGCGTTTTACAAGTTACCATAACTTCTTGGTTCCTCTGCTCCCTGGCTTAAACAGAAAAGTACAAGTAGAAATAAATAAATATATCATATACTCTGGAGCAGAACAAGCAGAAGTCCCCAGATTTCCCCAGACAGGCGTGGATTTGCCTTTAGGTCAGAGAGAGGAACATTAGTAGGTTTTGTTGCACAAGTTTGACTGCACTGCGAAAACACAAATTCCAGCGTAACCAGCTGAGGATCTGGCCCCATGCTGAGATATCATTAGGGAAGTGACTTCAGCATAGTAAAACCCAGAAGTGACTGTGTCCTAGACACAGGGGATCTCACACATAGTTTGCTCCCATGTGCTGTACAGACTGGCCCAGGCACACAATGGGGTGTGTTAAGAGTGATGTCTGAGCCTTACTGCCAAGAGCCTTACCTGACACTGCTCTGACTGCAGCATCCCTTTCATGGAAGTTTATGGACTACCTTTTAATTTTTTTAATAACAGTAAAACAGTGGGTGCAAACTCTCCCTTTGACATCAAAGCCCCGAGTTTACAAAGAGAGGTGCCATTCTGGCAAGTCTGAGCCCCATGACATGGCAAGTCTGAGCCTACTGGAAAGGCAGAGAATTCAAGAACTTTTTACTGTATTTACATACTTAAAACCTGCCACCCAGTGCGTCAGACACTGGAACTAATGACCCACGAAACAACAAACACCCAGACCAACATCCTGCCCCCCACATACCAAACATTGCTACATCCACCACAAAGATCTGACTCTACTCAATCATTCATCCTGTCCCCCACAAACGTGTGCCTTGTCCCATCTCCTGAAGGCCAGCAGATTCTGGCTCTGACAGACTGAGGCAACAAGCAAATTCCACAGCCAATAGGGCCAAGGGTTTCAGAAGTGACTATTGATTTTGGGTGCCTGACTTGGGACACCTTAAAGGCCCGCAATTTACAGAGCGCAGGGGCTCAGCACTTTTCAGTGAAGGTAGCCAAAACCATGAGTCACTTTGGACTATCTTACCCTAGGACTCCTCACTGAGATGGTTCTGCTTCCCGCTTCCTGGTAAACAAATAGGATGTGTTCAGAGGTGCACAGCGCTGTGCATGATCAGACTCACGCCACACCAGCGGAATGCCCAGATCTTGCCTTCATGTGCTGCTGTCGGCAATGTGGTGTATAAATGGAGTTCTGTGGGCTGACGTGTCCCCCGAGTTCCCTCAGGATCCCTTCTTAACATGATCACACTTGAAAATCAGGCTCTTCATCCCATTAGCCTGCAACCACCACGGTTAGGCTGGATCCACAAACACAGAAAACAAACCACACGCAACAGAGCAAGACAGATCCGACGTGACTCTCTAACTCCTTAACAGAATGGAGATGGCCTACTCATGCCAAAGGACAGCTTACAATGTAAACTTCCATACTGTGAGCAAATTCCACTCAGTCCACGGCTGCAAGGGAGCAGCATCACACTCACACATTCAAGGCCAAGTTCTGCTCCTACTGAACTCAATGGCAAAGCTCACATTTGTGTCTATGGGAACAGGATCATGAAGAAATAGGCTGCAGGATCGGGCCCATATACAAGGGAACGGGCATGTTTCGCACACTTCAGCAGCTCAGCCCTTTCTTAGCTTCAGAAAACAGCACATGCTGAGGCCTTAACCAATTCTGAAAGCATATCAGACACAACTTGCAAAAATTCAGCTTTGCACATGTCTGGAAAGTAATGTAAAACAACAGACAGAGCCTACCAGAAAGGCTGAAATTATAATTGCCTGAGGGCCATCTGCTTGAAAAGGTACTATTCTTTTGGACAAACTATTCTTTTGGACAGAGAATCTGTATGTCCAGTTCATATGGCAGATTGTACAGACGTCAGGCTTAAATTGCAAACACCACCAATGAAAGGCGGTGCACAAATCATTAAAACGCAGAAGGAAAAGGAGCAAAATGCCAACAGATGCTTAAATACTCCCACGCTATGCTAGGGAGAGAGGCTACAGTGAGGAGAGATACTGCATGAAGAGCTAAAATGCCTTGTTCACCAACAAAAGAAATGTTCATTGTCTTGCCATTTTCAGTCTTACCATTCTGGCACCCATCTCTGAACAAGCCTCAGAACATACAATCAGCCCAGCCTCAAACTGAAGGCCCTTCGGACATGGATGATCTTCCAGGCTGTTGTTCATATATACTATGGTGCCAGGCAGAGTGTGGGAACCTATATACTGAAGGGAGAAAAGACAGATAAAATAGAGATAAAGCCAGATTCTCAGCTGGTGTAAATCATTGTAGCTCAATCGAAGTCAATGGAGCTAGGCTGATTTACACCATATGAGAACCTGCACCATAATCTATCAAAGGTACTTCTAGACCACCCCATCACACAGTAATTGAGCACTGACTCACAGTAATCAGCCTCAGGAATATAATGCTTTCATGAAGAAGAAATCCTGGGGAGGCCTGCTGCACCTCAGATCATGCCACATGATATCAATCCCTTCCTACTGAGGATGAGTCGTACTATTAGAAACATCAGGCAAACTTCAAACATGATGAAAGCGGCTGCAACTCCACTGAAGTCAAACAGGTAGCATCTGCTTTCATCTGGGCTGAATTTTGTCCAGTGTTCCTAATTCCAATTGGTTTTTCACATCTTCCTTCAGGCTCTGGGAATTGCAGTAAAGAAATGGCTGTCATCTATGACCATAAGGAACCCAATGTAAGAGAGTGCAAACTAGTTCCCAACCTGCTTCATCACTCTCTTAAAAGTTCCTTTTTGCGGACTTTAATGTTTGACATTATATATTTTGGATTAAATTTCCGAAGGGCAGAGGACCATATACCTACAGACATCAAAAATACCCAGCTTTATTTATGCATGCAAATTCTATGGTTGTGTGCATAAATCTGGCAATGCATTGACCCAATATGCACCTGCAGCTGCATGCACAAATAAAGGACAGAATTGCCTTTCTATAAATGCAGCATTGTTTTTAGTGGATGAAGCACATGTCTTTAAATGAGGACCTCCTGCATTCTACCCCTGATTTTTGCATGCCCTTGCCCTTTTCACTGAGATGAATTTCCTGACGCCTGATTATCCAATATCACCTGGATCGATTGGTCTTCAGCTGTCATTAAGACTGTGCCAACCACAACACATCCACCATTCTTTACAAGCTCTTGCCTTTCTTCTCCACATTCGTCCTAAACGTTTAACAATGTCGTCTTCCCATCTTCTTGGAGGATGGCCAAGTGGTCTTTTCTGTTCTTGCGGGTACCACTCAGCAATGATTGCAATCCACCTGTTGTCTACGAACCATGCCATGCGGCTCGCTCATCGCATCTTGTTATGTCTGCTTTCCATGACAATATCTTTCACGACATTCCGTTCTCTGATTATTTCGTTTGGGATACTATCGAGAAGGGAGATTCCCAGCATAGCTCGTTCCATTGCCCTTTCAGCTACCAACAACCACTGCTCTTCCCTCTTCATCAGTGCCCATGTTTCACTGCCATACAACATGGCTGGCAGCACTGCTGAGTTGAAGATATTTGGACATGTGGTCTTGTCGATTTTTCTACAATATGAGTATCCAATATACACAGAGTAATAACTGAGACCCGTAGTAATCACAAAAATAGAAGAGTGAGGGGTTACTGAAGGTCCAGACTCGATGTCATAAAAGAACAACAACACTACTATGACATGCTACTCGTTTGGATCCAAGGTTGTAGAAAAGTAAAGCCTTCTTCAGGATATTGACCAAAAGACACTGAACACTTTACTACATGGACCATTTGTCTGATCTAGCAGGGAAATTCCCATGCTGCTCTCCTCCATCACGAAATCTACCCTCCTATGTCTATGGGAGGACTTTGTGTAGTCCTCCCTGTACTGCTTGCTACTCAGTGAAGCTGGCAAATCTGATAAAAAAAGACAACTAGTTTGTATTCCTCTCCCTCAATTAATCCACTATCTCCTCCTCTTCCCCCATATCTTATCTGGGTACACTAAAGCCCCAATCTTGGAAAGACTTAGGCACACACTGAACATTACAGACATGAGTAGTTTTCATATTCACTGGGTTTATTTGTGTTTTAAAGTTAAGCACGTCTCTACATTTTTGCAGAATTGGGATCTAAGCCCTGATATCACTGCAGGACTGAGCCCACAAATACTTACTCACATGAGGGATCCTTACACATAAAAGCAGTCCCAATTAATCCAATATGACCGCTCACATGAATAAAGGCTACTCGTGTGAGTAATGCTTGCCAGATAAGAACCTAGAACAGAATTTCCTCTCAGGGACTAGTCAAACAACAGCCTCAGAAGTGTCTGAAAAAGACTATGCAGCCGAAATCTGTGTTGCCTTTCCTAGAGAAAACCCTACAAGGGTTCACATTAGGCCATTTATCACCTCCCCCTCCCACACACAGATCAAACAATTACCCCCAACCTTTTAAACCCTATCCACATGTCAATGTCATAAGCAGTGTGCTGGAGTTCTCTTACTAATTTCAGAGACAGACAAGCCAGCTACTTACGTACAATCTGATTCAGCCACAGAAGAAGTCAGCAAGAGGGAAATCAAACACAGTCTTAAATATCTTCCAGACGTTTTGCTTTTTATATTAATCTGATTAACGTTAACATGAGTTTAAAGACCCAGGGCTTTATTTATTAACAATTTTTGTTTCCGATAAGCCCACTGAGGTGCAATCTCTCATTAACAGGGGAGTCCTGCCAACCCCAGGAGCAGCACATAAAGTAAGAAATAGAGGGAAGATCTGCTAGGGCTCAGCAGGCTTCAGTGGAAATAAATCCCAACACAGAAGCAGATTTACTGCTGCAGGTCAGGAATTGAGAGCTCTTCCACGACACCAGAAAGCACACTCTGCTCATGCATTCATATCATACGTGCGGGGGTGGAGGGGGGGAAACAGATTTTGACAAGAGCAACCCCTTTTCGTGTTAATTACTTAGTGCTGGGATTTAACTTTCAAACAGCAAATACGTCCCGCACAGAAACACCACCAAGAATTTTACTTAGGCTATGTTTCATGCCCTTTAGGGTCAGGCTACATCACTGTCCTCAGCTCACATCACTGTGAAAAGATACAAATAAATACATGGAGAACTATAGATATGTGAGTTAATGCCAGAATGACAGCAGTGGCCTGTGCTATAAATCAGCAAGGAATTTCCAGTGTGGGGGAGGCTGAAGGGGGAGAACTGTCTAGCTAAGACATTCCCAAAGTATGGGGCTCGCTGGACAGCTGACTGGTCATAGGGCACTGCCCCCTCCTCCTCCTCATTTCCAAATGGTAAATTGCACTGAGACAACTACAACCACTTGCCTCCTAGAACTTTTACATCTAAGCAATTGCTGTAGTGACGGCAGGGATGGCGAGTGATCATGAACGGGAAAGGACGGGCAAATGAGACAGTTTCTGTATGAAAGATATGAAAACGTTTGTGAACAGCAGGTTTTGAATGCAGCTTCTGGGAGTCCTATGCTCAACACAGGAGGCAGCCTTGGAAGGCAGGCCAGTCCTCGCCCACAGACAACCCGCCAACCCCAAGCATATTCTCACCAGCAACAGCACACTGCACCAGAATAACTCTAACTCAGGAACCAATTCATGCAACAAACCTCAATTCCAACTCTTCCCCCATATCTACAGCAGCAACACCATCACAAGACCTAACCAGATCAGCCACACCATTACTGGTTCATTCACCTGCACATCTACCAACGTAATATATGCCATTATGTGCCAGCACTGTCCCTCTGCTATATACATCGGCCAAACTGGACAGTCCCTACAAAAAAGGATAAATGGACACAAATCAGATATCAGGAATGGCAATAAACAAAAACCTCTAGGAGAACACTTCAACCTCCCTGGACACACCATAACAGATTTAAAGGTCACCATCTTGTAGCAAAAAATCTTCAAGACCAGACTGCAAAGAGAAACTGCAGAGTTGCAATTCATTTGCAAATTTGATACTATCAATTTAGGATTGAATAAAGACAATGAGTGGCTAGCTAACTATAAAAGCAGTTTCTCCTCTCCTGGTATTCACACCTCCAGATCAGCTGCTAGAAGAGGACCTCATCCTCCCTGATTAGCGATAACAAGCTGGTTCAGCCTGATTGGACTAACATGGTTATCTCTAAACTGGTCCTTGCCTCTTATTTATTCCTTCCTTTCTCTGGACACTTCCACTGTATGCGTCCGACGAGGTGGGTATTAGCCCACGAAAGCTTATGCTTCAATACTTTAGTCAGTCTTTAAGGTGTCAAAGGACTCTCTGTCACTATGCTCAACAGCTATCTCAGAACACAAGCACAAAAAAGATGGATGGGACTGATGCAAGCCCCTATCTGTGTACTTAGTAAAATGAAATACTATATGACAGCCAGTCTCTATTCATCTAGAACTAGGGCTTGGACTCACCGAGGGATTTAAGCACATGCTTAACTGTAACCACTGGAGTTTAGTCCCACTCACTATAGGGGGGACCACTCATGCTTACAATTTAAGCACCCTGTACAACTGGGACCCAAATCACGGGGCTCTTGGAAATGTGTCTGCCTTTCTACAATATTTCATTCTACAGTTGTCTTTTTAATAGTGAGGGTGATTAACCATTGGAACAAACTACCGAAGGAAGTGGTGGATTCTCCATCTTTTGAAGTCTTCAAATGAAGACTTTATGCCTTTCTAGAAGATGCTTTAGCCAAAACAACAAAGAGTCTTGTAGCACCTTATAGACTAACAGATTTTAGGGATCATCAGCTTTCATGGGCTAAGACCCACTTCATCAGATGAATGTTGTGGAAATTTCCAGAGGCAGGTATAAATATGCAGGCAAGAAAGCAAGGTAAATTCATACCTGCCTCTGGAGATTTCCACAACATTCATCTGATGAAGTGGGTCTTAGCTCACAAAAGCTCATGATCCCTAAGATCTGTTAGCCTACAAAGTGCTACAAGACTGTTGTTTTTGCAGATCCAGACTAACGTGGCTACTCCTCTGATACTAGCCAAAACAAGTTATTGGGCACAATACAGGAGTAACCAATGAAATTCCATGGCCTCTGTTTTACAGGGGGTTAGACCAGATGATCTAATGGTCCCTTATGGCATGAAGATCTATTCATCTTTTAATCTAAATGAGGAGGGTGCTGCAGGTGCATTGACTGAGAGGGTTAGTCATCTCAGAAATGCCACTGTAAGGGCTACTGCAGGTCAGAAATTGAGTGTATTTGCACTGGGCAGAATATTCTTGGGGGCCAAGAGGGAAATGGAATAACAAGGGGGTGAGGCAAGCAGGACTGAGGCACAGCTCGGTGTGGGGAAGCTGGTATGGGACCTGTCTGGCTCACACGCAGTGAGTTCACTTGTAAATTTCAAAGGAGAAAATGGTAAATTTTTCTTGGATTTTGTCAGTTTAATCCAGACCTTTCATGTTCAAGATGATCTGCCAACTCCCAAGGAAAAGCATAATTTATTGTTCTTATTTTAAATTTAAATGAAGAAAAGATTATAAGATGTATGTTTTATAAATGAGGAAGGCTTTAAAATGTGGTTTAAAAAATCCGAAAAGCTAAAATAGCTCATTCTCATTTGCAACCATTCTAGTCTCTTGGGTAAATACTGTATTAAGACAATTTTAAAAACTCTTATTATGTGGGCAATAGACCACAACGGCTCCATTTACCCATTAAATATGTAATCATACATTTTTTCTTTAAAGTGCATATTATTTATGCAGCAGAGCAGAACAAGTCCAGGACTGTAATTATGGATAATGGACACGTGCTGCAAATTCTTATGAAAAATTGTGGGAATGAGTTAGGGGCTGAGCCAGTGCCCATTGAAGTCAATGGAAACACTCCCACTGACCATAATTGCCTTTGGACAGGTCCCCAGACAGCTTATTCAGTAGGTAGGGTGGAAAGTTCAGCAGCTCTGCTTTTTGTTGTCTTTCAAAGACCCGCATATGATTTTCTCCACCAAACCCCATGGGACTCTGGGAGAAACTGGGACTCCAGAAGTACTGTACCAAAAGATTGCAAACCTCCATAACAAAGGGTAGGAAAAATCCCTTCACAACGGGAACTGGCACCTTCCCTGGCATACTCTCAGAATGCTCCTTAATTGGCCAGGATCCCCTCTACCTTGTTTAGACTAAATTTCAGTCAAGCTCACTTCCATCCAATTCCTGGCCTCAGTCAAGCACTGATTTCCACAGGACCACCGAGGTCTCAAAGTGCTTTGCAGACACTCATCAGCTCTCACAACTTCCTAGGGACAGCATCCTCATTCTTGCTTTACAGATGTGGAAACTGAGGCAGGGAAGTGACTGACCCAAGGCCACCCAGTGAAGCAATGGCAGAGATGGGAACAGCTCCACAGCATTTGAGACAGACATTTATTCTAACGTTGGCACATGCCTCCTCCCTAAAACAAGGGAGACCAGTATTATTAGTAGTGACAGAAGAACAGCAAGTTAAGCACTGCATCCTCACTCAGAGCTATTGCCTGCAGTGCACTCCTGGGGTCACATTTGGAAGGCTACCTGAGCAACCTGAAAAATATATTTTGAAATAATCCTGATGCACGATATGGGGGAGCAGGTTCCAAACGTGGGATGGAAGGGTAGGTGGGCTTCCAACTGGATCTGACCTGCTACTGAACTCAGAAAGCTGAGCTCCAGTCATCGTTAGCTGATACTTAAATAAGAGGTGTTGAGGTGTAAGTGTCTCCCAGCCCTTGCATATTATAAAGATTGTCACTAGCACCTGGAGCCAGACACATGGCCAGAGAAACACATGGAGGACAGGGGCATGTTCAAGGAGAGCATTTCATCAATCCAAGCTGGAGGTGACAGAGGCACAAGGAACTGGGCGGATGGCAGAATGGTCTCCTCTCATCAGGGAGATCATCACCTGGGGGAATTCTTCTGCTCCGAGGAATGTCCAACAGACAGCACGTCTTAGCCAACAGACCTCCTCCAGGAAAGGGTACCTGCATCTTCTCTCCCACTTACCCTTTTTCCTCTTTGCTGCTTATTCTTGGTTCTCCTCTCCTCTCCTTCATACAATCAAGCAACTCAGCATTCAAGCACCCACTCAAATAACTCTCCGAATCATGATAATGAAAGCAGAGTCAATGGCACAATCCACACTCCATAATCTCCTTATTTATTGCATTAATAGCTGTTATTTTTCATTCATGACCAGGGCATTTTTACTGAGTGAATGACGGGAGTCTACACTCAATTGCCCCGACCCCGCCAACCCTTCCTCAGAGCAATACAACTGAGGCCAGTGAGCTACTGACATCGGCAGCAGCAGGCCCAGCCTTTGTCACTCACTAAGCTCATATTCTTTTTCTGAAGTGCGTTTTTCAAACGGACAAGGCTGCAGTCATCCCCTGCACACCCACTCCCTTCATTCTACAAGGCTTACTTTTATATCTCTTTACCACAATCACTGATTTTTTAACATATGCTGTGATGAGCAGTATTCAGTGAATAGTCTTGTGTATTCCAGCCTCTCCTTTTTGGAGACCTACATTCAAATTCTTCTAATTTCAGAAATACTAATAACTTTATGATCGTCACTCAGCTTTTAACCAATAACAGTGAGTAGTTTTGGCAAAGGAGGAATCTTTTATTCAGAAAAGTCCAGGAAGCAAAATTCCAAGTCTCCATTGCTCTGTCTCTCCCAAAGCCTAATTAGCTAAATAAACAAAGCAACAACGACTGTCCTTAACAAGAACAAAAGGTACTAGAATGATATGTTCCCCTTACAAAAGCGAGCCCCTCTTCACCTTTCCAGGCATAAGCACCCGATACCCGATGTAATCAACCTTTGCTTCCTGTCATGCTGAATATAACCTATGATGTAGGCTCACTGGTGCAGGCTGGGTGGCTTTATTCTCTGTAAAGTTCCATATGCTCTGATGGAGCCATACGCAAATACATTCATAATTAAATCATCATCATTAAAAGGCATCATCATCACCATTAAAAGGCAAAGAAGAGGATGGCCTCATCATCACCATTAAAAGGCAAAGAAGAGGATGGCCTAGTGAATACAGCTCAGATCTGGGGCATAAGGAACCCAGATTCCATTCCTGGATCTGCCACAAACACCCTGGGCAAGTCATTTCCTTTCCCTGTGCCTCAGTTCTCCCAACTGTGAAGTGGAGACAATGATCTGAATTCTGCTCTCCTATGTGTGTTTGTGGTTCTCACAGAAAGAGAAGCTGTACGTGAGTATCTGAGGGAGAATTTGGTCCTGTTTATGAAGTGTACTGGCATCCTCGCTACACGGCACTACAGAAATGCAAACTTCTAGTCTCCAAAGGTTGCCTCTGTTTATAAGATGTTATGCATCTCAGAGGAACACGGTAAAATGTGATGTAGTAGTTACTAAAGTAATTAAATGCATCTTCCTTAAAAGATTCCCAAAGGCTGCTCTAATTCAAAGCCAGCCTCTTTTTTTAAAAAAACAATATTTTAGATTTTTTTAATGAATATGCATATCAGGCATATAAACACTCCAGCTAATCCTCCACAAAGGAAAGAAAAATAGGTTGACAAACTGCACATGGCGCTGAGCTCCTTGTTTATTGGGAAAACAGTAATCTACACTTTTGCAGCATGAGTAACAAAACAACATTAAAAACAGTCTAATGATTTTGATTTGGGAATTGGACACCCTGGCAGCAAAGATAATGTTTTTAAATATATCAATTGCAGTTTTTTGTTAACTCCCAGAAAATTCATTGGCAAAAGGCAGCTCTTTCCAGCAGTTAGTAGAACAGCATTAGCCAATTTATTTGAGCAGCCCCACAGCGCTGCCGGACTTTTTGCGGCTGGAGATCACGATCAATTGGCACAGGCTCCACGATGGACCAGTCGATCATGATTGACAGGTTGGTGACCACTGATGTAGAAGGTTTTTCCCTTGGGAAAAGAGAGGTAAGGCCAGGGCTTGCTAAAACATGTTCGCAAACCTTGACCTGACCACTTTTTCTAGTCTAAAGAAGTCCTATGAGCCAGGCAAAAAAGGTTCAATAGTTCAGGACAATGACACTGGCCATGCATATCAAAACCAGACTAAAGATCACACCCCAGCTCCACTTACAAAAGATCTGCAGGGGTACCAAACATTCTTGAGTGGCTTTGGTCCACCTCCCAGGATTAGCTCCTACAGCATGTCTCAGACGAGAACTACTTGTCCTTTCAAACTTCATCTCTATTATTATATTCCTGCATCTTTGGCAAACCAAAACCTACAACCTGCTGATATCACCCCACTAGAGGAGCAGCTATTTCAACAGCAGACTATTTGGGGGATCCTCTGGCTACTCCTATCTCTGGCATAGATTATCTCTTCTTAGGTTTGTTCCTAAAGAACAAGACATTACAATCATAATCAGCCTGGGAGGGAAATTATCTGCAGAACAGCTTTGAAGCTAAGTTTTCCCAGCAGGCTTTTTTTGTATTGAAGTTTAAATGTAAACGCATCACCATAGTTGAAATGTGTAAAGATGATTTACTTTAAAGTGAGAGAGAGAGAGACACTGATAAGAAAATATATCCCCAATTACCGCCCCTCCTCTTCTCGATTTGTAACTGCTCCTAATAAACTTTCATGGTCTATAGAAAATGCTCTAGCGCAGTGACAAATTTCTGCTGGAATTTGAGATGTCTTGTTCAGAGTAATAGCTATCTCACACAGGTGCCCAGCTGCTATTGTAAAATCAGTAAGCATTTAATTGAAACAAATGACTATAATAATAGTACATTATCCCTGCAGGCTCGTAGCCATAACAGTTTTAATTATTGAGTTAAGAGTCAAACTAATTTATCCTTTAAAGTAACAGCCACATCTTTGGTTCCACCGATCATCCTATTATGAATATGAGGAGAACAGTAGGGAAGGATGTAAAAAGAAAGTGATTTATTTTGGTAGGGGCTGCATTTATCATGTGGTAGAGACCTTCTAGTGCAGTGGTTCCCAACCACTAGTCTGTATGCCAGTTTTGCTTCCCCTCCCTGTCAGAAGGATCAATCCTTCTAGGTGCTGAGTGCCTCTGGTGAGTGGTTGAGAGCCATCAGTGCTTGTTGATTTTTGGGAGAGCTGAGGGCACTCTGCACATCACAGAACTAGGCTCTGAGGAATTGGCCTTGTGGTGGGGCCCTGGGGAAATACCACTACGATCTCTCAATGACTAGTACATGTTCTGTCCCTTAATAGAGTTTGTGCAGCTCCAAAGCTTAGTCTGGTACATACAAGTCTGGGGCTTGAAGGTGGACAGGTTTCTTGGCAGCTTAGAACATGGAGAGCAATGGACAACAGCTGGTGTACCAGTATCTGATTTGTTAAAGTCTTCCCCTGATAGACTGGTATCAGCATTGTCAGAGATTCAAAGTCCTAGCACCTGAAGGCATGTGATTGAATGACCCAGCCTTCCTTAAAAAAGAAAAAGTTTCTCATTGTCATGGTGAAGCAGAAAAGGCTGGAAACCAGAAAGCAAAGAAAAAGAACCCAACATTCACTATTTCAAAAAAATCTTGATTTTAAAACCAAACTCGTGTTTTGGCAGCCTGACTGGTGACAAAGGCTGAGACCCACTGTCCTGATATAGTTAGAGTGTGATGTAGGCAGATGGAAGCAACAGGACATCACAGACAGACATTTTACCACGCAGTGCACGGGAACTAGGAGAGCAGCAGGCAGTAATGGAGGCTATAGGGGCAGTGCCCACTACCAAAAAACACACAGCAGATTTTAGCACTGATGTGAAGTTTGAAAAAAAATCTGGGTTTAGACTAAGATCATGAAAGATAGATTAGATAGATAATGTCTGATAAAGGGAGGTTTTTAAAGTCTACCTTCAAGGTCAGTTACCTTAAACCCTCCTCATTTTAATTAACTTATGTTTTGCAAACTGTCACGGCACGACGACTCATCCCTGCAGCGCCGCCTACTGTTTATCCAGGGAATCTTCCAGCTTAGAGCACCCTCTGTAGGCCAGTCTCTCCCCGTGTCCCTACCGGATCTCAGTGCCCTTTTTCTTGAGGTGCTGCCCCCTGGCAATACTCCTACAATCTACCTCTGGGTCTCCCCTCCTAATCCCCATTTTGCCTCAGTCTGGGCTAGGCATCAAGTCCCTGCTCCTTGGGACAGACTGCAGTGTAAAAGCCACTCATCATAGGCAAGGGGGTTTCGATCTGTGCCTTTTTAGGCCTTCCTATCAGGCTTGCAGCCTGGGGAGTTGCTAGGCTGGAGCTCCCCAGCTCTCTTGCCTATTTTGCCTATTCCACATCAGTTACCCTGTCCTGCAGGAAGCCAGGCCCTGCTCCCTCCCAGCCTGGAAAGAGACTCCCTAGGTCCTCCTTCTCAGACCTTCCATAAGGGCCAGCTGTTGCCTCATTGGGGCATGGACCAGCTGTTGCTGCTTCCCCAACCAACCCAGTTTTCCCCAGTCACAGCCCTCAGCAGAGCTGTTTTAACCCCTTCAGAGTTGGAGCGGGTAACCATCCCGCTACACAAATGCAATGTTTCATTTTCTTTGCCACAGAACTGACCCAGGACATTATCAGCTGAAATCTCTCATGGATTCTTCGAGCTCAGATACATTTATTTTCTGCATCTTCACCTGTAATGTTTTTGTTCTGCTTGTTTTTTTTACCTTGGGAATATCAGGAATCTCTACTCTGGCCTCCCTTGGCTTAGCTCCAGGGCTCGGTAGGGGCTCTAAGAGGATGTGTATTGTTATTCGCATGCCTTAATTGAAGATGTTACAATTGGAGGTTTTAATGGAAGTTTCCTTTCTCTAAAATATTAATTAGCCATTGCTGTTAATAGGTGTTAACAAAACAAGAGTTTTTTACTCAGCTTTCACTCTCTTAGCGTTTAGGGTGCCATCATTTCACTACCTTCCTAACTGTCATACAGACTTTCAGGATAGGCAGGACCTGATTTTCTAATGTAAAAAGAACAAGAAGAAAAACAAAGGAATCAGACTTGAAACAAAGAACCTCAAAGTCTTTTAAGTATTATGTATCCATTGCGAAGAAGCAAAAGAGGTACAAGCAAATTTTTTTCCGTTTGTAGGTCACCTTTAAAACATGATATGGAAAAGCATAACATTCTCTAAGCAATATTTGCAACAGTATCCTTACAACAGACCTCAGGGCTTGATTCTGCAAAACACTTAAAGAGATGCCCAAGTTTACTCAAACAAATAGCCCTAATGAGTGAAGAAGGATAACTCACATACATAAGAGTCTGCAAGAGTTAGCCCCGTAATTTATTTATGATAGGAATAAATAAACTGGGATGTGTTCTGGTCTTATTTACACTGGTGAAAGTAGAGTAACTTCATTGCTTCCATGGAGTTACATTGCTTTACAGCAGAATATTTCAACTCAGAACAGAACGATGCTGAGTAAGACAGGATGGTAAGAGGGTTAGCGGGGTCGAGGAAGCATATATAAAAACATGTATTTCTGCTTGAGAGAGAAGATGGGTGACGCAATATCTTTTATTGGACCAATGTCTGTTGGTGAGAGAGACAAGCTTTTGAGTCATCAGAGCTCTTATTCAGGTACCTTTCCCAGACCCAAAGAGAGCTGAGTGTGGCTCGAAAGCCTGTCCCACATCAACAGAAGTTGGTCCAATAAAAAATATTACCTCACTCACTTTGAGACCGACACAGCTACAACTACACTGCATACATGTATATCTGATAAACAGAATCCCAACAAATATGAAAAGTATGCAAAAAATCTTTCCAACATGCAAAGTTCTCCCTAAAGTCTATCTGTTTTGTGCCATTATGGAGCTAGGAATAGGAATTATATTTTTTAAAAAATGTAAAGACGTACATGAGAGATTAAATAACCATCACTGTATTAAATCTTTATACCATCAGCCAGCACATTTTAATGGTCTTCATTAGAAACCTCAGGAGGAGTTTTGCCTGAGTAAGGACTGGAAAATTGGGCCCTCCATAGCGCAGGTATCATAAGCACTCAAACAGTTGCTAAGTTAATAATTAAGGTAAATGGGTAACTACATTTTTGATCAAACAGATGTTATCACCAGTTTCCTCATCCATTGTCATGTCAGAGACAAAGGGAACCCGGTATTGTTTTTGGAACATACCTGCACGACAATCTGAATTCAGCATTTTGACAGGCTCTGATCTAATGTTATGATATCCTATTATTAGTAGGAAAAGAATCAACCAAACACAATTAACATTTCATTATGAAGATAAATCACTCTGACTTCTGTGCAAGGAAAGAAATAGAAAACAGGATGGAGACAGCATTTAACAAATGGGGGATGTCTCTCATTAATATTCCTAGCTTTCTCACACTAAGAGCACGACCAAAAGGGATATCCCAGGGTTCTGGAGCAGTTCCTAAACATTGTTATTTTCATATTATAAAAACATGCCATCATACACATTTTCAGTGATGAATGTAACTGTGGATTAATGTAGCAGACTATCCACAGCGAACCCAAATCCAATAACTCGGAAAAACCCAGGAAGGTGTTATTCTCTTTTTAACAGAGAGATTCCTTGTCTCTGGGGCAGCAGAATTATTACATAGATTGTAACATTTTATCTTTCTTTAAAAATCCCGCTAGCCCTTCACAAGGAATAAAAATAGCTTCTGCAGAGCAGTGGATTCAGTTGTGACGTTGCCTGCTGGTTAACAATCCATGGATGGAGCTTTTTCCAGCGAAAAAGTAGTATTTTTAGTTTACTTTCTGTTGAACAAACAATTTTGAAACCTTTTATTAAGGCAAAGTTACAATAAAATGTTAACATGCAACCTTGTACATTACTTATTACTTATGGAGGATCAGGTCAATATTCAAAGAACCTGGCTAAAGATTCTGGCTTGCTGGCTGGGGAGCCCTCCTTCTCTGAATATATTAATGTCAACAAATTTCTAAATATATGTCCCCTTTTTGGCACTTGTGTACATACTTGATGTGAAAGTTTTTCCACTGCAAGGACAGTCAATATTTTACAATACAATATACTACAATTCACAGGAGGAGAAGTCACATATTTCCAATAATATGGTGTTACAAGATCCAGAACCAAATGGTACTGTCAGTAACATCCACAATTTTCCACATGGGCTAATTCCCCGTAATGGTGTGCCAGTGTGGTGTAGTAGACTGAATACTGCCTGGGAATCAGCAGAGCAGGGGTCTGTTCCCACTGACCTGCTCTGTTATTTCACCTCTCAGGGCCTGTTCACCCTCCCACCCTTTGTCTGTCTTGTCTGTTTAGACTGTGGGCTCTTCAGGGCAGGCACTCCTTTGATCATGCATATATACAACCCCTGACACTATGGGGCTTTGGTCTCGGAACCACTGGAATACAAAGAACAATGACAACAAGTCTGGGTAAGGGGCCTAGCAGCTGGGATTACTACTGAAAACAGAAGTGTTTGCAGCTGATACTGAGAGTTTGGGTGTATGAAGGAGCTTGGGGTCTCCTGTGCTCACTTATTTCAAATACATTCAGCTGAATAAAATAAAATAAAATTAGAACAATACTTTGGGTCACATTCAACTCTCAGTTGAGCCTGGCACGTGTGCACTCCAGAATTTGGAACTTATATGTTTTTCTGGACGTCTTGATGCGGGAAACTTGAGATCTCTGACAGGTTCTAGTGAATGCGTTACTCCATCGCAGCAGGGACTGGAGCCTTGGAGATCCAGTCTACTTCCTTCCTCCAGCTCATTGGTTCACATGGGGAAGGGTGGATTTCTATAGGCATATATTTATGTACTTAATTCTCATTAAAGGTCCAGGAATTTACTATACTATGTATTGCACAAGACTGTCCGGGCACAGAAAGTGTTGCGAGATTTATTAGGAGCCCTGCTGAGAGTGGGTTTTATATGAAACATCTGGAATGCTATGAAGAAAGGAAAGCTGATAGCGCTGGACAGAGCTGGGGACTAGAGAGAGATTTTGAATGCTGGTTTGAGTCAGAGGCTCAGGTAAGAGAGGAATGCACAGCAGCCCCTCCTCTACTAAAAGCAGGGGGAGACTCCTGGCTCCTCTTCCCAACTTGAAATAGCTGCCCAGTCCTACAACTCCCTCTCCGGCTTCATTCCCCCATTACAATCGCTGGCTTGAGTCTCTTGTCTAGGTTCTCTTGGGAAAGGCCAAGCGCTTGAACTGCCTCGTTCTGAATTATCATTCTGTAGTTTGGTCACTGCACCTGCCTTGCCCCAAATTTGATTCATCCTGCAAGTGGGGTGTCTTGAGCTACACTCAGAACAGCTGACATCTTTTCCATGCACCAGGCTGCATTAGGAATGTATTAGGAGATGTGAATGAGTGCTAGGGGCTAAGAGAAGGGAACAGAGTTAGGACAGCAAGGGTCTGATTTCTCTCCCAGCCTGTACCTTGCAATGTCACACCTGAACAAAGTGCAAGGCAGTACGGCCATATTTTATCCTTAGTCAGTCAAGCTGTAAAGGACTCCACAGGATGTAAGGAAGGACAGAACCATGCTGCTAGAGGCTACTGTTCTGTTTTCTACTCTGCCTCCAATTTTCTGTGAGACCACGAGAAGGATTTTCAACCTCATTGTGCTTCATTTGATCCAGCTTTATAACAGGCACAAGCAGAACAGACAGACTTATGGCCTGTCTACACTGCCCCACAATATTGACTAAGGGAGTGTATACTGTAATTCCAGCAGGTGGGCACTGCAGGTGTGAATGTAAAGGCATCGAGTTTACACTAGTGCACTTATGTATGCAACTAAATAGGCCTTGCACATTTATCAATATTGGCAGATAAGGAAAAACTCTGTTGGTAAAGTAAATAAATCAGCCATGGTCTCCCTCAGTTCACCCTTCATGGAATTAGTGGACAAACTGATAAACCTTGATACTTGCACAGAAGGTCACCGAGTTTAGTCTTGTTGGACAGAAAGTGGGGGAGTGAACTTCAGAGACAAGGACTTTGCCCCCAGTTGACATGAAAATCAAGGCACTGTCAGCACATATATCCAGGCTAATCTCAGTATGGTAAGAAGGAGGAGCTGGTAGCCATGATGCCAAAGATTTGCTTTGGTAGAGCAAAACTTTTAACTGACCGGGACAAGACTGGAAGCCAGTGCTCTCCCTGGAGCACTCGTGTAAAACATGCTTCTGCTGAGAAGCCCATGAAAGTAGACAGGCTACTGCATTCTACAGCAACTGAAGGTTAAGTGTTGTTCCAAGTGTTGCCCAAAGTGGTAATCATGTCTGGATTGACAACATTAACCCTGATCATTCTTTGTTGCCCCATTTTCAAGAAAGAGGAAAGCAAACTAGAAGAGATGCAGACAAGACTCTAGGATGACCAGGACAATGGAGGGCCTATCTTACGAAAGAAGCCTGGAAGAGGTTGGCTTGTTTAGAACAAAGAAGGCTGAGAAGGGATATGATTGCTCTCTACACACACATCAAGGAGGTAAACACCAGGGAGAGTGAAGAGCTATTTAAGCAACAGGACAATGTTGACACAAAAGCACATAGGTATAAACTGGCTATAAACAAATTCAGTCTGGAAACTAGAAGAAGGTTACTAGCCACAGGAGGGGTGAGGTTCTGGAACAGCCTTCCAACAGGAGTTGTGGGGGCAAACAACTGAATTAGTTTTTAGAGAGAGCTGGAGAAATTTGAGTGCAATTGCATGACAAGGTTGCTTGTGATGAATTGGGCATGGCTCAGAACCTCATGCTTCAGGAAGGGATTTTTTTCTCCCCAATGTATTCTGGGTTGGTTTGGGGTTTTTTTTGCCTCCTTTCTCTAATGGCCACAGCTGGAGATGGGGCACTGGAGGGCCAGGGCTCTAAAGTGGTACCAACCATTCTCTCTCTCTAAGGTGCTTGACTGGCTGGTCTTGCTCACATGGTCAGTGTCTAACAAATCACTACATGTGGAGTTAGGAAGGAATTTCCCCCCCCAAGTCAGACTGTCCTTGGGTTTTTTTTGTCTTCTTCTGTAGTGTGTGGTCCACTTGCAGGGATAATCTGGGTATATTTCATTTAATCATTTCCCTGACACAGCGGGAGTCTCAGGCACTAGTATACTTTGGTCCCTCCTATTCTGGTCCACTGTGGGCTGTAATACTTTGGTTTAATGTCAGTTGGTTTAGTTTGTAGCACTGGTAGCCTATCTTAAGGCTTGTCTTCGCTATGGGGGTAAGTCAACCTAAGTTACGCTACTCCAGCTATGTGAATACCAGCTATGTGAATAACGTAACTGAAGTTGATGGAGCTCAGGTTGACTTACCCTGGTGTCTTCACAGCACTGAGTCAACGGGAGATGCTCTCTGTTCGACTTCCCTTTCTCTTATCTGAGAGCTGGAGTACCATGGCTGACCGGAGAGTGCTCTGCCATCGATTAGTGGGTCTTCACTTGACCACTAAATTGACCCCTGATACATCAATTGCAGCATGGATCTCCCCTGTAGTGGAGTCTAACCTTTATACTGGTTATCAGTCTAGATGGCCTGATTGTCCCTTCTGGCCTTAAACTTTATGACTTTATGATTATTGAACCCAGATGGAGTTTTGCCATTGACTTCAACAGACGCAGGATCAAGATCCAAAGCAAGTCAATGTATATACTGTGACAATCATGTCTGGTTACAATTATACAAGTGAGCTAGAGTTCCATCTAGCTGCAGAAACTGCCATCATGTTTCTCTCTTCAAACTTAGATTCCAAAGGGTAGACGATGATCTTAATGGTGCAGGAAAAAACAAAGTACTGTATTGTTCCTCTTGCTGGAGGTGAATCAGTTTTCATTTTGCACACTGCAAGTAATCAAGCTGTCTGTGTCATCCAGTGCGCATTGCTCTAGATCCCAGCTGGAGAAAGTCAAATACTTTTCTTCAACTAATGTATTCGGTGAGCTTTATGATATTAAAAAATATTCATATTACTTCATTAATTGCTATCCAGCGACAAAATGAGGTTGATAATTCAATGAACATATTTTCAAATAATCTATTCAATTAAGTCTCAGGACATTTTGTGAATAAATTATTTGATAACCTTTTTAAAATTGCTGGAGAATGAACACAATAGAAACTCAACCAGCCATTGCATCAATGTTTCCCACCAATTGTGAACCAGGATTCTTCTTATGCATGCAACAGGAATTACCTCCTGCTCCTGTAAAGGATGGTTGGGAAGTTAATTAGGGCCAAATTTGTGCTTCTTTCTTGGGCACAGAAAGACCTAAAAACAGTAAAATGGTCTATTTCCCTGTGTGTGCATTAGGAGGGGTGGAAAGGGAGGTTCTTGGTTGCAGGTATAGGGTTCAGGGGATATTTGTAGGATATAAATGGCAATAAGTTTTCATCAAACACAGAATTGTAGAATCATAGAATATCAGGGTTGGAAGGGACCTCAGGAGGAGCAACCCCCTGCTCAAAGCATGACCAATCCCCAACTAAATCATCCCAGCCGGATCAAGTCTGACCTTAAAAACCTCTAAGGGAGGAGATTCTACCACCTCCCTAGGTAACCCATTCCAGTGCTTCACCACCCTCCTAGTGAAAAAGTTTTTCCTAATATCCAACCTAAACTTCCCCCACTGCAACTTGAGACCATTACTCCTTGTTCTGTTATCTGGTACCACTGAGAACAGTCTAGATCCATCCTCTTTGGGACGCCCTTTCAGGTTGTTGAAAACGGCTATCAAATCCTCCCTCATTCTTCTCTTCTGCAGACTAAATCATCTCAGTTCTCTCAGCCTCTCCTCATAATTCAAACATGAATATAAAGAATTCTCTCTACTCACTGGAAAAATGCATTTAGTTTAGGATCCACCAATTCAAAAAGAAATGGGAATGAAGAGACTTGAGAGGAGAAAACAAACATGATCAAAGCCTTGCAAATAAGACCTGTGAGAGAGGTTTGTGAGAATCAGGCATATATGCTGCAAAGAAAAGTCTAAGAAGAGACAAGTCTGCAGATATGTAGAGAAACAAGGTAAAGAGGGCAGGGATCATCATTTAAACTGCAACAGGAAATACTGCACTTAAATATTGGGAGAAATGCAAAGAAGAATGTAATAAACTGCCCAGGGAGGAGGTATCATCTCGGTCACTGGGGATATTCTGTCAGGAGGCCAGACGCCATGCCTTAACGAGAACAGACTCCATCCTGACTGAAATGCAGCGAAGAGAAATTATTAATCAGACAGTCCAGCAGAGACAACACATTCAACCCAAATCTTCCTATGCAAAGCTGTTGTTCCCTGTGTTCTGGATGCAGATGAGGTGAGGCCCCATGGCTCCAAAGAAGCTGTTAAAATGTATCTATAGTGGACAGAGTTTGAAACTTCCCCTGACCTTCTGATAATAAATAATAATATTTTGCAATCTCAGCTGCCTGTCATCACGGGGTCTCAAAGAGCTGTGCTGGCCAGACTTTCACTTCACAGCTATGAGGGGGGATGGTAAACTGAGGGCCACTAAGTCTTCTTTGCACAGCCCAAGTGATGCAAAGTGGATATCAGCTGGGAAGAAATGACCAGCAGAGTTCTCCTGCACAGGGGACATTATATCTGCTGTCAGAAGCAGTGGAGTTGCCTCTTGTGCTAGCCAGCACCACAGACTTCCTGGGGCACCGGAGGGCATGTGGGAGATATGGAGGGATATGGCAGAGGAGCTACACCCAATCTTCCACTGACAGGGTATCTGAAGTACTATTTGCCAGTGGCCTAAACTAGAGCCACTCTAACCACTGGGGATCACTTCAGCCACCAAAAAAGTGCTTTCTCCTCTGACATGGAAGGCAACGGCTGCCTAAAAGCGCACGACAGCACGCTGCAGCCATTACCTTCACCAAGGCTCAGAAAGTGGTGCCTAGGCATCATGCTGGCTCTTTGCACAGAGGGAATTTTCACCCAAAATGAACATGACTATACACGTCCATCTGAAACATCAGGGAGGATTTAGAGAGGCAGAATATAATTAATGATCTTTAATTACCAGAAACAGATTCCCAAGGAACAAAGAGCTTGTTTTCATGCACATAACTAAAGGAATAACAAAACAAAAGCAGAAAAATGAGAGAGAGAAAGTCTTCCACTCAGTATCTCCAGCTGTAGGAGCCTCCCTTGGAGGAGATTGCTTTGTTTGGTGGGTTTGCCAATCCTTGACATTATTATAGTGTGTTTTATAGCTTGAATTATGTTTCACTCTTCTCTTTGCAAAGTTTTGCACTATTAAAATAGATCAAAAGTCCCTTTTTCTTCCCCTAGGGCTTGCTCCTGCAAACAATTATGCACACACTTAATTTAAAGCATGTACCTACCTCTGTTAAAGTCAATGGGGCTACTCAGGCACATGTGTAAGTGTTGGCAGGTTCAAGGCTGCAGTGATAGCTGCACTCCATGTGGAGACACTAAGAGAATTTTGGGAACACAGGGCCATGGCATGCTTGACTTTTCACCCTTAACATTTTGTTAACGTAGGGGTTTTCGTATATAATTACATACATAAAGAAGAGACCAAAACCCCAATGCTGAAAAGACTTATGCACATGCTTAACTTCATGCACTGTGAGTAGTTCCACTAATGTCAATGTGATTGCTCACTGGGCATAAAGCTAAGAACATGTCTAAGTCTTTGCTGAATCAGGACCTAGGTCAGCGGTTCTCAAACTTGTGGGGGTGGCAGCCCTTTTTCTCATCCCTGCGGGCCGCCACGACCCCTGTGTCTCTAGCCAAGCCGAACGCTTCTGGTTTTGGCAGCATTTTGGCGGACATGCCGAGAGCTTCACAGTGTCCGTCAAAAAGCCGCCAAAACCGGAAACTTTCACCGGCAGCTTTTCGGGCGGACATTTTGAAGCGCACGGCATATCCACCGAAAAGTGAAAGCGTTCAGCTCGGGGGCACTTCAATGGTGCAGGGAGTTCACAACCCCCCAGGAATCTCCCCACGATCCCCCGGGGGTTGCGACCCCCAGTTAGAGAACCGCTGATCTAGGTTATGTTATTTTCAGGTGCCACACATACCTTATACTCACATGATTCAAAATTACATTGCTGAAAAACAAACCGAAAACAAGCTGAATCCCTCAGATAACTTGCATGGAAATAACAGGGAACAATGTGCTGGCTACTGTCATAGGCATGAGAATACTGGACCACTGGTCTGGTCTGGTAATTTCTGCGTACCTACGAAAACCTTTCTAACGACAGTCTGAGTTGGACCAATTTCTTCCATGGAAAAGCTCACAGGAGGGAGAAATGCTTGCGGAACATGCTAAAGGGGGTGTAGCGGGGTGGCTACACCACTCCTAAAATAAAAGGGGTAAAACAGCCCTAGAGAGCGCTGTTGCTGGGAGAGAGCAGCAAACTTGGGCTGTGGCTGGAGGAAGCAGCAAACTTAGGCTGATTGGAATAGCAGCCACAGCTGTGGCTGGGTCAATCAGAGCCCAGCTGGCCCTTATAAAAGGATTGAGAGTTAGGAGCTGAAAAACAGTCTCTCTCCAGGCTGGGAGGGAGTAGGGCCTGGCTGCCTGCGGGACAGAGTACCTGAGGTGGAACAGTGCTGGGGGAATAGGCAAGAGAGCTGGAGAGCTTCAGCCTAACAACTCCCCAGGCTGTAGGCCTGAAGTGAGGCCTAAAGAGGGTAATGGGCTGCAGGCAAAGGCAGCTGATACAAACCCCCTTTGCCTTTGATGAATGGCTTTTTACACTGTAGTCTGCCCCTGGGAGTGGGGGCTTGATTTAGATGGGAAGTAGCCCAGACTGAGGCAAGGCAAGAATAGAGGTTTGGGGGTTCCCCAGGGAGGGGAGACCCAGAGGCAGAATGTGGGGTGGGGGCGGCACCAGCGCAGCAAGCACGTGCCTGGGGCGGCAAGCCGCAGGGGGTGGCCTGCCAGTCCCTGTGAGGGCAGCAGTCAGGGCTGCCTTCAGCTGCATGCCTGCGGGTGGTCTGCCGGTTCTGCGCATTCAGCAGCATTTCGGCGGCAAGTATGCTGAAGCCGACAGACCAGCTGAACTGGTGACACCAGGGGATCTTCCGCAGGCTTGTTGCGCTTGGGGTGGCAAAAAACATAGAGCTTCCCCTGGTATGGGGTTATTGCCAGGGGACAGCACCCCAGATAAGGGGGCACCGAGGCCCATGAGAGACATGGCGGTCAGCGAGACACCAGCCTGCAGAGGGCGCTTTGGGCTGGAAGAGCTAATTCCCAGACAGCCAGCAGGAGATGCCGCAGGGGGGAGTCATTGAGCTACTACAGGGTTAAGAGTGTTCTGAGCCTCAGAGAGATCTCACTCTGCCCTCCAACACTAGAGATCTCACTGAGCTCAGGGAGCCTGCCCAGCATGCTATCCTCTCTGCGGAGCTACATAAGGAGAAGACTTCAGTGTAAGGCTGCATAAGGCTTCAGTGCATCGCAGGATCAGGACTGCAGATGTTAACACTGACAGCATCAGCTATAATTCCCACGGGAATTTCCAAAGGAAATTAAATAGGCCATCTGAAAGAAGACTCTCTGGAGTACCCCTGTCCATCATAGCAGCCGGAGTCATACACTGTCCTAGCCCATGGTGCACCACTGGCATGGAGGTATGTGATTGAGGGGCCAGGAAATGATGCCAAGTTGGCTACTGCCTGTTCCCTCCATGTTTATGGGGCCCTTGATGCACGATTTCTGCTACATCCATCCCTTCCACACTGTACAGAAGAGAGAGTGACAGTGACCATGATGTTTATTTAGCAGTAATACCCCTCAGCATGAACGTTTGCCTTTTATTGAACCCTTTCTGCACTGTACCATCCACCTTGTTTTATGTCTCTCCTGGCCTTTCCCAGACATTTTAGATATTGCATTCCCATAAAGCAATAGGCTGAAAAGTAATGACAGGCCTCTGAGTTTTACTGCAAGGAGTAAAAAAAAAAAAAAAAAAGTGTGATTTCAGAGCAAGAAAAATGGAGGACTATGGAAACAATCACTCCCTTGGGATTGTGCTCTGTGAATTCATTTTAAAAGCATGCTTTTTCATTGCAAAGTTTAACAGCTCACTTTTCAAATATCATAAAAAACCCCATTCAGTTATGTAACAATGAAGTCTAAATATGTACCCCAACATTTACACTGCACTTTCAAAGAGAGAGCTAACAAGAAGGGACACCCTAACATACACTGGAAAAAACTCTCTCTGCAGTTATTTCCCAGACTACCTCAACAAACTCAATGGAATTGCACAGGGTATTAATCATGGCAGAATTTAGCCTTCTATGTTTCCATCTGATGTACCTGGAAATGCTGTAAGTTACATTTGAATCAGGGAGATTTGTATTCCGCTGAAGACTGTATGGGGCCGTTAGTTTGCTGTGTGTTTTTATGACACTGTGAGAGTTCCCAGAAACAACAGGACACATAGACGGTGGATAGTTTTAAGGCTAAGATGCTGGCCCAGGACTCGAGAGACTTGGCTGTAAATCCCAGCTCTAACAGAGGGTCTCAAGGCATGTCACTTAACTTCTGTACCTCAGTTCCCCATCTGTGACATGGAGATAATATGTGCCTACCTAATAGGGTAAATTAATTAATACCTCTGAGGTGCTAAAATACTACTCTGAGAGGGGTCATATAAGTATATAGCAGAATAGATCAATAGTTCCTCTAATCTAATACTTTGTCTCTGGCAATGGCCAATGCTGGATACCTCTAACTGGTGTAAAACTCTCACAATGCATCTGTATGTACAATTCTTACCCCAGGAGGGGAGGGAAAAGGGATGTATCAGAACTACCTTCTTACCCCAGCTGCTGACTACTTTAGTTTCTGCTCTGAATCATGACAACTGATAAACATTTTTAATTTTTATCCGAGCTAGGGTAAGTGCAGACACAAATGATAGTAAATGCAAAAAGCTACATTAATGTAATATTAAGGTTGCCCAGTTAAAGTCACAAAACATCGAGAAATGCCATATTTAAGGGTCCAGTAGCCTCTTTAACAGGGCCCATTGTGCTCCTGTATATGTTATGGTATACATTTCATTACATTAACAGTAATATATTAAAGGTGATCTGCAAAGGACTTAAAAAATATGGGCTTGTGCCCCTCTTGCTTCTTTAGGATGGATAAAGAACACCTCAACTTCCTTCCTTCCTTCTTTTTTTACCTTATAAAATCAAGAAAGCCAGTCTGCTTTTCATGAAATTTGAAATGCACTGGATCTAATGCACTGTACTAGATCTTTCTTACAAAAACAAAAATCATGCTTTATATGGATCCTTAATGAACCAAGGTGACCACCTGGGACTCAGGAAATCAAACACATTCGCTCCCAAATCATAATCCTCCAAAAATTTAATCCCAATGGGAAAATCAAGACCAATATGGGATCTACTACAGGTTTGATTTTCCCAGTTGGGATTAAATTTTTGGAAGGATGATCTTGATCCATAAGTGTCAGCTATGATGTACTACGTTATAGTTACATTACTATTTTATCATTTTAAATAGTCCCAAGCATCCAAAACAAGTGCAGTTTAACCAGCAGTTAAAGCCTCAGTCATTCCAAATAACAGCAAAGTTTCTCTAGTTAAATATTTATAATGTGTCAAAATATATCAGTAACTTGGGAGTGCACAAATAATATTTGGAATCAGAATGGCCAACTCATTTTAGGAATTACTATAAGCAAGAAAAGATAGAAAAACTATTTTTTCAGTGCACCACAGAGAGGAGAACAATAGGAAAAATACTCATCTCAGTATCATCCACACTAGACATGTCAGAGGGCCATGTTAATAACATGGTAAAACTCAAAGGCAATGACAAATATTTCAATTAGGGTCTTTCGAAAAGTTGCCCCTCCTTGTTTTGCATATAGTGTTACCAAAATATTTCAAAAAGATTGGCACACTCAACATCACAACTGCATTTCCATCCAATCAGCTATTAAGGACACATGCCAAATCAATGTTTACATTCCAGATCAAATCATACATCACACAGATCTTATAAACTTAAAGACCTGGAATTAAACAATAGCACCTGGAAGGGAAACTCTTTCATTCACTGTAAACCAAAAGGCACATGCATGCCATGTCATGCCAGGCCCTGATATGTTTTGCCTTATGTTGGGCTAAGGATCTTGATTCTCTGGAATATCTCTCAGTCCACAGAACTTCAATGTGTGCTTTCAAAATGGATACAGCCCCTAAGAAAATACAACTGTCTCCATACATATAAATAGTAGGGCTTTATAACTGGAAAGAGCATACCCAGAAAGAATGAGGTAATATGGGTGAATAGGGGGAAACAGAAGTAGTACCAGCCCATTTGATTGGGAGAGCGTCTGCCATTAGTTTTGAGGGTCTGCAGTGCTGGGGTGATTTGAGATCTCCAGCTGCTGAACATATTACAGTAGTAGCCTGGTCAGCTTTTTACCATCTGTCCATGAGTAGGAGGTTTTGCCCTTCCCTTTGGATGCAGATATTGCCGCTGTTATCCATGTTTGCTACCTCAAGATCAGACGACGGCAACGTGCTCTGCGTGGGGCTGCACCTTAAAACTGTTCTGAGACTGAAGCCAGTGCAGAACCACCAGCTCGCTTACTGAGTGGGGCATCTCTCTGGGAGCATGTGACACCACTGCTCCAGATCGGCACTGATTGCCCATTGGTCTCTGGGTGGAGGTTAAGGTGTTGATCATGACGTAATGAGCCCTAAATGGCCTGGGATCAGCCCACCTTAGGGACTGCCTCTCTCCCTGGGCCATACTGCCACAGCTGCAGGCAGCAGGGGTACCTGAGCTGGATCCCCCTCATAGACGAGAAGGGCATCTGGCAGGGCATGCTCCGTGAGGACTCAGAGTCTCTGGAACTTGCTCCTCTACCCTGGTCCAAAATAGCCCAAATATGGTGACTTTCTGTGCAGGCTGCAAGAGACACCACCTGTTTGACACATCTTTTGTAGAGGGCTGAGGGTGAGCTCCCCATAACAATGAGGCACTAGAAGGGAGCTTCTGTGGGCGTCTGTCTGAGGTCTTGTGAAATTACTACTGTAATGCTGCTGGGATTTTACTGCATTAATGATGTACTAGGGCACTTAGGACCCTGGACAGGCATCTTTTCATATTTAAAATCCAAATACATCAAATTAAATACATGCCCCAATTTAACCAACAAGAACATGCCACATAACGCCAAACACTGTAAGCCACTGTACACTTGCCGGCTGTCTCACCCACTCCCTCTGTTTCTATCTTGATTGACAGGAGCAGCTCATGCTTTGGTAATCCACAGAGAGCCCTGGAGGCTGACACTTTTTTACATCTCTTCCCTCTGATCTCTGTATTTGTATACTGAATTTGATCATGACATCTGTGCCTTCCCACTGCTGCCCTCTGCCTGGTGAAGAAAATGGGGATTCTGGGAACTTGAGAAATTTCTTGACTTTTTTAGTAAGTTCAGTTAAAGTGGATTCTCATGTACAGCTTTGTGTTCTCTTCCTCTACTAGAACAGTCTCAACTTCCTAAACAGTAAAGGCCCACTCCTGGGCATTGCTCAGTGCCCTCAGCTGCCATCGCCATCACCGTCACCATTAGTAGAAAGAGCTCAGTACTGCCTGCCCAGAAAAAACTCAGCACCTTGCTAAATACAATCCTCTGATGAAAACTTAATGCCAATGAAAGAAGGGAGGAATAATTCCAAGACCCAGCATGTTGCCCATATAACTTTACTCCAGACTTTAAACCTTCTCTGTTAAGATGTCAGCCCTCCAATAAGGCCAACTCTCACATGGACTGATCTTCCACTGATCTTCCAGGTGAGCAGCTTCCATGACAGAGTTTATAGAACATTTTAATGTAGTCAAATAGCCAGGCAGTCCCTTCTGTGATACTGGCAAATATCCCACAACAAACACTTCATTAACATGCCACAACAGCGATAAACTACCCACCACAGGGCCAGGTTTCACAATTCCATTGTGCCAAGCCTCAAGTTCTCTTCTTCTATGGACTGCAGCTCAACATACCAACTGCATGCAAAGAGTGTAGCAGCAGGCGTGAGTCCTTCCAGAAAGCCCCTCCTGAAATGAAGACTTGAAAATGACAGACCGGAGGAGAGGAGGAAAAGAAAAATCTTCTAAACAAATCTCAAACTAATCTCTATTTCAGATATCACTGCAACAGATGGAGAGTTACATTGCATCTAGAATTGCTCACAATTTTTCATTCCGTTATTTAAAATTACTGTATTATTAAAATTACTTTTTTATCTGTTTTCAACTACATTTCAGGTTTTCTTCAAAAAACTAATAAGAGAATTATGTTTCAGTTTTCAGCACTAAAAAACTTGAACAATTCTGGCAGGAAAAAAATTGGTTTTGTTTTTTTGACAATTGAAATTTTTTGCAGGACAATAAAGTGAGCAGCAGTAATTGCACCAAAGAAGCAGCATAGCCAAGTGGATATAACGTGGGCCTAGGAATAGATAAAGCAGGTTTCTGGTATCTATTTACATCTCTCCCACTGACTGGCAGTAAGACCTTAGGCAAGTGACTTAATCTCAAATTGTGACTCAGTTTCCTCAAGTTTTAAAAAGAAATATTTATGCTTCTTTAAGATGGTTGGAGGAGAAGCACTATATAAGAAGCGGTTATTATGATTGTAAAAGAGCTGCAATTACCGCAGCTATTCCACAGTTGGAACTTGTTGAATTTGAGAAGCAGACTGTCCAAAATTATTAGAAAATTAAAGGAGAGAAAAATATTACCTGGGAAAAATGGGTTACTTTTCAGTCAAAAATTAATGCACTGCATTCCAAATTAACATGTGGGATAATTAAAACCATCTTTCCAATGAATTTATTATAGGATATACAAAGCTAATTATAAATTCTCTGTTGCTAATCCCTTGCAGTTTGCTAATGCAGCGTTGAAATCTCTTTGGCCACACTTGTTTAAATTATTCATTAGACACAGCAACAGTTGTGAACTGTAATTTAAATTGGCATCTCATGAATATTCAATTAAAACAATAAATATTGGAATGTTTTACTGCACACTGCTCAATATTTTGTGCTCTATCCTATGTTTACACATTTTTATTAACTCTTTATAAAGGTGTTACCTATTTATGTCACTGATTACAATGAGAATAAAAACCCGCACTCATAAATATTTGTGTCGTTGCCTTAAGAGAGGCAAGGTAATTAGGCAAAGCTTCAAAAGTTATAATTAACATTGCACAGATATTACTCTCCTACTGTTTTGCTTTGAACATGTGGACTGGCACTATTTCAAACACTGTAACATTTACATACAATGCAGCTACAACGCTACAGCTTTCCCAAGCACTCAGGGCCATATCCACCAAACCCTACACCCTCACTGAAGAAGAACCTCAGTGGAGCACAGCTTTATAAGAAGGTCACTGTCAAGAGCTCCATACCCCCTCCATGCTGTGGAGGATGCTCTGTGTCAGCTCCCTCGGTGACTGTGCAGAGAAGACCTAGGACATGCATGCATGGGTGGCAGGCAAGCCCTGTGTGTCCACAGCCCCAAATCCAAGATAATAGTTGTGGACGGGTAGAAATGGCTGCAGAGCGTCTGAGCTGGAGCACTTCTCCTTGGGCAAAGGTTCTATCACCACATGCCCAGTAGAGATCCCCTGCACAAAGCACCTTTACTTGGGCTTTGTGCCTGTGTCTGGCATTTGGCTCTGAATGGACCCAGAAACCAGAAATCTAGTGCACTGGTTTAGGATTCAATCCTGCACAGTACAGAGCACTACAGCCCCGAGCCAACAAAGAATGTAAGCACATAAATAGTCCCACTGATTTCACTTGGACTTGTTACGTGCTTAGCAAGTAAGCACATGCTGAAGTGCTTTGCTAGATCATGGCCTCAGTGCATGCAGGATCCAGTGCATAATGATCAGGACCACGAATTTTGATGTGAACTGCAACAGGATTTGCTGGTTGGGCAACCTATATCTGTGTACAGACATAAATGGTGAATTTCTGGGGCCTGATTTTCTGACGTGCTGAGGACCTGCAGCTCCCTCTGTCTTTGACCGAAGCTGTGGTGCTCAGCACTTCTGAACAGACTCTTGCCAGGAACTGATATTCCTGGTAGGAAGGAGTCATTTGTTCTGGTAGGCAGCATACAAGGGCAACAGCTGTTGTTTGCCTTTCACCGCCAAATGCCAACCACAATGAAGATAATGAGGAAGGTCTTGCCTTTAGCTGAGAAGAATCCCAAAGATCCTGGCAAACTGACTGGCAAGGCAGTCGCATACACAGGAACCTGCAGTTCCTAGTCGCGCACTTTGGTGATGGGTGAGATTGGAAGTGAGACATCAGCAGTAGCTATTTCACTGTACATATTTACTTTCCACTCTATAGACCTGGACCAGCCAAAATAAGTAAATAAAATCAGCTGGAAATAAAATCCTGATGTGTGGGAGCACAGCAGCATTCTGCAGTGAGACACTTCCTTTTCAGAGGGCATTTTTAGCAGCAGCACTAAAAACAATTATCGAGTACTGTATAATTCTGTGTGCTTTTATTTTTCTAATTAGACAATTTTTATTTAACGTTTGGTTCTACTGTGAAAAGTGACTGTAAAAACGACATCGTGGAGCTCCATGTTTATTGCTTCTCAGTGCTCTCAGTTGCTCAATTTATAAATTAAATGATGTTTTCCGCCTAACTGCAACCCCTGTAAACTCAGAATGGGAATTGAGAATCAAACAGGGTTCTTTCAGACCCAGTTATCCTCACCGGAGGAACAGGCTCTGCAATCAGTACTAAGGACATGATCCAGCATATGATTAAGATCCACCCCGTTCAGCAAAGCAATGAGACATAAGCATGTGCTTTGCATTTGGCTGAATCAGGGCCTTAACAATTCTGTTGATGCTCCACAGCACATCCCAATTCACTCTCCTTTAGGTATATGGCCTCTGAAGGGCAAATTGGAGAAAAAAAGTCAGTGAAAGTTACTTTGGCAATAAAGAAAGCAGTTGAATATACACAGGATGAAACTTAGCCCTCTGCAAAGGGCCAGCACGAAGCCTGCACAACACTGAGATCCTACTCAAGTTGTCCGGTGCTGGTCACTGGGGTCCCACCTTAGGCCCTGTGCTGTTCTTTGTAGAGAGATAAATGATTCTCAGAGGGGACAGAATTGCTGAGTAAGAAAGTACTGTTTTTACATAGTCATTTTCAGACCATAGTTTCACTTCAAATGGTTCATTCCCAGAGAAATAAGGAGATTTTACAGCAAATTCTCCATCTGTGCATTCTCATGTATATTAGACAACTGATTTGTTTAAGTGATCATATTGTTGACCCTCTGTTTTATGGGGTAATCTGATTAGCAAGTGGATAAATTAGAAGATCAAAGGCCAAGCAGTTTATCAAAACAATGGCATTTGTTGATTGATTAAGGAAACAGAGAAGCTCTGATATTCCTGCTATTTAACATGAGTTGTAAGAAACACAACAAAACAACTAGACTGGAGTCTAGTTCCCAGTTCTACCACTACTTGACCCTGGCCAAAAATCAGGTACCTATCTGCATCTCATTCCCACCTCTGTAAAGTAGCCATAATAATTATTTTCCTCTCTCATGGGGATTCTGTGAGGAAAAGCTACTGAATATTTGTGATGCACTTCGATGTTACGGTGATGGGCCATATATTTAGATAGTTACCACATCTTCCCTTTTAAAAGATGTTTGCCAAGTTCCTTCACTCAACAAAATAAAGTACAGTGATTAAACAAAAGAATATCATTAATGTTCTTACTTTATCAACAAGTTCAAAATTAATCTTTTTGGCCTTAAGACTTAACAGTCTTCTGGAATTACTGTAAAGCAAAGCAACTTTTAACCATTTCCATGTCTTTAACAGTCTATTCAGTTTCTTTCACATAGTCCTGAATAGCGTTCACAAGTACTATTAGCATACACTTACAATTCCTTTGTAAAATGTTTCCACTTTTCGTTATTAATAAATATGAGGTACTATTTCTTTACTCTCCATAAATTGGTCTGGCCAGCAATCATGTTGCCAAACTCTAACAGAATCTTTGTTTTTTTAACTGCGGTAAAAGTCTGTGTTATATTTTTGTGTCTGTCTGAGCTGTCTAATCTCTTTGCCTAGATTACATTTTCTCCTTTGTTTCATCTTGTAATCAAGCAAATATATGTCTGCTGAAGTTGTGATGCTGATTTTTCATACTGAAGCAAAGTTGTTTTGTAGAGTGTTGCTAAATGTAGATTCCCCCACTCCCATCACTTGCTTTTCTGAGCAAGTTCTTCAGTGTAGGACTCTACATTCTGCTGTGCTGTTCACCTGTGGGTATCTAGGACTAGATTCTTCATGATGAAATTCTTAAATTTTAGTAATGCCCAGGAATTAGCTGATTTCTGACTATGATCCATTATCTGTCATTACAGTCCCTGGAATTCTATGACATACAAAGATGGAATTAACAAATTAGATTACAGGTGGATCTTTGTGATCTTCATGTGTCACTATTAGTGATAAAAGTATGTTATGATAAGATGTTTACGTAGTGAACAAATAAATTCCCACTTTGTTCCACTGGACTGAAGGCTTTTCAAACTGTATCATAGGTTCTTACTGCTCTCAGTCTTTGTACCGCAGGCAGGTTCTAAACTTCCTCATCATTCCCTCAATATCACTGATCATTTCTGACTAGAATATAGCATCTGCAGCTCTTCTGTTTGACTGAGTCATTCCTAGGTCTCTTTCATTTACTCTTTTCAATATTTTCTTTCTGGCCAATATGGGAATTACTGTATCTTCCATGAGTACTTCTGATATCAATAAAGATTCATTCTTATATTGGGAGTAAATCAGTGGGAAATCCTGATGCGTCTATCTATTAATTACTGTGTTTAATCTCTGGCTCTCTGCAGAGCACGGGACAACTTGAGTGAGATCTCAGTGGTGTGCAGGCTTTGCTTATTTCCAGTGATACAGTACATGATGATTTTATCATGCCTTTATGTATTGATATTACTTGTTCCAGATCATCTGATTGTGGGTCATCAGTGGATCATATATTCTTGATAGCATTCTGCAATTATGAGGTGATGTCCTGGCTTTAACTGTTGTGATCTTCCAAAAATAATCACTGTATCCTTGCTGATGCTTCTTCAAGCCCTTTCTTAGGTACCACAATCAGAGACTTATGGCCAGTTTCAGTTTTGCAGCTTCAACTGTAGAGAAAATTATAGAGTTTTGTACTGAGATGTGCAGCTCATTTTTGATTTGTGCAGCTCATTTTTGATTTGTGCATAATTTTGTCTACCACTGTCATAGCTCTCCTAACTTATAGCCATCTGGTCCCATATCTCCGTACTAATGCAGCTCTAACAATGAGTCAAAGAACTGGAGTACTGGTGGTGGTGTCAGTACATGCTTCAAATACTTTAACTGTTTTTCATGCTTTAGCATCCATGCCCATTCTGTGCCTCAGAGAGACCTGCATGGCTGGGTATGAACTTATTGTATAATTCAGCATGGCCTGTGGTCTTTGAATTCCCGTTTTATCTTTCAATGTCTATGTGCTCAGTATAACTCACACCTTAGACTAGAGTCCTCAAGCGTTATTCCCTTTGTGGTCACTTTCTCTGCTAAGCAGGTGATTTCAGTCATTTAAAATTGACACAATGGCCTTGTTCAACTTAAGGTTTCCTCTTCCTGCATTTTCAAGTACTCTCTTTGGTTGTAGCTGATGTCCACCAGCTGTGATACCCCAGACTATATTAAGCAATGTACCCTTTTGCTCCTGCAAGACCTAGCACCAGCGGTATTATGCGACGAAACACTTCCGATGCCTACTATATTCCGAAAGGCAATCAGCAGAAGCAGTGTCTGACAAATTACATATTGAAAGTGATGTTGACAGATGTTTACGCTGCCCAAACCTTGCCAATGTATTTTAATTTATAAAAAAAATTTGGCTCCTGCCATCACAGCAAAAGTTTTGCTCCTAATGGCATGTACAAATGTTCCTTTTCAAAGTTCTTGTTTAGCTCCTTGGGGGTCCACAAAAAACATTAGCCTCCCCTTTACTTCCTCTAAACTTACTCAGGCAATGTCTACACTTACCAGTAGATCAGCATTGCTGCAATCGATGCAGTGGTGTTGATTTAGAGGATCTAGCAAAGACTCACTAAATCAATCTCAGAGCGCTCATCTTTTGAATTTTCTCCAGCTCCCCGAGAAGAGTAAGGGAAGTCAGCGTGAGAATGTCTCCCATTGACACAGCATGATGTAGATGCCGCAGTAAGTCAACCTAAGCTACATCAACTTCAGTTACATTATTCACATGAATGGAGTAGCATGACTTGGGTTGACATATGCGGTAGTATAGACAAGGCCGAAGAAGTGAACCCAAGTCTACTAAGGAGCGGCTGTTATACCAGTGATAACATCTGCAGTGATGTTTTGCAGCTCCTCCTCAAGGTTGTTTTACAAAGCTTGTGGGACCTGGTAGCTGCTGTGTATAATGGGTTCTGCATTCTCCCATAACCAGATCTTGCGTGTCACCTGAAGACAGCCTTTTCCTTTAAACATATCTTCCTACCATATGATTAACTCATTCATGCCTGAGTTACATTTCTTACTAGGGTTATGCCATACACCCTGCTGCTATGCTAAGCATTTCACACATGTATAAGCCTAAGAGTGGTCAGTTTCTTGATGTACAATCACAAGCTCTTGTTTTAAGACTTCGCCTTTATACTACAACGACAGTTCACACACATCCAGGTCTAGAATTTGTTGCTCACTAAAAGCGTTCACCTTTGACTTTTCCAACTTTATTTTCTCTTTGAGCCACTATAGGTCAGTTTGTTACATTCATGTGGACTCGTGTTTACTTTGCATGTCACAAATGGAGCAGTTGTGCATTATTTTATTGACCATTTAAAAAAAACAGGCAGCTTCTTTGTCTACTGTGTTTATGAAGAATTCCTCCCATTCCACACAAGAATCCGTGCATTACTGACCCTGCTGCAGCACATTTTTACTAAGTGGCGGAACTTGGTACAGTTTGCCCAACTGCTGGGCATCTATCTACTCATGCCTGACACTTCCCTTTACTTGGCCATTTTATTCTTGGTCTCATCTGGGAAATCTGTCCTTCATAAATAAAATGTTGTCCTAAGGACTCAACGATCCTCACATCTTTTCTTGATTTCTTCATAGCTTTTTCCCTTCCTCCTCAGCCTCCCCAGTATGGAAGGCATTGTATATATTCACCATTCCTGTAATAGCTACAAAACCAGTGATAGGTGTGTGTATTTTTTTGCTAATTGTCCACTTTTCTAGTCACTATGGCTTTCAAACTGTTCAAATTGCTGTCTGTATCACTACCAGGTCTCCTTAGCATACCGTATGGTGCGTGAGAGGTGGCGGGGAGGAGAGATATACATGTTGCAGTAGAACATGTAAGCTTTGCCATAGTCATATTTCGTTTACTGTTATCCTTGCAGAAATTAGAATTGCTTTCCACAGACATGAGAAATGTAGTTGATCTTTTCCTAAATTCACCAGCATTTTGGGCCATCGTCTCCTGGTGCCATGTGGTATTTCTTTAGAGGCTGAGGCAGTGTTTTGGATAATTTATTTACTGAGCTAACAACAAGGAATAATTTGTATACTAAACAGTACTGACACTGCTGTAATCTAGCCTGGCTGCAGTCTCTGTCTCCAGCTGCAATTGGTTCTCTGTGTGAGTGAGTCCATGAGACTCAAGGAATTTGGGCATTGAACAAGGTCCCGCAGGATCAATTTTGAACTTCCCACTGAAACACAGCACTATAAAAAAGCACACTCACTCAGAACTCCCCATGCATATGAAAATCTTGGGTGGATAAGGTGTCCTATGGGTATTTGGACAGAGAGTTCTAAGAGCAGAAGACACTCACAGCACATGGCTGTACAGATCACAACACAATGGCGAGACACCAGAAAGCACATCTCATCTTAACACCAACTTGGGAGTGCTTCCTGTAAATATGATAACACAATATGCTTGGTTAATGATCTCCTAGTCCAAAAGCCTGAGTTTACTAACAGAATGCAGTTGAAATCTCATGAACATGAACCACAGAAGTTACCATCTTAGGGTATGGTTACACTTACAAGATTATAGCGCTATTGGTTATAGCGGTCCCCTTATACAGTAATATGTATAGCGCTATTGTATGTCCACACTCAGACACGCCAGCGGTATAGCATGGCCACATTTGGGGCACTTAATGCAGCATTAAGAGCAGCGCATTAGGGCAGGTATCCCAGCATTCAGCTGGGTGCAACGTGCTTTTTAAACGAGGCGGGTGAGGGGGGATGCATTGCGTGTATGTAGAGGGAGAGAGAGAGTGATTTTTCTGATCTTCTGAAAGCCTGTCAGCGAGCCTCCGTTCACAGAAGGCTTTGTTTTCACACAGGCTCCCTCCTTAAACATTTGCATTGCTTATCTGCCGAGTTAAGAGAGAAACTCTAAAGAGGTACTTCCGCATTCCTCCAGCCGAGTTCAAAACAAAGGGAAGAGACGTCAATTGCCTTAAATGGCTCTAGGCATCTCCAGAGATCACTTGTAGCGCAGTGGGTGTCCACATTCTTGCTGTAGCACTACAGCAGCTGCGCTACAGCCCTTATTCCCCATGCGGAGGTGGATTAACAATAGCGCTATAACTCAGCAGTTATAGCACTCTACGTGCCTTGCCAGTGTGGACGGGGAGGAGGTTATAGCGCTCGTGGGGGCTTTATAGCGCTATAAAGTGCCAGTGTAACCAAGCCCTAAGTAATTTCATCACTGACCATAATTATTTTTACCTTGAATTGTGACTGATTGAGCAGCTAACTATAGATGTGTTGTATAATTAAATAAACAGCGATTGATAAATATAGGGAATAAATGTGTTAGGCAAGCACTTTTAAGTTAAACAGAAGACCTGATTCTCATTTACATAATGCCATTTTCCATCATGCTAGCTGTGTAAAGAGGCCTTAAAATGAAATTAAATGATATTTATACTCATCCTACCCTTAAGATTGCCAGAGTGATGTAAAGCAGCCTTAGCATAAACAAGAATCAGGTCCATAAAACCTAATAGATACATACTTATTTTAATGATCCACTATTTTAAAAATTACAATAGATTATATATTACAAAGAAACCTGCTTGCTCGAACATAACGCTACTCACCTAATTTTTCCCTGATGATTCATAGTATCTACTATAGTCTAAGTTCAGTTGCGAATATTATTTATTATTTGCATACTCCTAAAGCATGCCAGGTAAATGAGTGTAATGTTGTTACTGTATCAACACCTTTCCAAGAACAGATCAAACCCTCTATTTCATCTAACCATACTGCAATATTCCCATGCAATATGATCCATTAGAAAAGGTAAAGATGCCATGAAATTATTCAAAATGTAGTGCAAAAATTCTGCTCTTGGATCTGTTCAATGGATCTCAGGCTGGATATTCCGCTCTGCTTACATGTACAAATCTCTGAGGCAGAGCTGAACATTGGAGTCCAGTTTCACGCTGAGGATGGGAAAGCAGAAGTCTGGCTGTAATAACTAAAACCTTTTGACCATTCATGGGCAACAGGCAAAGAAAATCAGATGGGCACTATCATCTGTATTTCTGCTTTCCGAATGATTTGAAATAAATCAGCAAGGCTAGATTGTTGATGACTGAACTAAATTAATTGTACTGTACATGACTTTCTACTTCAATGAGAAAGGAAAACAAAAGTGAATGAGGAAAACTATCACTCAAAAACATATCCAGTTTCAATCAACCATAATGGATCTCAAAATCTAAATGTTCAAAGAGGCCTCAACACTGTCTCTGATTTTGAAAGCATATGATCCAAAGCATGAAATCACCTACCTGTGTAAAGGTCAGGATTTACATAGACAAATATTTTGCACACGGAAATAGCATTCTGTGTGCAATCATTCCTTAGAGACTGTGTTTTCAAAATATGGTTCTGTCTCACCAAGCTGGAGTCCTTCCTACTTTCATAGAAATTAAAAATAGAAAAGATCTGTTAGATCTCATCTAGTCAATTCTCTGAAAGCAACTGGGGCCACTGCAGAATTACTCTTGGTCATCTATGTTTTTTGCCCTGCCTAGACTCACAGACTCATAGACTTTATGGTCAGAAGAGACCATTATGATCATCTAGTCTGACCTCTCGCACAATGCAGGCCATAGAATGTCCTCCACCCACTCCTGCAATAAACCTCTAACGTATGTCTGAGCTATTGAAGTCCTCAAAGACTTCAAGGTGCAGAGAATCCTCCGTGCCCCATGCTGCAGAGGAAGGCAAAACCTCCCCAAGGCCTCTGCCAATCTGCCCTGGAGGAAAATTCCTTCTCAACCCCAAATATGGCAAACAGCTAAACCCTGAGCACTTGGGCAAGACTCACCAGCTGGATACCCAGGAAAGAATTCTCTGTAATAAATCCCCCAAAATTGCCCCTCTGCTATATACACTGGCCAAACCAGACAGTCTCTATGCAAAAGAATAAATGGACACAAATCTGACATTAGGAATCATAACATTCAAAAACCAGAAGGAGAACACTTCAATCTCCCTGCCCATTCTATTAAAGACTTGAAGGTGGCAATTTTAAAACAGAAAAATTTCTAAAACAGACTCCAACGAGACGCTGAGGAACTGGAATTAATTTTCCAACTGGACACTATCAACAAAGGATTAAACAGAGATTGTGAATGGCTTTGTCATTACACTAACTGAATGCATTTCCCTAGTTAAGTTCCCTTCAAAGGTTCTTATCACCTGTCAAAAACAGATCCACTACAAAAGGTTTTTTTCTCCTGCTGATAATGGCCCATCCAAATTAAACAGCCTCTTAGAATTGGTATGGTAATGTGCAACTTTTTTTGCTTTCTGTGTATATAAATGCATCTTACTTCTGTGTCTTCCATTGTGTGCATCTGACGAAGTAGGCTATAGCTCAAGAAAGCTTATGCTGAAATAAACTGGTTAGTCTCTAAGGTACCATAAGTATTCCTTGTTTTATTAATCAGTTGTGTCAGCCTTCATCCAAAAAGTCTATTTCCTTCCCATCTCAGGTGAAGTCCATCTCGAGAGAATAGTCCTCTGTTCATGAATGCCTCCCAGTGGCCATACATCCTAAAGCCCTCCTTATAGCCCCACTGCTTGAGCCATGTATTGATCATCATAATCTTGTCACACTTTTGTTGCCCTTCTCTAGGAACAGGCGGAATCCCACTGAAGATCACCAGGGCCTAGATTTCCTTAAGCGTCTTCCCCAGCCTGGCATAGTCTCCCTTGATACATTCCAGTGACAATCTAGCCGTATCATTCTTTCCCACATAAAGGACAATCAATGGATTCTTTCCCACTCCCATTAGGATCCTCTTCAGCCTCAACTCCACATCCCGTATCTTAGTTCCCTGGATCAGCTCTGGTTACAGGCCTGTCTATTTTTCTCAATAAGGAGACCCCAATCATGTAGACCTGCCTTTTCCTGGTGATGGTGTGATTCTGTGGTCTATCCCCTGTTCCCTCTGGCTGCAAGTTCTCTCGATTCCTATACTCCCTTGCAACCCTTTTCAACCCATCCTGTATCCTCCTGAGGCTCATATTTTGTGTTGTCATCTCCAATGACTCTTCCCCTCTTCCTATAAGACTAGCTGCTCTTCTCTTCTTCCTTGCCCTCCCACCTTTACTGACCACCTGCTGTTCCTCTTCTTCATTTTCCACTCAGCAAACCTGTTCCTGAGCTCTATTTCTTCTTCACTGGCCTGTCTTTTCCTCTGCCTGGTTCTCTTAGCCACATGCTTCCACTGTCCATTTTCTTAACCCAGCAGTCTCCCTTCAGAGTTCTTCGGTCCAGCTTCCATCAGCAAGTGTGAGCTTCTCTCTTCATCCGCCTCGTGTCTTTGCTCCATCATCTGCTCAAACACCCTTCTAAACTCGACCAGAGTTTCCACCTGCATCTCCAATACTTGGATCTTTTCTTCCATCAACTCTATCAGGCGGCACTTCATGCAGACAAAACTCTTTTCGGGTAGCACCTCTAGCATCATCTACATTCAGCAGCTTCTATATCCAGTCATCTTCAATGTGTCCTCCAGTGCTTGGGTCACTAGCACAGCTGCCTCTGTATCTGTCATTGCCTTCTCACCTAAATCCTGTTAGTTCGGGAAACACAAACCGAACCAAAACACCACCACCCACAGCAAAACAAATCCCCAATGATCACCACAACACAAACTCCCCTTAAAACTCCCACTCACACTCCCCTGTTTACACCTCTGTTTGCTGGCTCCTGTGCCGCCGCAGCTGTCTGCCTAGTTTTAAATATCCCAATTGCTAGAGCTTCCATCACTTTCTATGAGAGACTGTTCAATAGGTTGTCTAACAATAAATATTGTCACTTCTAAACAAATATTTGTTAGACTGACTAGTAAAGGAAATGTTTACAGGGCACCTGTACAGTTCAGTGACACATGCACATGTACCATATGCAACACAAAAGCAGTAATAGTAGTGATGTGGTCTTTTAACTTGGTATTAATGCAGTTCCCTAAGACATATTGCTTGGTATTCGGCTTTGGATTTCATCCACTTAGGAACTGGGTCACTTCCTCATAAAGCAGTGTGACAGAACCATAACTGCCTAAGTAAAAGATAAGTGGATGCTGAATAAACTGGAAAGCAGCAATGCCCTGAACAGGAGAGGAAACTGTGGAAAACTGCGTTGCACACTTCCTGCAACTTCATACATAGTCTCTTGACTCAGTTAATGCACAAAGAGCATAGTAGTTGCTTCAGGAGAGGGTCTAAAAAGTCCTTCAAAAGTCCATTTTCTCCCTGCCCCCACCTCCACCTTTCTAGAAAGATTCTCTTTCTAGGGCAAACCTGAGACCCATCTCTGCAGCTGCATAGTGCCAACTGACTATGGGACTGCTGGGAGTCTGCTGCACAAACGGAAAACAGGACCTGTGGAAGCCATGAGGAATGATGAATCCATGAAAAGCACAAGGCCCAGCTCTGCACATGCTCCTTGAACTGCAATGCATGAGGGCAAGAAAAGGCAGGGGAGAAGGGGCAGCTGAGTAGGTCTTCCCATCCTTCACCCTGTGGTGTGGGTACATACAGGGTGCAAAGTGTTGCTTCTGCCAACTAAGAAACCCCAATAGAATGGCTCCAAAGCCAGGTTTCTGCCCATGGGGAGGATTCTCTGCGCTATCTGCTCAGTGTCCATGCAGAGCTGCTCAGACACGGCCTGTTGCTGAAGCTTTGGCCCGTAATGTTTTGAACACTTAGACTGATGGGTTCCTTGGCAAGGTCAGTTACTACTCTCAGTTTTTATTGTTCTAAAAATAAATGCAAATGTTATGATAATGATACAGAGGTAAGGGGAGAGCTTCAAACAGATAGCATCTTGTATGCCACCATCAGGGCAATCAGGAGTGACAGGGGATTTTGTTACTCCAAGTCCAGTGAAAGCGGGGAACCTTGAAAGGTAACAGAGTTCCCAAAAGTGAAGGCTCAGCATTTGTGTTAAGTAGATGGTGCCAGCCACACCCAAGAGACTGAGCTGTGACCCTTCCCAGCTATGCTCGCTACAGGAAGTCCCAAGCTTTTTCGTTCTCAAGCGTTTGCTCAAGGAGCAGAATCATAGAAATTGGGTAAGGCTCACACCTGATTCTCAGCTACCTTGTAACACCCCCTGAATTGTGCTGGATTGCGTGATTACATAGGGGCAGAGTTTGTCCTGGGAGGTCACCTTTCGCTCATTCCCCCATCCATCCAATACCATTATCTAGCCCTTTGCTCAGCGCAACCTGTACTCAACTCAATTCAACATTACTGCAAACACAAACAAGACTCTTGAAAAGGAAAGCTGGATTATGATAGGCAGGTCATCAGTATCCTACCCTAAATTAATGCTCACTAGACGGCCAAAGGTCTGTAGACTGTAGTGAGACTGACTACTAAGTAAGCCCTGAAAATTTGCAGATATCCATTTTATATCTGTAGCTGCAGTTGTATTGTTTATCATCGTTCTGGATTGGACAGGGATCCAAATATTTGTATCTGTGCAGGACTTGCTGGTGCAGGTGCAGATACATATAAAAGGTCAAATGTGGATCCGATACAAGTTAATTGTGGATGTGCATCGGATGCAGAGCCAAATTTTTGTATCCATACATACACTGCTAAAGTGATCAGAGACAGAAACAAGGACAACCACAGAAAACCAAGACAGGGTTGGATAAATGCCATGAAAGCTCAAATAGATAATACCTAAGAGCTGCAAACAGGATGGTTTCCAACTCTGAGCGGAAGCATTCTGCAATTAAGCAGGTGGGCTGGCAAAGGTAAAGATGGTTGCTCTCCACTAACAGAAAATGAAACCTGCATCATATTAGCAATACAAGCTCAGCTCTTCAGGAGACCAGCTTTGTTCATGCAAGCCAAATGCACTGATGTGATCAACCTCTTTGCATTAGATAAAACATTGATAAAACAAACAGAACATTTGCATAGAAAGCTACAAGGTTCAATCTAGAAATGCGCCCACATTTCTCCCTTCCTATCTTCCCTCAGCAGAAAAGAAGAATCAAAGGAGCTAGAACTTGGATGGAAGGGAAAAATTACATAGAACTTGATTAGTGTAACTATGTAGAAATTACAGAATAGTCAGTACTGACACAGTCACCTTGCCTAACAAGGATCTAAGGCAGAAGTCTCAAACTCAAATGACCACGAGGGCTGCATGAGGACTAGTTCATTGGCCCGAGGGCCGAATCACTGACATGCCCCCCTCCCTGCCCCTGCCCCCGCCCCACCCCTTCTATGAGGTCCCACCCCTGCCCCGCCTTCTCCCCAGAGCACGCAGCTCCCTGCTCCTCCCTCCTGGAAAGTGCAAAGCGCCTGGAGGTAGGCAGGGAGGAGACGGGGGGCACGGGGAGCTTGGCGGGGAGGTGGGGGAGCCTCCGGGAGCTTGGCGGGGGGCCACGGGGAGCTTGGCGGGGAGCCTTGGGGAGCCTGGCGAGGGGCCACGGGGAGCTTGGCGGGGGGTGGGGGGGCCGCAGAGAACTTTGCGGGGAGGCTGGGGAGCCGCGGGGGAGCTTGGCCAGGGGGCTGCGGGGGAGCATCGCGGGCTGCAGGGTAGGGCTTGGCGGGCCGCATGCGGCGCATGGGCCGCATGTTTGAGACCCCTGATCTAGGGCAAATTAATAAGATCAAAGCATTATTTAATGACCTAAATGAGATATGGATTGATATAGACATTGTAGAGTGGCTTTAGATATACTATACTTTGTTTTGCTAAAAGTCATTATTAAGTATAAACATGGGAATTGCCAGATTGAATCAGTCTTACATACTAGTCCTAAACACAGTGTACCACAGATTTATAACATCAAATATAATGTAACATCTCCGTATAATTCATCATCCTATTCTTTATGTATTCTAACATCTTGCTTACTTTGCTGACTGCTGCTGCACACTGAGCCAAGGTCTTCATTGAGCTGGCCACAGTTATGTCATGGTCTCTTTCTAGAGCTGCTACAATTAATTTAGAACTGTATAAGGTTTATGTGTAGGTTATAATTTTCCATCTAATGTGCACTATTATGTATTTATCAGCACAGAACACCATTTGCCACTTGTGTTGCCCATTCACCTAACTTTGTTTGGTCTCTCTGAAGTTCTTTACAGTCCTCTCTGCTCCTGAGTAATTTAAATAACTTTGTGTCACTTGCAGATTTTACCACCTCACTACTCCCTGAAATTCACAGGACCTAGTATGTACAGAACCTTGAGGCACCTGCTGCTAACCTTCTGACATGATGAAAACTGACTACTTAATTCTATTCTTTGTTTTCTGTGTCCTGACCCCTTTTTTGATTCAAGACAATACTTTGCCTCTCATCCCACGAAGACTTCATTTCTTTAGTGACTTCTTGAGTGTGACCTTGTTGAAGCCTTTTGGATGTCTAAATAAATCAGGCCAATCTCTTCTCCATTAACTCACTACTTTATCGACATGTTAGAAGAATTCTAAGAGATCAGTGAGAGATGATTTCCTTTTGCTCCCCCCCATGTTGGGTTTGGTGGCCCTCACAGTCTCTGAATTTCAAAGGGGAGGGGCAGCTAGCTTTTGTCACTTCTCCAAAATCCTGGGGGCAGGAGAGCGATCAGGCTAGGGTTGCTGCCACTCCTGAATATGCAGGGAACATGAAAGTGCTCACACACACAGGAGAGCAGGAGCAAGAAAACAGGAGGCCCCAGGTCCTGCTGCCAGTGGAAGGCAGGCCTCCATTTATCTGCAGAGCTAGTTATCCAGGACACATCCTGGGGTTCCAAGCAGCTGCACACCATGAGAGTCTCCACAGTGTCAAGAGCACATTCAGGATTATGCTAGGTGGGAACTGGGAGGCTCATGTTCTGCAGAGCCCAAGACTCCTTGAGAACCACCAGATGGTGACCTAATGTTCAATCCCTGTGAAAGAAACTTCATTTGTGGAGCCTTGCAGGGTTCACACAAGCAGAGGTGATGCTCACGGGAGGATGGGGAGGGGTGTTCTGGTCCATATTGCTCCTGCTCTAAGAGAAGACTTCATTTGTCAGAGCTTTCAGTAACAATAAAGCTTTTATTAGTATTCATCTACTACAGTGACTATTGCATTTCAGTCTGTGTTGGGGTGTCAATAGGCATGTTTGTGTGTTTTTGAGTGGGAAAGAAAAAACAAATTGCCGGGAATCCAAAGATGCATCCCTCCTGACCATGCCTTGCTGCTACAGAAAGCCATGTTAATTTGAGTCTTTGAGTCTCCAAATCTCTTGCTTATGGGTATGGCTGCAACATACTTCTTGAAGGCAAGTGCTTTTCTTTAGGACCCCAATCACCAAGGCCACTGCATGGATTGGCTGGCAGGAGATGCTGTGAAGGGCAGCCCTCCTGCCCTCTAAACCCCAACCATGCAGCATCTACAATTAGTTTCAGCAATACCTGAAGGCTGAGAGACAGTGATTCAACAATACTACTTCCTCTTTGTCTCCATCCAGCATTTGGGGGTTGCATCACTGGCTGCAATGGAGGACCATAAGTGAAGCTGACTAGTTCATCTCACTTTATAATGAGAAATGCCCACAGCAGCGAGAGATCAGTGAGAAGTACGACACAGGCAATTTTTATGGATGTTGAAGATCTGCAGCAATACAATCCCACCTTCTCTGGAAGCAAGTTCTGAGAAACCAAACAATTTCCATGGCATAAATGGAAGGATAGTAATGGGATTCTGTAGAGCTGAGAGACAAATATAATAGCCAGATACAGTATTATAGGACATTTTATAACCAACAGAGTCAGAGTGAAACATTCAGATTTGTAACATTACCAGATGGCTTCCTGCCATGCATCAGATAGTACGGAAATTCTCTCTCTCTGGATGACGAGCCGTTATCTGTAGCAATCATCGTAATTTCTCTTGACACTGCATGCCACATTTTTTTACAGACTCAAACAGGATTCTTTATTAAAAGGTAGCTGTGATTTTTCTGATTCACATAGATTTAAACCATTTTGATCTGCGCCACTGATGCACGAAGCAGGATATACAGGAATTGCATACTCTGGGAAGGTTGAGTCCTGGCCTCACATTTGGGGCTTGAACATTTTCTATCTGCAGTCAGAGAGTTGGCTACAGCTGAATTTGCACCCACAATTTAATTGTAGATGGAAATTGCAGGCACAGATTTGAGGGACTCATACTGCACACACAAAAGGTGAAATATGACTTTAGATTAATATTTTCCAAGGGCTAAATCCTGAAGTTCTTATTTGCATTTTACTCTTTCCACAGTGAGAATAAGCCCCAGTGAGGCCATGGACAGAGTAAAAATGGAGTACGGAGGTTAGGATTTGGCCCTTTATATTTACCAACTAAGAAAAGTCTTACCTACCAATTAGAACCTATTTCTCAGTTCATCAAGGGCATTTACAGAGTGGCTGATGTAGCTCTCTGATCTACTCATTGCATAACAAAGCATTTTGCAGTCTATTATTTTTATTGCAAGCACTTTCTGTTATTTGCCTCTAAAAATGGTTCACATTTAAATAAAAAAAGATGTATTCAATGTGCATACACCTACATCACTGTACAATCATCCTAACCCCTATGTCTGAAACAAAAGCCATGGAATTTTCCATTCCTTTGTGTTCTGTAGCCTACAGTATATCCTAGCAGCAATTCAACTGTAGGGATGACATGCAGATTGTGATTCCATATTCTGTATAAACAAACTACTGCAAGAACATTTGTTCATTACCGATGAAACTTTTATAAAGAAGGCTGGAAGAAAGCAATTTAACACAACGTATATTTTGATTGGAAACAATCTAAAGTAGTTTTTAGCCACGCTTTTTGGCATGTAAACTCAGATCATCTTCAGGAATGATGAGTAAATATTGTGAACAGCCCAACTTGATAAGATGCTAAGAGGAGGCAATTGTGAGCAAAAGAGATAAATAATTTTCAGATGAAATAATTAAAGATCATCCGTAACATATTTGCAGAGCAGATTTTCAAGAGTGTTATGGGTGTCATCAAAGACTACCCCCAATTACACTGTGGGGTTATCTGCAAAAGCATAGCTCTTTCTGTGTCTGTGGGCTCATGTTCTCTGAAGTTAAAAATTATTCTACTCTGACTGCCCACTGCAGTAAAAATAGATTTTTATGTTGAGTTACAGTTGTGTGCACAAATACATACAGGGATATAAAGAACTCTCTTTATCCCATGTATGAGGTCATGACACAAACTAAAAGCATTACTTATATTGACTTTATATGATATTTGTGCATGCCACAGAGCTCCACTCATAAAATAACATAATTGACATGGTTTCTAATGAACATCAAAGGGGAGAGAGTGGCATAAAAGTTAAAGGACAACAAACAAACAAGATATGTGGCACAGACTGTGGGATAGCATAGCAACAATAACTTTATTCCATACTGCACAATTGTACCAATACCCTCCTCCTCGCTACACAAATGGCATATAGTCAGCGGAAGTAGGATACAGTATAATGCTCAGACTCACAGCCTTTGGGGTTATTGTCTTCTGGAAGTAACTAGTATGGCAAAAGGAATCCCCCATTAGAGACAAACTAAATACTCCTGTCTATAGATATTAAAGCTTTTAGAAACGTCTTTTGGCCCCATATACACTGCAGCTTGCAGTTAACTTCTGATGAGACTTTCCTTTTAGTCCCTGCCTTTGCAAAACTATAAATTGCTGACACCATTATTTATTGATCCCAAAGAGGTTATAGTCAAAATGTAGAGTATGCAAATAGAGTATGCAAATTCCAGAGCCTGAAACTCTTTAGCTAGACACTGTCATCTTTGATGGAGGAAATTATGATACAGTCTTTAATTACAAATGGTATGTGCTCACGTAATTAAAGACTGAATGCACTATGATGCATATGCACTAAGGGGCTGAATTAAGGTTAGATGGACAACCTTAAAAGTTGGCAATTTCTAACTTTTGAGTACTTGACTTTACAACCTTAACATTCTTTAAATGTAGGTTTTTTGGATGTAATTTCCTAGGTTGAAAAAACCCCCAGAAACTCCATGTGGAACTGTATTGACTTCCATATGGCTCATCAGCAGGGTTAGGACACTTAGATCCACAGCACATACCTTTGCTACTTGTTTTACAAGTGGCAGTAGTAGTTTGTCATCCTACATGTGGGCCAGCCGTTAAAGGGAACAGAGTCACAGATTTTGCCAGCAGGTCTCACAGGTATTTGCTGATGGCAGAGGAATGATGAGATTCAGGGATCCTTGGTTCTACTTCAGGTTCCGAGGGGAGTGTACTTAGTGGTTAAAGAGTCCCCCACTCATATCCAGTACCTTCTACCTGTGGCCCCTCCAGTCTGTGCTCATGCTAGTCTCAGTTCCCTAACTCCACTCAGCCCCTTGTCCCAGCCCACCTGTACTATCTTACAGCTATCCCAGTTATACCCCTCGCCACCCCAGCTCTTCACCCCTCAGTACTCCAGTCAGACTCATTCCTCCTTCTCCTCCTGGCTGCCTATGCTCCAGCAAGGGGGCACTGTGAGCAAAGGAGAAACAATCTCCTTGCTTTCAGCTCCAGTGCCTGGTACCTCCACAACCCTTGGCAGCTGGGTGGAACAACTGCAGGAAAAGTCCTGCTCAGCCTATCCAGCTCCCGCTGGATGGAGCATGCTCAGCTGGTGTGCGGCAATGGCATGGTGAGTGTGCAGCTCAATCGGAACACAGGAGCTGTGAGGGGATGGAGCATGCTCAGTACAAGCAGACTCTTCACAGAATTTAGCTGCCAAACTCCACAGATTCTCTTCCGAACAGGTGTGAACTGAGATTTTCAGAGGCTCATAAATTGGCCAAATATGGGCACTTTTTCATTGGGATGGCAAAAGGCCTGTTCCTGATGTCAGGGCAATCCCTCTTCTGCATTTTAAGCCCCTGTTCTAAAGCATGGAGGCATTAAAGCTACTCAGTGAAAAACAGAAAATTTCAGCCTCAAGTGTTTAAGTTTAGCAAAGTTATAAGCATTCATATAAGTATATGAATGTATTGTGGCAAGTTGCCAGCATTATTATGGTGGTCTCGCGCTTTCGCTTCTTGTGAGGGGCTCAGGGCACCATTTCTTGCCCCTGAACAGGGTATTAACTGCCCCACTAGTATCTTAGAGAAGGGGGAATGGAGAGCAAGGGACCCAGGCCTGCCCTCTACTCCGGGTCCCAGCCCAGGGGCCCTGAGGATAGTGGTAAACCATCTGACTTAGCTATTCCTTCCCCTGGGCTACTTCCCTCTCCTACCCTTCAGCTTGTGGGGCTTCCTGCCCTCTCTCTACACAAGCCAGGTGTCTCTTTACCCAAGGTCTGGGTCTTCTTGGTTCCAAACTCTCCTCCAAACTGCCCTCTGCTCCAACTCCTCCAAACTGCTCTCTGCTCCAACTCCTTTCCTCCTCCCCTGTCTGCCTGAAGCAGGGAGTTTTATTAGGTTCCTAACAGGGCATTAATTGATTGCAGGTCTTCCAATCAACCTGCTGCCAGCTTCCCTAGTCCACAGGGAGCCATGCCTCAACTAGCTCTGAGCTTACACATCTCCCCTTAAGCACTCTACCACAGCTCCCTGACCCTCCTCTATCATAGTATATACATGCATACTCATATGTATCATACACATAAGTTTTAAATTTATTAGTGGACTACAAATGGCACCCATACACCCTAAACATATTTAACTGTGCATATTTCCAGCCACTATATTGTTCCTGAAAATTTCCTTCCTGCTGTATTATCTTCTCTGCTACAGTAATTCATAGATTTTATTTTCCAAAACATTTTAAATTGTTATCATGTTTTATTTATGCTACCGCCTTTTGTGAAATCCCAAATTTCAAACCAGACATAAACAGCACACACATAAAGTAGACTTCTCATTATCAACCTGACATAGGAAACACAATTGACTGAAATAAATCTTGGGGTTTATGTCGGTGAGGCGTTTACAGAGAACGTCACATTTCGCAGCAATGCAAATTGTACATTAAAAGATAATTTTCCAAACAGCCTACCAAATATGTACTTGGAGTGTTGCACCATTATGTAGAGTAATACTGAAACTGTGCTTTAACAAATGTTGTTGTTATTTTGGACTAGTTCAGCTTCGAGATTGCATCAGGCCTTGTGAGTAGGTTTAGGAGTGATTAAGTTTGCTGTGCACAAAAGCCAGCTATTTGGCAAACTGTCAACACAGCGTAATTGATATTTTAATTACACCACTAATACATACATGCTGCTGCTCACAATGAGCCTTCTCACTGGTGTTAGACAAACAGCTTATTTACGGCTCTGATTATTGTTCCAAAGAAGTTTGCATTTAAATTAGTAATATTCTAAATTGCTATAAAAATGAACCAAATTGTTTTTTGCAAATTCCTAATGTCAGGAAATGCACAGAATAATGCAAACAGAAAAGATCATCCGGCTTGGCATATGTTCTGTGGGATGAAATGGGGCAACAGGCAACTCACAGCTGAATGTCCAAGAAAATCTCATAAGTGTGACACCTACTATTAGGTGGTGGAATAGTCTCTCTCAAGTTGTAGAAGCTCATCCTTTGAGACACATATAACGGTGGACAAGAATTCTGTATTGGTTAATGGAAGAACTGGAAGAATTCAAAGACCTAAAAGGACTTTTCTGCCTCTCACCTCTATGACCCTGGGAACACACCGTGTATTGCCCATGTAACATGGACTTACACGTTTATTGAAAAGGAAATCAGAGCTGCCATCCATTGGCCAGACCCTGCAGCCTAGTACTTCTGAGGTTGTGATTAAACCCCTTCTCCTAGATCTGATCGGACAGGATGAGGCTGTATGAAGGGGAAGATTTTTAAAGACACTAATAGGAGCCATGTCTCCAAAGACAATTGTGAACCTAGTTGATTGCTGTGCTTTAGAAAATCTCTCATGCAGTGTGTTTAAAATTGCTACAGGCATTTGGGACCTCCTCTCTTCTCTTCTCCTCTCCGCCATGCCAGCCACACTAGACATGACATCTCATTTAGATCCCACTCCACTTCTCTCTCCTTGCTATTTCCTGCATTGTTCCCAAGGCATGGAATGACCTCCCAGTCTCAGAGCTCCAGGCCCCTTCCCTCTCATTAGTCCAATTCCTCTTCAGAACTCTCCTTTCTGTGAGGCCTGTAGGGAGTGAACTAATCACTGATTAGGGAAGGAGGGCAAGGAAAAACCAGAGTTGTTCTCCTCTCTGGGTCCCGCAGATAGAGATCTGTCTTTCAGATGATGAACTCTACAGAGGAGTGGCTTTCTATTTTGATGCATTAACCATACGGATTGTATTGTTGGCTCTGAATAATAAGGTTGGGATTTTCAAAGGAATTTTGAAAGATCAATAGGAGTTGTGCTCTTAACTCCCTCCCTCCTGCAAATATGAAAATCCCAGCATGAATAATTATTCATCCATCCACGTCCCGTGCTCTTCACTGGAGGATCTGAGCATCTGTAATAACAATAATGCCACAGCAGTGTCTCCTATGGAGCTGAGGTACACTATAATGGTAAAATATAGGGGGAGGGATAGCTTAGTGGTTTGAGCATTAGCCTGCTAAACCCAGGGTTGTGAGTTCAATCCTTAAGGGGGCCATTTAGGGATTGGGGCAAAAAAATCTGTCAGGGGACAGTACTTGGTCCTGCTAGAGAAGGCAGGGGACTGGACTCGATGACCTTTCAAGGTCTTTCCAGCTCTATGAGACAGGTATATCTCCATATATATATATGTATATGATACAGAGATCCATACAAATAGGCTAGGGACAAGTAACCCAGCTTGCAGATGCAATTGCTGAATTTCACATATTAGCATCTCGACCATTTAATTAGCACGGTTGAAGTGGGAAGCCCTGGAAAGGTCCACAGCAGGGGTTGATCTGTACTCATGCACATTCAAAGCTCCCATGGAGATAGGACCTGGTTCAAGGAACTGGTGAGCATCTGCAACACCTAATGAAGTCAATGGATGTGATTCTACTTCCACTAAAGCCAAGAGGAGCATTGCTGCTGATTCTCATGAGAGTCCAAAGGGAATTGTCACCTCTCTGCATCTCCCAGAACTGGATGGAGAGGGCTGAACTTTCAGAAGACAGTGCATGCTATAGCTGTGCAAGCAGGGGATTTTGAAGTGAGGTGGCCATGAACTGATGAGTTAGGATCATGGCATGACCTTGGAATAGGCACAAACAACCTCTTTCAGAGCTGCTCAGGGGCCACCCAGGGAAACGCAGCGCACAAGCAAATGAGGCACAGTGCAAGCCAAGAGGCGAAGCAAAGTTAAGGGAAGCCACAAATAAGATCCAGAAAGAGAATTTTAAGCAAATGGAAACAGCAGATCAATTTACTGCAAAGTAAAAGCTACGCCTCAGGCATCATTACTCCCTGGTGGGCTTGGCCTGTTGGCAACAGCAACTGGGGTGGGACTGGAGCATCTAGCACACAGACTCATAGATCTTAAGGCCAGAAGGGACTATCATGAACATCTAAAAGCTTATCTTGGATTGTATCTTCACCCTGAAGCTGCCAGGACAGTGAATTGCTTGGGAAGCCACTCCTCCAGCTCAGGGATAGGATCCCAAAACAATCTCTGCCACACTGCCACTGACTCAGTCTCTCCACAGACCCAGGGTCTCAGCGGGCAGCATGACTGTGAAATGATCTCTGGGCTCAGTGTGCTGTAGGGCATGTGGAGGAGAGCACATTCAGCACTATGAGGACTAATGCTTGGAGCAGCTACCAGCCAAGATAGTGAGGTGCAACTCTGAGCCCCAGCTGCCCTTGTTTGTGTGTGTGTGGTGTGGGGGAGATTGCTGGATGGCACTGTGAAGGCCCTTTACACAATCCCAGTGCTGAATACACAGCCAGAATCCATGTCCAATCCCAGACCTTGACTGCATGGTTCTGGCCTCATTTTCAGCCTGCCTAGGCATACAATGAGTCTTTGAATATAGAAACCATCCCATGTACCTACAAACCCCACTGCACACAAGCTACCTTGAAAGTGTGACTGCTAACCACAGCATTGCTGCTCAACCACCCCAAAAGGCACAGAAACTCCCAAACCTGAGTGCAAAGCAAAGAATTCAGACAGCAACTTTTGACAAATGCCGTTCTATGATCTAGAAAGAGCAAAGTGTTTTCGGTTTATTTATTTTTTTAATATGTATAAAATTTGCTCCTAGACTTGACTTCTAGGTTTCAATCTGGAGTGAAATTTTATAACGTAGTGATAAACCCCAGAAAAAAAGTGTGGGGGGGTTTCAAATGAAAATGCAAACAGAGTCTTAACAGGAGCACGCGTGGGTGCTGCTAAACTAAGCTCACAAGGAGGTGGGGCAAATGCCTTAAAAGAGTTAGTGAAGGCAAAATAATGTTCATTAAAAATAGAAAAACAACTGAAAAAATATCCTTTGTATTCAGCTTCGCGCTCGTACATCATAATGTTCCAGTAAAAGCCCATTTTCCCTTGAGATAATAAAAGAATTGAATTTTTCCTTATCGGTCATCTATTTTTCTAGCTAAAGCTATTACTCCCTCTCTGCGGTTGCTAGGCAACAAGAAATATTAATAGCAGCTTTTATTAGCTTAGCTTTAGCAGCAGAGTACCAGAATGAGAAAATGGAAAACATAAATGTGTTACATAAATCTTTCAACCTTTCAGGGTTTGTGTTAGTCTCTGTTTTCATAATGATTTATTGAAGTGATGGTTCATTTATGAGAAAAAGGAGTGTGAAATAAGAAAACGGAACATTACCCTGAAGGACTGTTTGAAAATAAATAATTATAGGAGGTGAAGAAAAGCTGTTTAAAACCATTTTTCTGAGTTTTATAAAATTTAAAAAGACATATTTCTTTCATTTATTGCCTCCGAGAAAAACACTAGCAGGGGACTGCAAACAGGGCTCCGCTTAATACAAAGAAACGTTCACATATGATTGTATTATTATTATTATTGACCCAGGCCATATGTTACACAGTTTAGTTTTTAAATAGTGAACCACTAATGAGCAGAATTACAAATTAGTTAAAACCTGAGATGTAAAGAATTAGTAGAGAGGCACAAACCATCTTGGGTCAAAATCCATAAGGTTTCACTCACTCTCTTTGGACACCGTCAGTCCCTGGGTTGAGAAAGTCTGTCCCTACATTAAACTACACCACTATTACTGCTGTTCATTGCATTGTAAAGCCTGCTAATTTGGAATTTAATTTGGTTTGCAGCTTGATTTGTGTGGCGTCATGCTCTGTTTTATTGCAGCTGTCCTCAGCAATATGTCTGGTAACTGGAGCACTGTATTTAAGTTTATTTATTTCTGACTGCACATCACAGGTGTTTCTAAACACTGTAACTCAGGAAAGCAGGTTTTCTCAGCTACCATGTGGATGAGTAAGACATATGGTCCTGGTATCTTATCATTTCATCTCTCCTGCAAAGGATTTCTGAATTACACTGACTACCTGTTTAAAAAAAATGAATACACTAGGTGAACTCCTGGCTCAATGGACTTCTGGCTGAACAGGTAGAATTTTAAGGCACAGGGAGGGTATATCCTCAAAATGAACTCTCCAATGAACCTCAGTTATGAAAGCCCCCCATCTTCTCCCCGGAACTAAACCACAATAATATAGCCCCCGATTACACAGACATTTACAAGTCTGGCTGGACTGCAACCATAATTTTCCTCTAAGTGTTGTCTTCCCACATCTGCACACCTCAGCCCACTTCCACAGAATACAGCACAGAGAGTATGCCATGCCACAGAGGCTGTGACCTCCCTTCTTCCACGTCTGCAAAGGCAGAGATCATGTCTTGAGCAAGGGTCCACTAGTCACAATCCTACCCATAATTTTTGCGGGGAAGGAGGAGGAGTGGGACAGAATCACAGCCTGACTATGAACAATGCGGCCAATCATTCTATAGGATTTTCTTCGTTTTAGGGCCATAATAATGCTGCCAGGTTTAATACTTCTCCCCTAAACCTAAGACACATGGAAAAGTTTTAAATGATAAGGACACAAAATTCCAATGGGAACAGGCTTTCTAAAAATCAGTACAATAAGCACTCCCTCCCCCATGCAAGAGAACAGAAAAGTGAAACTGACTAAGGTGCAATATTTATATGTAGCGGGATCAGGGCCTAACTTACATAGAGAAGCAAAGTTGACTTCCAGCCTGTTCTCATGTTGAAGTTAAAAACAAAAAGGAGATGAATACCAGAGCTAGAGGGAGCGCGATTCAATTTCCTTTTTAATTGTTCAGCTCTAATAATTTAAGCCATTGGGTTTGATTCAGTGCTAGGCCAAGGTGTGCTCCGGTGATATATGCAGTACCAATGTGGGGGATGGGATTTGGACATACAAAACACTATACATTAATTTCATATTTGAAATAAGCGTTACTGAAATTATTTTTTGTTTTCCCTTCTGTTCTGTGACCACCTGGACCTTTTTGACTGTGAGCTCTTCGGGGCAGGGGCTCTCTCTCACTGTGTGCTGGTACAGACTTAACATAATGGAACCTCAGCAGGGGCCTCTGGATTCTACCATAACAATAGCAATATTCTGATTATGACACTGTTCCTTTAAATCCTCTTATAAAGGAATAGTGCTAGATTACAAAGAATACTTTGTATAAATTAAATTATACCATCTACCAAGTTAAAAATCACATTTAACAATTTCCATACCTTGAAGAAACAGCAAATGGCTAACACTTCATTTTCTGGTAAATTTCTAATTGGTTTCCTTTTGGGGCTGTTTCCCCTGTTAGAAAATGATTCAAAACTAATGTAAATCAATTATTATCTGTAGAGTGTAGAGAGACCCCCTTTTTGCTCTGTGTCTGTACAGTGCCTCGTACAATGGGGTCCCCTAGTCCATGCCTATAGTTCTGAGGCAGTACCGCAATACAAATAACTAACAATAAATTATTAAGTCTTGCACTGACTTCAATGGGATTTGGATCTGGCCCTAAGGGAACACACAGTATAGGCTCATCAGCACAGCAGGTCTGACTCAGGAGAAAGAGTGGTTTCAGGTATGTGAGCAGTCTGAGGAAAGAGAACAGAGATGACCAAGGGTTTGATCCTGGGAAAAGTTATGCCTTCTGGGTCCCACTGACAATGTGCATGAATAACGGTTTGCAGGATTGGATGCAGAGAGAGAAATTGCTGGAGTGGCGGAAGGTATGGGAAATGTAATAAAGAGAGAACCAAGGGAGTAAGAACTGGGGCACTTGGGAAAAAGAAATAAGGCCTGGGAAATGGGGAGAAGCAACAACAAGAGAGAGATGGAGGGCGACACACGGAGCAAAGATGCATTCAGCAACAGGAAAAAAAAGGGTAGTGAATTAGAAGAGAAAATGCAGCAATATAGTCACAGAGCTCTGGATGGTTCCATGTGACATTTCAAACATCTGATTTAATGTTGCTGTTTATTATTTATTATTCAGATTGTGGTCGGGGCCCGCACTGCGTGAAGCACTTTCTAAGCACAAAGGACCCTACCCTGAACAGCTGACAATCTATGGTCTTCGATCATTTGCATTTTTAATGATCCTAGGCTTTGATCAGGGAGAGGGGAGGCATCATCTTCCCCATCACACACACACTCATACACATCCCAGCCCCAGTCAAAGGAAGTGGCTATTTTTAGTTTCCATTTCTCATTGAGAGATAGGCAGATTGCTTGATTTTGCAACCTAAATAACATTCTTTTAACTTTGTGGCAGTTTTGAATGAAATATGAACAAACGCCAAATAAACAATCGGTTGTTAGGAAATTCCAGATTTACAGATGCCCTTGCAATCTCAGTGGTGCTTCTTTGTGCATGTATCCTGTGCACTAAATGAGATGGAGGTTATGTGGAAAAAACCAGCATGTGCTACAATTAAAGACCATATCATAATGCATATGTACCAGGGGCTGAATTAAGGTTACATAGGCAACCGTGACTCTGGCATAGTCAAATTTTTGAGTGCTTGACTTTGCAACCTTAATGTTCTTTTAACTCAGGGGTTGTCTAACTGTATAGCACTGCAGCTGTGCTACTGTAGCGCTTAGTGAAGACACTACCTACACTGATGAGAGAGTGTCTCTTAGTGGCATAGGTACTCTACCTTCCCAAGGGGCAGTCGGAGAAGCCATGCCATTAATATAGTGCTATCTACACCAGGGGTTAGGTCAGTATAACTGTGTCAGGGGTGTGGATTTTTCACATCCGAGCAATGCAGTTATACTGACATAAGTCTGTAGGGTAGGCCAAACCTTAATATGTGTGTGGAGGGAGTATACAATTTTCAATTTATTTTTGTAACTGTAACAACTCCCCCCATGCACTGGATTTGAACCTTGAACTTCTAGCCCTGATGCTCAAACTGCTAGAGCTTGACTCACAGAACTAACTACCCTAGCTTTTAGGAGGAGAAATCTGTTATCCCACTGAGTCCAGAGGATGGTTATGGGGAGCCCAGGCTGGCTCTCTTTCCCACAGTGATCTAGGTGAATTTATGCCCCACATGCTGCCCCTAGAAAAAAACATGGGACACTGGAAGTTGTAGTCTGGTGGGGGCGGGGAGCTCAGCCTGGCCCAACTCTTCCTAATCCTCCAACTCTTCCTAGTCTCCAATACAGCTGCTCTGGCAGCTCCCAGGTGCTCTCAGTGCAATGATTGCTGCTGCTGCTGCTGCTAATTTGGTGGCATTGTGGGCCCAACCTTAGAATGTTCATGTTCCGTTATTACTTTGGCAGGCTGCCAACGTTTTCTGAGCTATAGAGACAGAAATGAAATAAAAGATGACTTTCAACAGTTTACAGCTCAGAAAAACTCAATGGAATTTTGTGGAACAAAGAAAAGGCACTTTTATAAATTTCAAAGACCTATTGCTAACCATGGACGTTTTTGAGCTTCTCGAAGAAAGTCACAAAAATGTTTTACGATGTTAGGCAGATTAGACACAGGAGTTGCTACCAGTTTCCCCTATAATACAGTGATCACCACTAAAAAGGTCAGCACTAGCTAATAGTGTCTTAGATACCATTGCTTGGTATCTAAGACACTGAAGCTTACACGCATGCAACACTGTATGAAACAATAATGTCCTTGGGTGTGCTCCTACCTTGGTGGAACCTGTAGGAGAGGAGCACAGGGGACAGAACTCTCAGCAATGATACCTTAAACATCTCAAACTCCTTCCCTGAACCAGTCATCCACAATGTCCAAGCCCAAAGGGAGGAATGCTCCAGTCGTTCTGCATTTCCAGTGCTCTATTATCCTTTCACTGCCATTGTGCCAGGCTAGGACCATAGAAAAACAAGGCTATATTCCTGGAGTTAGTGTCTGTTCACATGGAGTTTTGTGATATTCATCTCTTAGGAGCAGGTCTGAAATAATGGGACCCCAAGTATTTGAGTCAATGGTAAGTTACAATGGCAGTGCAGTTTCAAATTGAGCCCGTGGGAGAGTTGTCAGTGGGATCCCATCTGGCCGACCAGCAGCGCTGCTGTTAGGGTGACCAGATAGCAAGTGTGAAAAACTGGGACACTGGATGGGGTGTAATAGGAGCTTATATAAGAGAAAACCCCAAATATCAGAACTGTGCCTATAAAATCATCTGGTCACCCTTAGCTGCTGTCAGGGAGTGAGGTGTAGGAGCTGGGTCCCCAATAGGTTCAGAGGACTACTCCCCTTTATGGGATGAATCCCTGGGCAGCCAGAAAAGCCCAGTCCAAAATGGTTGTGGGCAGAGCTGTGTGCAGAGAAGGTAGCCTGGCCCAGGGTAGTGCAGAAGGGCCAAGCAGGAGTCACTGTGAGTGGTGGATTCCTTCTTAGTACAGTAAAGTTCAATCTATGGGCCAGGATACACCCCCGACTCCTCCCCTCTGCTTGGAGTGTGGCACTGGTGCCACCCCCCTACCCGGGCAGGGGAGCCTCCTGTGCTGACAGGCGCCATTCGGCAGTGTCACACCATGAGGGACGCAGACATTCTGAGACCCCTATCTAATATTTATGGAAATATGTTTGCACTGCTTGGGAAATTCTTCATCTCTGACCTTGATCACCCTTTGTTTCTGTCAAACATGTTCTTCCAAATCCCTTCTGAAAACTCATTTATTCACAACAGCTCTTTAACCTAACACGCTCCCATTCTTCCTGCTACCCCTGCCATTTTACCTCAGCTTTTTCAAGGGCTGGGGTTGTGCTGCCTCGTCACTTTCATCCAAGCTGCTCTGACTGCACCACTCTCTTCACCGTTCTATCCTCAGTAATCCCCCCAGTTTGGATGGCACCTTCTCCAAAGTGCCAAGGCCCAGGACATGCTCCGCTGCCCACCCCCACAGAGAGGTAGCAACAACTGCCGGCTCCAGGCAAAAATCCTTGTGCTCAAGCTGGTCAAAAGTTTTCTTTCAAAACTCTCTTTTCTGACAAAAAGCACAATTTTTCTAAATTACTGATTTTTGGAGGGGGAGGGCAATTTTCATTTTGTTCGAAATATTTGCATTTCTCACCAAAACATTTTCTGTTTTTCTTTTTTTTTTTTTTTAATTTCAACTCTCTCTCTCTCTTTTTTTTCTATCCCTCTCCATTCCTGTTTTTATTTTTCCCCTATTTTCTGGAGGCAAAAATCAGAGAAGGTGGGAAAAACCTGACAATTTGGGGGGTTGGGTTTTGCCAATAAAACAAATTTTGTCATAAAAAAAGTCCTTTTCTGACCAGCCCCTACACTTTTCCCTGCTTCTCGACTATCCTTGTATTCCTCCCATCTCTCCACCCCTTGCATATCCGCATCCCAGGACACTCCTTCACTCCTCCATCCCTTCAAGCTCCCCCATTCCCTTGTCCTCTGCAGTCTCACTCCCTTCCCTTCACATGTTTCCCACCATCTTCTTTCCTCCAATCACCTTCATCCATTTCCCCAACCTCTGAAAAGTCACCATTTGTATTAACAGTGATACAGGCAAGAGAAGAAAACCCCACCACTACATTATAGAACCATCTACATTACCAAGATGAGCACATAATGTAAGAGAATGAACACAAGGCGTGAAATCCTAATACCACTCAAGTTAATGGCAAAACTCCCAAGGACTTCAATGGGACAGGATTTCCAACATGCCCTTCTCTACTATCCCATCCCCAGCCCTTTTCTCCTATTGTTTATTTAATTCACACATGCATCCTGTAGGTCATAGGCTCATCAGCGCAGGGATTTTGTGTCCTGTATGTTTGCACAGTACCTAACACAACAGGCGGCTGATTCTGGGGTATCAGGTGTGATTCATAATATAAATAACTAATAGTAAATGTAATTACATGTCTGGGTCAAAGGTGGCATGAAAATCATCTCCATTTATTCTCACTGTATTTGTAACAATATTCCTTAAGATTCAGGCCTGAGGAAGACACTTATGGTTGCATCTCAGCTTTTTGCTTTGTTATTTCAGATTATGATTTTTATTTGTGCAGGAAATTTGAACAATACATGCTTCCTTATTAGTGACACAGCAGCACGCTTTACGCGTATCAATGGAGAGAATGTCAACTAGCTTTCTGCATGCTTCAGGCGCTGAGGAAAAGGCCTAAGGGCCAAAGAGGAGAACAGAACAGAACCATCTACAGGGCTACCTGCCCTCAGCCAGAGGAGCAGGGACAGGATAGAAGAACAGAGATTCTGAGAACACAGAACAGCAGCTCAATATTGTTCAGTTGAAAAACTTCTCCATCAAAAAATGCAGCCTCATTGAAAGAAAAATGTTTCACAAAAGCACTGTTATTTCAAGGAGATTTTTCCACAAAAACATTTGAAGTGAAACAAAAATGTTAATTCTGTTTCGTTTCAAATCACAATTTTCATTTTGTTTGTGATACTGGACTTTAGATCCCCCCCTTCCCACATTCTCCCCTTCTTTGCCCCTGTTTTGTTCCCGCTGGAAAAGGAGGGGAAAAAACAGGTTTGGGGGATGCCCTCTCCGCGCCCACCCTCATTTATCAGTAGGGCCCTACCAAATTCATGGTCCATTTTGTTCAATTTCACAGTCATAGGAGTTTTAAAATGGTAAATTTCATTATTTCAGCTCTTTAAATCTGAAATTTCATGTGCTGTAATTGTACGGGTCATGACCCAAAAAGGAGTTGGGGGGGGGGGTTTTGCAAGGTTATTGTGGGGGATGGGGGTTGCAGTACTGCTACTCTTCTGTGCGCTGCTGGCGCCGGCTCTGCCTTCAGAGATGAGCAGTTGGAGAGTGGCGGCTGCTGGCCGGGAACCCACCTCTGAAGGCAAAGCCGCCGCCAGCAGCAGCACAGAAGTAAGGGTAGCATGATATAGTATGCCTCCCAGCTCTGCAGGCAGCACAGAATTAAGGGTGGCAACACAGTGACGCCCTAAAATAACCTTGTGACCCCCTACAACTTCATTTGGGGTCAGGACCCGCAATTTGAGAAACACTGGTCTCCCCTCGTGAAATCTGTATAGTATAGGGAAACAGCACACAAAAGACCAGATTTCACGGTCTGTGATGCGTTCTTCATGGCTATGAATTTGATGGGGCCCTATTTACCAATGGAAAAAAAGGAGGGAATTAAAAAAGGAAGAGGGTAATGGACAATAATCCACAATGTGAAATATTTTTGATTTTTGAAAACTGAAATAATAAAAAAACTGTGATTCAAAATATAGAGCAAAAAATTATTTACAATTTCTTACAGAAAAATCTGAAGTTTTCTTCAGAACTTTTTGAACAAATCATTTTGATTTGAAATTTTACAAGGGGAAAAACATGTGAATTTCTGGCTTGAACTCACTGTCCAACCTGTGATGCTGGAATCCCAGTGGTATTTATTCAATTATTACTATTTGTATTATCATATCGCCTATGAGCCTCAGCTATGGACCAGGATGCATGGTGGAAGGTGCTGTACAAACATAAAACAAAAGGACAGTCTCCCACATCAAGGAGCTGCCAATCTAAGTATAAGAGAAGTGATTATACACACAGCCCTGGGAGTCAGCGAGTCAGCCCTGGGATTATACACACAGCCCTGGGAGTCAGGAGACCTAGGTTCTATTTCTGGCACTTTAAGGACTCAGTGTGGGACTTTAAACAAACTATTCCACCTTGCAGTGCTCCTTTCTGTAAAACGGGGATAGCAATTTCCTACCTCCTAGGAGTATTGTGAAGCTTAAATGAAGTGGTTGGAAAGTGTTAGTTATTAGATTCTTGGATAGTAGACATTACAGGATTGCAAAACATCTCTTGCCTTTATTCCCAATTAATTTTTGAGCAGTAGAGTAAATGTCATTTCCCATTGCTCTCAGTAATGCCTAGGTCATGTCATTATAGTAGTCCAAGATTCATTAGAGTGCATGAAAAAATCCTAGCTACTGGACACAAATTCTTAACATTTAAAATTTGTATCCCAAATTTCTTGCAATTACAATTTTCCCCTTTATTTAAAAATATTCTTACTCCAGAAATAAAATAAATGGCAGCAAAGATAGGAAACATCTGTGTATGCAAAAAAATGTACAGACCATTGCAAGCCGAAGCACATAGGAGGCATGTTAATACCCTTAACATTTGCATTAGTCATGTAGGTCTTGGAACAAAGACCAAATCTCATCAGGCTTCCAGATGAACTCTCAAACAAAAGTCATCTTCCCAACCAGCTGATGGCCCCAATACTACAAACCGTGAAACAATTAGTGCTTTGTTACTGTCAAGTCAGTAAACGTATTCCTCCTCAGAATGAATTTTTCCTGTTGCAAATACTTACCATAAATATGGGTAACTTTCAAGGAGGATCACAGCACTTCAGATGCCCTGCAATGTCACCCAAGCAATGCCTGAAGCACAGTCTACTTCATTAGACCATTATTACCAAGTGGGTTATAACTTGATGGGCATGCAGGCAGAAGGTATTAATGATACAAATTTAAAAATCTGCTCCATCTCTGGGATTTTATTGTTCCCTCATGTGCGTGCATAGCTCCCATTAATGCTAATCAAGATTACACATGTACATTGGGACAAACGCAACACTGCCATGTGCACACACTGAAGTCAGTGGGATCCCTATCCATGCAACCAAAGGCAGAATCTGGCCACTTTATACGGGAAAAGGGAGGTCAGCGTGTAACAAAAAGTTTGATAGCACAGGAAAAATGTTTGACAGGAGGGTAAGAAAGGATTTAATTTGGGCCTAAAATTACTACACAGTTCATTTACTGATCTACCTTGTTACTGCTGGAACCTATGGAGATATCTTTCCCAAAGGCTTTGCTTTAAAACTAAACACTTCCAATTCACCATCAGCTGGAAAATTCAGAGTTCCCTGGATTTTTAATTTTAATAAGGGGGAAACAACTCAATCTCTCTATTCAGTTTTCAGCATACTAAGCCCCCTTCTTATCTTCTCTAGCTCAGTCCTGATTTATTGTCAAGATGTTGCATTTGTAAAACAGAACCATAAAATAAGAAAGAGAACATTTCCCAAGGACTACTCCAAAAGAAATTATTTCAGACATTCAGAAGCTGCTGAATAAATCCCACTATTCTTGTTTCTTTGGGTATTTTAGAAACTGATTTATCAATGCAATATCACCTCGCAAAAATGCGACAATCAACACAGGATAAAAATATTGTGGTATGAAAACAGGGGTCAGAATTAGGGGCTGTGCTTTAAATTAAACCAGGGAAAACATCTTTCATACAAAATTGACTCTTTTTGTCTCAGAAATGAATAATTTAATGAATTAAGAACCTAAAAGCTAAAGAGGACCCCGATGTAATATTTGATTTCAGAATATTAAACAGAAAGAGGTCTATTTCCAATATCATGCTCTATCAATTTATTTTTAAAAACACACAACTTTATCCCCCCCCCACCCAAAAAAGAGCAGACATGCCAAGGGTTTTGGGAGCTTTGGAGCGATCCTGGAGAAAGTGATAATATCTTCTGTGAACACTACTACCTTCCAGACCCTTATCTACTGAGGTAAGGAAAAACAAATACTCTTCAGTTAGGATGATTGTGGAGATGCAGGCATGTTAATTAAACAAAATTAGCTCTGTTTGATATTGATGCATTCCAGTGACACCCATGGAAATCAATGATCTTAGAAGTAAATAATATAGAAAACCCACCATGCAGCTAAACCTGCTAAAAGGGAAAATATTATGAAATACCTTCTTCATAAATTCAGTACAGCTGATGAAATCAAGACAAAATCTTATAGAACATGGCTGGTTCTGTGCTGAACTGGTCTCTATACTGGGTTAAATAAGCTCATTTTTTCTCAGACCTCCAATTTTAATTTTTCATTCATTATCGTTGTGCTAGCCCTTTCTGCAATAGGTTAACATGAAACTTCTAAGATATCGCCTTGTCCCAGAGTAATCCAAAAGGCATTTTAGGACTGCCACCTCTAACCTATGCAGGACTGGGGACTGATCCTGCTTCCCTCAAAGTCACAAGCAAAACTCCCATTGACTTTGAGAGGACATGGGGTAGGCTCACTTTCACTAAATGAGCTTTTAAACCACACAATGAGGTAGTCCATGCCATATCTTAACCTTTTTACCAGGCCAGTGAACAGATTGCTCCCATTTCACAGTACTTGCAACGAACGTAGTGGTATATTTAACACTCAAGTGCCCTGGGATCTTTTTTGGATGCTTTGTTTTAGATGATCCAACCAAAGTATGCAAGAAAAATAAAGCATATATACTTCACTCCCTAAATGCAAGAATCAATGTGTATGACATTATGCATCAACAGCGAAATACAAAATCACTCCTTGAATACAATTAGGTTATTACCAGGGTCCAAAAAGGCACAGAATTTAAAATACAAAATTATGCGGAAAAGCACCATGACCATGCAAATGACTTCTACAGAATCAATCAACCCCCCCCCCCCGCCCATCTTTGAGATATGCTCCCTGTCCAACTAAAGGCAGCTCGGTGTTCACTGCTTTTATTCAATCCTTAGCTGGAAATGTTTTTTCCAGGAACATCCCTTCTATATTCAAAAGACTCAAAATGACACACAGTGGATTGTATTGGATCAAACAGAACATAGTAAAAGAGAAAACTTTACTCACCGTAGGTAGTTGGCTGGAGAGAAGATGCCCATCCTGACTCAACATATTAGACACCATAATGGCAGGAAGGTCCATGTTCTGATAGGAATATGCTGGTATCAGGCTATTTGGAGGGAGGCCATGGCACAGTGAATGATACCCAGTTTCATGATCCACCAAGTGAAGAAGCGAAGGCTCCGGTAGGTTAGGAGGAGTTATAGGAGGGATTTCATAGTCTTCATTATTCTCATTCTGACTATTATACGTCTGAAATAATAAAAGGACATTTTCACAATGTGTCACTTCATTGTTGCTTCAGCAAAAGAAATGTTTTGTGATGCAAAAAAAAAAAAAATTAACCACAACCAGATATCACAAATTCCTAAATGACAATTGGCAGTTATGTACATAAGCAGGTCTCAGAGCAACATCAGACTATCACAGCACACTGTAGTTAATATCAGGATAATCCCAGATCAAACATAAGGGCATTTCTCACTGCCTGAGCTTCAATTTCTATCACTAAGGTATAATGTCCTGCCTCCATTTACTTTGTAGAACTCTCATCCACCTCAGCAGAAAATTCTGTGCATGGATCAATGTCAAGATATGACCAAAAGAACTAAATTTGCAAATACGGCTCTAAGCTTGCTTCTTGAAAGGGTATTTGCATGCATAAATCTGGTAGTAATACATACAACTGCTGCATTTGTGAGTACAAATGCTTCTTTGGACGCACAAATGAGTGTGCAATATTTATGACTGGGATTTTCAAAGTGGCTTAAGGGAATTAAGCACTCCATTCCCATGGAAATTCAGTGGTACCTGAGCACCAAATTTCTTTAGGTTCCTTAGAAAACCCCAGTATTTATCTACCAGTTGAGAGACCTATTCAGAAATGTGGCCATAGCATCTTTTTTTAAAAAATGAGTCTCGTTTGACTCTTCCAGGCATGAGACCTGTCCATATTTACTTTAGTGTGCAAAGATATTTAAGAATGAATATACCGTTAATTAGCTCTTTTCCTGATGACATTACTTTGAAGAAGAACACAAATGTGCAGATAGTTTTATCATGATCATTTCCAGTTTAGAGAGAATTATTGAAACATTTCCCTGACCTGTGTTAAAAATTAATCTCGAATTGGACCCATGTAATCCTCCTGAAACAAAATATATTAGATCTACAGTAAATTTAAAATAAATGTGAATCTTACAATAAGATTGTTAATTGTCGTATGGAAGAACATTATAATAGGTTCTATTTTAAAGAGAAAGCTTATTCTAAAGATATCCTACATTATATATGACTATACTATACGAAATTCTGATTATCCCTAGTATTATATACATGGATTTTAAGATCAGTTTCCAAGATCACCTAGTTTCATGGCTGGATTTTGATTTAATACTTGACTTAAGACCAGAAATCCATGTGTGCAAAAATGGTTAAACTTTGCAGACTATTAAACCATTGCTCCAAAACTCTCACACAAATCCTCACCTTCCATCATCCCAGATTAAAAAAAATAATAAAAGATTTATGTAACTTGAATTAAAAAGTGTTCATGAAATGTAGCAGAGAGCAAGTGAAGAAGAGTCTGTCTGGAATCTCGTTATGAAGCACCAGTCAGAGAGTGCATGAGCTTGAGTGTTCTGGCACTTTCTTTGGAGAGAAACATTGCCTGCAATAACACCATCCCTTCGTCACTCTTCATGGATGTGCAGGGAGTTTAACTTTTTCATTATACTTAGCTATGGGGATTTCCCGCCCTTCTTCGTCTCCCCTATGTTGTTCACATGATACCTGTAGTGGGGAGACTGCCCCACTCCAGGAAAAAAGGATTAAAACAACCCTGGGAAGGGCTGTGGCTGGGGGCAAGCAGCTCCCAGGCTGGGTAGGGAGAAGCTGGGCTGATTGGGAGGCAGGCTCAACTGGGGGCCACGCCCCAAACGGACCCAGCTGGCCATATAAAGGTAGGGAAGCCAGGAGTAAAGAGACAGTCTCCTCTGGCTACAGAGGCAGACAGGCCTGGCCGCTGGGGAGCTTGACAAGGTGTCTAGACTGGAGCAGGGCTGGGGCAAGGCAAGAGGAACTGGGGAAGCTCTGGCCCGGAAACCCCCAGGCTGCAGGGCCTAAGAGGGCCTAAGCCCAACAAAGGGGTACTGGGGTTGCAAGGGGCAGCCCATGGCTGCAGAGGCAGCAGGCCAAACCCTCCTTGCTGGTGATGAGTGGCAATTATACTGCAGTCTGCCCCAGTGAATGGGGGCAAGTGGTGACTGGCAGTTGCCTAGACTGAGGCAAGGTGGGGATAAGAGGTTGGAGGTTCCCTGGGGAGGGGAGACCCATAGACTGTGGGGGATACTGCAGGGGGGGGGCAGCACCCTAGGTAAGAGGGCACTCAGGTCCAGGGAGGGACACGGGGCCAGTGCAAGCAGGACTACAGGCTGCAGAGGGCGCTCCGGACGCTGGACAGAGCTAATTCCCAGGCGACCAGCAGGAGGCGCCACGGGGTGAGTCGCCGTCTTGCTACAGTAGCATTGCCATAAAGATAGTGATCAGGGCACTTATTGTGGGGCCAGTCCTGTGATTTATATGCCCTCGAAATTCCCATTGACTTCACATTGTACACAAGAAATGGGGGCTCAACGTCTATACTACTATATATTAGTATCAACACAGTTATCAAGTGGAGATTCCACTTCAGTTATTCTTCCAGACAGCTTGGCTAGCTCAGATATTACATGGGAAGGGGCGGGGATGACAGACTGCACATAAGAGTATAAGGCCGATGGATTCCATTTAATAGGTCTGGTAGTTAATTTTCATATGGGTTACACAGTTTGAAGTGCACTGATTCTTTCCCAGATATTTAAGAGGATTTTGTTCCACGGTATAGGAAGAGGGATTTCAGTAAATCACTGCACAGCAAACTTCTTCCAACTGGTTTATTTTGGTATCAGGTACATAAGCAAGTGGCTTTTCTGTACTTAGTTAAATTATGTAAAATCCACTCCAAGTTTCCTAAAGCGCTCTTCAAAAATACAAGTTTCTTGTGTTTCTGCTGAGCAGCTTGCTAAAAGGTTTTGAGGGGGTTTTGTTAGGAGTATGGAAAACCTGTCATCCTTGCTCACACCCCCTGTACATTTCTGTCTCCTCATTGTATTCAGCTCAGAAAACAAGAACTGTCTAAATCACAAAGCTTTCTGAATCACTACAGCATTATGCAGTCATATCAAAACAAGGATCAAAGTAGTACACAATCAGAATCAGAATAGACAATATCCAATCAACATAATCAGACTTCACGCCTGCAACCATTCACACCATTTTCCAAGCCTAAATTTACTCTATATGTGTTTTACAAAGACAGCTAGAAAGATAAGGCAGAGAGATTCAACAGATAGATACTGTGTATAGGTGGAATCCATGGTGATGATGTATTGTAATACACACTGTTTATTTTCACGTTTGGGATGACTGAATCCATACTCACAAGTGATAGTTTAAAGTCACGACTGAAGAAATGCTGTCCTCTAAAACTCTTGTCTCAGTAACAACCAACTATCATTTCCTCATCAAGTGTGTTATACAACATATTTTGCATTTTAATGTTATTTTAGATTAAATTATGCAGTAGATTATGCTTTATAATATACACTACAGATTAAATTTTATTTACTAACACAAACTCCCCCCGAGTTTATGTTTAAACCCATTCATCCCATCAAAGACTGAAAGATGTCGCCACAGTGAAGCTCATCTTCTCCAAAAGGTGGTTTGCTCTATCATACTATAAATCGGAAGAGGTAGGATTTTCCATTTTCAAATATACTGAGCTCAGCTGAAATGAGAAGCCAAAATCTGCCTGACTACCATTAACTTCTGTGGGGGACGGGAGAGTTGGGTGGAAAGTCCCTGCTTTATTCTGCAGTAATAGGCACATGTTAAAATTAAGGTTGCCACCCATCCGGTTTCTACCCGGAAAGTCCAGTTTCTGGCTTCAGTGCTAGATTTTCAGGGTCCTCGCAACCCTAAATGGCACCTGAACCAAAGGCAGAGGGAAGCACCAGTGCATTAACCCACTCCAGCACCTGCTCATCTGGGGCTGCCTCCTACCTGCAGACAGGCTCCTTGAGATTATCCAGTTAGTAACAGGGGTGTGGGGTGGAGTGAGAAGAGACAGAGAAGGGGTGGGGCCTCAAGGTAAGAAGTGGGACGGGGTGGAACCTGAGGAGCAGGGGGGGGGGGGGGGAAGAGGTGAGGACTTGGGGGCAGAGTCCAGTTACCAGGAATTAGAAAGGTAGCAACCCTAGTTAAAATGGAGTGATGATGCCAAGGATCCATGTATCTTTCATCTTTGCAATATCTCTGCCATATGGTAAAAATGGCTGCACCTCCCTACCTTCCCCTCATTGCATTTCTCTCCTCATTGTATTCAGACTCTTTCATGTCTTTATGTGATGTTGATAATGGGGCTACAGTTAACATATGAAAGGCCATACTGGGTCAGACCAAAGGTCCATCGAGCCCAGTATCCTGTCTACCGACAGTGGCCAATGCCAGGTGCCCCGGAGTGAACCTAACAGGTAATGATCAAGTGATCTCTCTCCTGCCATACATCACCCCCCCTCTGACAAACAGAGGCTAGGGACACCAGTCCTTACCCAGCCTGGCTAATAGCCATCAATGTACTTAGCCTCCATGAATTTATCCAGTTCTCTTTTAAACCCTGTTATAGTCCTAGCCTTCACAATCTCCTCAGGCCAGGAGTTCCACAGGTTGACTGTGCGCTGTGTGAAGAACAACTTCCTTTTATTTGTTTTAAACCTGCTGCCCACTAATTTCAATGGGTGGCCCCTAGTTCTTCTATTATGGGAACAAGTAAATAACTTTTCCTTATTCTCTTTCTCCATGCCACTCATAATTTTATATACCTCTATCATATCCCCCCTTAGTCTCCTCTTTTCCAAGCTAAAAAGTCCTAGCCTCTTTAATCTCTCCTCATATGAGACTCGTTCCAAACCCCTAATCATTTTAGTTGCCCTTCTCTGAACCTTTCCTAATGCCAGTATATCCTTTTTGAGATGAGGAGACCACATTTGTACACAGTATTCAAGATGTGGGCTCACCATGGATTTGTATAAGGGCAATAAGATATTCTCCATCTTATTTTCTATCCCTTTGTTAATGATGCCTAACATCCTGTTTGCTTTTTTGACCGCCGCTGCATACTGCATGGACATCTTCAGAGAACTACCCACGATGACTCCAAGATCTTTTTCCTGAATAGTTGTAGCTAAATTAGCGCCCATCATATTGTACATATAGTTGGGGTTATTTTTTTCCAAAGTGCATTACTTTACATGTATCCACATTAAATTTCATTTGCCATTTTGTTGCCCAATCACTTAGTTTTGTGAGATCTTTTTGAAGTTCTTCACAGTCTGCTTGGGTCTTAACTATTTTGAGCAGTTTAGTATCATCTGCAAACTTTGCCACCTCACTGTTTACCCCTTCCTCCAAATCACTGATGAATAAGTTGAACAGGATTGGTCCTAGAACTGACCCTTGGGCAACACCATTAGTTACCCCTCTCCATTCTGAAAATTTACCATTTATTCCTACCCTTTGTTCCCTGTCTTTTAAGGACTATTTCTTTTCAAGGACTATTTCTAGTATGTTCAGCTCTTATGGAACTAGCTAATCCTTGTGTAGATTGTAAGTGTGCAGAGACTCATTTCTAGGCTCTTTGTGAGAGGGGAGCCATGGGGGCGTACTGTGGGAGATACAAATAAATACTTTTTACATCAATTTTTTAATTGAAATTAAATATAAACTTGTTTCAAAGTTAAAGTGTAAATTTATGACTCTGAATCTCAAAGACTCACCTTACCCCACAGCCTGGCTAATTTGTGCTTTCAAGCTAGAGCCCAGTAGGGTGCAGAGAGGCTATGATACAAAGCTAGCTGTTGAAAGGATTCTGGCTGACAGCCAGAATTCAAGCTGCAGCAGCCTCTCTGTCAGCTTTTCAGCAGGTACCACATGCCTTCCCCTCCACAGGACACCAGGAGAGTCATGCCCATTCCACTTTTGCATAGGAAACACTGCAGGGGCTGCTAAAAGGGAGCAATGCCTCTGATCCATAGTGAGATCATACCCTTCTCTCATAGATCATAGAAATATCAGACTGGAAGGGACCTTGAGGAGTGAAGTCCAACTCTTGGGCTGAGGTAGGGCCAAGTAAACCTAGACCATCCCTGACAGGTGTTTGTCCCGCCTGCTCTTAAAAACCTTCAATGGTGTGCCTCTCTTAGGCTACTCTTAGGCTGGTCTACAGCACACGATTATTTTGGAATCAGCTGAGTTAAACAGAATTAAAACTGATTCCATCCACACAACCAACCCGGTTTTGTTGATTTAAAGGGCTCTCAAACGCCGGCTTCTGCACACAACAAGCAGCAATTACAACTGGAATATTGGTTTTGCTGCGATCTAACCTAGTCAGCAAACAGCACAAGCAATCTTTCAAATGTCCAAATGCACATTCTACCCCCATTCTGCACTTGCTCAGCCTATAGTTGAACTGTTCCTTACTACTGTCCAGGGTGCCTGTGTACGGCTTCATGAGCCATGGCATTGAGGGGTAGGCTGGGTCCCCCAGGATAACTATAGGCATTTCAGCCCCTCCAACAATAATTTTCTTGTCTGGGAAGTAAGTCTGTTCAAACAAACCAGTAAGTCTGTTCCAACAGACCAGAGTTCCTGAAGATGTGAGCGTCATGCACCTTTCCCAGCCATCCCACATTGATGTCGGTGAAACGTCCCTTGTGATCCACCAGCGCTTGCAGCACCATGGAAGAGTACACCTTGCAGTTTATGTACTGGCCGCCCCTGTGTTCCGGTGCCAAGATAGGGATATGAGTTTTGTCTATCGCCCCACCACAGTTACGGAACCTCATCACATTAAAGCCATCCATAATGACCTACACTTTTCCCAAAGTCGCTAACCTTGATAGCAACTGGTCATTGATTGCGCTGGCTATTTGCTGCACAACAGCCCCCACAGTAGATTTGCCCACTCCAAATTGATTCTCGAATGACTGTTGGGCCTTACAAGCTTCCACAGAACTATGGCCACTCGCTTCTCAACTGTGAGGGCTGCTCTCATTTTGGTGTCTGGTGTTTGGTGTCAGGGCAGGGGACAGCAAGTCACAAAGCTTCACGACAGTGCCCCTACACATGTGAAAGTTTTGCAGCCCCTGGGAATCATCCCATACCTGCAACATTATGCGGTTTCACCAGTCTGTGTTTGTCATAAGTGTAAAGTAGCCTAAAATTAGTGTTTACCTTTAGCTTACCCCCTGTTTCGCAGGCCTCACAATCGGTGTTCTATGGCATGAACCTGTTCCAATGTCACCATGATGTCCCAATCATCACATGGCTTTCTTCTAGGAATGTCTGTGTCCATGCCCTCATCACTATCGTGATCGCAAAGTCGTCGCTTCCTCAGCCGGTTTTGCAGGTTCTGCACATACTGCTTGATAATGCAAGAGCTATTTACAATGGTCACAACTGCAGCGGTGAGCTGAATGGGTTTCATGCTTGCCATGATATGGCACCTACACTGGTCATCCAGGAAAAAAGGCATGAAGCGAAGGAGAGCAGGAGATCAGAATGGCACCGGAAGTGGTGGTGTATGGGAGACAATAGCTTTCAGGAATATTGCACCATCTTCTGATGATAGCTTTCAATCCTATTGCACAAATCATGGGACAGCAGCATTCTGCAGACCTACTGCATTGTCTGCTGCAGGAAAAATGGCATGAAACCTTGCACGGAGGGAGGGGCGACTGATGAGATGAGTCCAGGAAAACCCGCGAGAATTTTTTTGCCCCATCATGCACTGGGCGCTAAACCCAGAATTCCAATGGGTGGCAGAGACTTCGGGAACTGTGGGAATGCTACCAACAGTGCACCGCTCCAAGAGTCGATGCTAGCCTCAGTACTGTGAACACACTCCACTGACTTAGCGTGTTTAGTAGGGGGACACAATCAAAAGTAAAAAATCTGTTCTGAAAAAATCAACTTCTATAAATTCGATATAATTTCGTATGTAGACGTATCCTTAGAAGCCTGTTCCAGAGTTTAACTGCCCTAAAGTTTTTCCTAATATCTAACGTCAATCTCTCTTGCTGCAGATTAAGCCCATTACTTCTTGCTCTATGCTTAGTGGACCTGGAGAACAATTGATCACTGTCCTCTTTATAATAGCCCTTATCAAACTGGAAGAGTGTTATCAGCCCCCCCTTCCCCTCCTCCCTACCCCGAGTCTTCTTTTCTCAATACTAAACATGTCCAGTGGTTTTTTTTAAACCTTTCCTCAAAGCTCAGATATTCAAAACCTTTGATCAATTTTGTTACTCTCCTCTGGACTCTCCAACGTGTTGACATCTTTCCTAAAATGTAGCATCCAGAACTGGACACAGTGCTACAGCTGAGGCCTCGCCAGGGCCAAGTACAGTGGGACAAGTACTTGCTGTGACTTACACACAACATTTAATACACCCAAGAACGATAGTCACCTTTTTTACAACTGTATCACATTTGAGAGTCATATTCAATTTGTTATCCACTATAATCCCCTATGCCTGGGTACTCCCACCCAGCCAGTTATTTCCCCATAGTGAGTAATGGAGCAGAATCTGTTCCACATCCTGTATAACACTACAACCTATTCCAGGGGTAGGCAACCTATGGTATAGGTGCCAAAGGCAGCCCGCAAACTGATTTTCAGTGGCACTCACACTGCCCAGTTCCTGGCCACTTGGCCAGGGGGCCCTGCATTTTAATTTAATTTTAAATGAAGCTTCTTAAACATTTTAAAAATCTTATTTACTTTACATACAACAACAGTTTAGTTGTATCTAATAGACTTGTAGAAAGAGACCTTCTAAAAATGTTAAAATATATTACTGGCACATGAAGCCTTAAATTAGAGTGAATAAATGAAGACTCGGCACACCACTTCTGAAAGGTTGCAGACCCCTGACCTATTCTATTGAACAGTATAAATAAAAGCGGACTATAAAATGGGCAGGTGTAGTGTCCGAATCCTACATTTGTCACCTTAATGTTGGCAGCCTGAACAGGTACTGACAGTGGATCCACCAGCTTTGTTAGGATTTTCTCCTTCTGCCTGATTGTTGTTGGTTGACCAAGGAGCCTATTTCCTGTTTCTCTGCACCCAGGCACAGCATCAGTAAAGCCTGGGGCAGTTCCAGCCCCTGTAGTATCTTTCATGCAAACTGCAACCCCAAACACTTAATCGAGTGGGTTCACTAACAGCTGAGGGAGACATAAATGAAGAGAAAGGAGATTTTCAAAGGCACAAATGGCAGCTAGGCACCTAATTCCCACTCACTTTCACAGAGAAAAAGAGATGCATCAAGCTGAGGTTGATAAGGAGAGTTGAGGAGGTGCAGAGATGCAGGGGCCTGCTCCTGACCGCACATACCAGTGGCCTGACTGGGGATGAGCAGAATGGAGGCCAGAGCTAGAAGAGAGTGGGGAACAAGGAGGGCAGTCAGCTGGAGCAAGTGCATGAAGTCTGTGGGGGAGAGGGAAAGGGAGAAGAGGGACCCAATGCAGGTTCTGCTAGGCTGCCTACAGAAAGTCTATGGAAGGTTGTTTATAAACAGAGGGAGATTTTGAATTGTACAGAGGGCAAGTGGGGTTGTTTCAGGAAAGTGGCTGATAATTCATGCTTCTTTCACGCATATTCCAGCAGCAACAATCTGTACATGCCAAGGCCTGGGAAGCAGGGACATGGGGAGGTCTTAGGGCAGGGAATTGCAAGTGCCAAGATAAAGGAAGATGAAAACTTAGAAGAACAGTTTAACAGAGGGGGAGGAACATGCACAGGTGGTGCTACAGAGTCAGTGATGAGCATATTTTGTAGATGGAAATGAAAAAGAATTCATGGTCAAGGATGACACCAAAGCTGAAGACAGTAGGGGTTACTTAAGGGGGTTCTGAATTGCGAGGGGCAACAGAGAACAGGGAGGTGTGCTCAATGCCCAATCACCTTTGTAAACGAGAATTAATTGGTCCCATTGAAAAACTGCTCCCTGTAAAATATCAGAAGAGGCAATCGCTGACAAAATCAGGTTCCTCTCAGGATTCAGGTGGCTAGAGAGCAATTTTTTTTGGAACTCATTGGTTTGAAAGAGGTAGGCAATACACAAAAGAGCCCAAAGTGCCTTTGATGACCCGGGGATGGGGGTATCAATCAGAGAGCCAAGGGGGAGGCTAGGGAGGTGGAGGATCTTATTCTGGAGATGGGAGAGAGCTGAGAACAAGAGAGATCCTGAGGAGCTCAGTTAAAAATGAGGATGTCCTCAGTACCCCAGGAGTTAGCAGCCTGACTTTCTTCTAAGGCTTAACCGCTCTTCCTTTTTGTGCCCACCATTTAGGTCATTTAGACATCAAAGCACCTGAAGTGTGAGTACACGCACTTATTTGGACATTACTACAGATATCTTAAATCGCATCTGCAAATTACTGGGGGTGCAAGGACAGAGGCCAGGATTTTTCCTTTAAGATAATTTGGGCTCAAAGACTAGGGAGTTTGAAGCAGCACTGAGCCTTTTGAATGCAAACGTCTAACAGCGTTGTAACACAACATAAGTGAATGTGACAAAGGAACATGCTGCTTCTGCTACTTTCAATGCTGGAGAGAAACAATTGCTGTTCTGTCTGCTCTTATCAGTGCGCTGCACAAGGCAGCTTCGCAGAGAAGTTAAGTAGGTGGGATGCTGGAATCAGATCTCTCCTTCAGCACTGACACTGGACATTCAGCTGCTGCAAAATAATTGCACTTGGGAATATTGTGGGTACAGATTGGAGGAAAAGTGAGAAGAACTTGTGCCAATAAACATCTGTCCTGTGTTGTCTCCTGCAAGCACAGAATTTGATGGGTCACATAGCTCTAAAGTTCCAGGCAACTTTTCCTCACATGTTAACCTTGGATTTGCCTGTTTCTACCTTGTTGCCAATTATAGGCATCATCACACACAGGGCTTACAGAGCATGTTGTCAGACAGCTCTCAGGAAAAGGGAAGTCCCCACCTCCCTCTTAATAAATTAACCTGAAGCGCCATGCCAGCCATTCTACTTCTCTTCCCTGGGTGGGTACAGGAGCCAAAAGACATCTGCCCTGGGGGATGGAAAGACTAATTTCTGTGGAATTAATCTCCTCTTTCACAACACTATAGAAACCTCCCAGCAAGGGCCCTGTGTGATGCATAATCTAGGTCTGAATGGGCTCTGGGGAATGTTTTTTGTTAGTGACATCATACTTGCCTGCATCCCCAGCTCTACAGGACTGTGGTGGGTATCTGAAAGCTGACTCAAGTACCTTTCTCCTCTATGCTGTGGAACCTACTGCCCTTTCTGGGAGGGGCTCCAGGTCCAGCAATCTGTGGGGGAGTCCATCTTACCATCATAAAAAGAGATGGGCTGCACGGAGGCTGGTGGGGCCACTCTGGATTGCCTGTACCTCTGCTGATTGCCTGAGGTGTACATCGTTCTCCAAGGATCTGCTCTGTGGGGGCCTCAACCCCCAGCTACTTCCTTCACCCATGTGCTGAAGTGAGGGAAGCAAAGCTCTCTCCCCGACAGATAGGAATGGGTAGGAAGCACTGAGAAGACAACTTTGGAGTTTCCCATCCCCTATGCATTAGCAGACCACACAGGGGACAGTCTGGGAGATGTAGAAAACTGCGGCATGAATGGAACATTAGAGATGATATTTTAATTGCTCCAAAGTCAGTCATTCTTTAGCGGAACTGGTTGGAAAATGGGAAAAAAATTCAACCAAAAAAATTCTAAAGAAAACAAAAATTTGGGGAAGGTGGGAGGGAAATGGTTGAAAATTTTTTGCGGAGTTTTTTTAACTTGGGTTTCTCTCACTCTCCAGCCTCCCAATGCAGAATACAATGCGTGTTTCTGTGAACAGACCATCGGCTTGGGAGTCAGAAGCCCTGGGCTTCATTCCCAGCTCTGTCCATTTCTCTCACCTGGCTGCAGTCTAAGAAGATTGCCATGTGTGACAAGTGTCCAAAACAAGAAACAAATATTTACACAGGAAAGTCAGAATGCCGTTGGAGTCCTTCCTTTAGCAAAAATGGCTCTAACACCTCAGTTGTATGATTCTTAACTGCTGCATAAACCATTTTCAATAATAAACCTGTGAAAGGTATGGAGCTTTGAGACTAAAATGAGTGACATCCCTTGATATGACAGAATGCTGAGGGGTATGGTTCCATTGCTAACTCACAGCATGACTTATGGGACAGTTCTGAGACTGTGTGTGTCAGCAGTCAGATTCTGTGAATCCATGGTGCATTTCAACCTCCATTTTGGCTGTCCTTGCATGTACACTGTAACCCTCATGCTGGATTGTATCACTCTGTTGTTAGCGGGCCTGGTGCCTAGACTCTGCATGAAAGCCAACAAGGGGGCACTAACTTTGAATGACCCTCCCCAATGGGAACAATGGATTTGCCAAAAAGGGAACCAGGCTAAAGGAAACTGGTTCTCTCATTTTGTCTCCAGGGAGGCTGGGACTTTAACCATCTGACTAGGGCTTCGAAGCTGGTCAGTGACAGAGTAGTCTGAAACTTTGTTTAATGGTAGAATGTGACCTCTTTCCCCAGCAGAACACTGCCAGTAAGCAGGAGGCCAAAGGCAGGAGTGGACTACCACCTCACACACGGACTGGTCCCATGGCCTCACAGAGGGGGTGAGCACAGACACAGAGTGGAGCATATAGATGTTGATTTTGCACAGCTCCAGTACTGCTAAAAGTAAAGCGAGAGTGTGTGCATAAGAAATTCCCCTGCAAAGCCTCTGGGTTCCTTGCTTTATCTGTGATGTGACCCCAGAGAGTTAAGTGACACCCCCAGCTGCCAGTGAGGATGGAGCTCTGGGAGATTGTAACCTTCAACACTGGTCTCTGACACATCAACTGGGCTGGGAATAACAGGGATCCACAGGTTGAGCCCGATAGAGCAGAACTGTGCCTGTTCACAAGGGGGAATCTCAGCAAGGGCTGCAACAGCTGGATTTTCAGAGATTCTAAGATCTCACAGATTACATGGACCTTATGAGAGTTGTGGGTGCTTGGAGCCTCTGAAAATTAGGCCCTTAACCTTCCTGTGCCTTAGTTTTTCCCCATACAGAAAATGGGGACAGTAATGCCTATCTTTAAAAAAGTATTTTAAGATCTCAGCCTCATCTTAGCATGTTACTGGGTCAACAAGAAGACGACGTGACCGTGAACCTGGAAACCAATTATCCTTTGAAACATGCCAAATATCCAGTGACCCCAATTCTCCACTGAGTCATGTTCTCGGTGATTATCTCCTACGATCCAGGAGTTTCAGCCAATCTCAGAAAATATTATTCAGAGCAGGAAGGGGAGATTTTCAGCATTATTGCATGTAAATATTTGCCCTGTGAAATAACGTTTACAGGCAAACTTGAGTCTGAGAGAAGAAGTGGCAGAGAATTTATTTTCGGTGAACTGCACGGAACCATGGAGAATGATGTGATCCACCCCACCCTAACAGTAGAGACAATGCATACTGTGATGGATTGTGGGTTCACAGAATCATAGAATTGTAGGACTGGAAGGAACCTCCAGAGGTCTTCTAGTCCAGTCCCCTGCACTGAGGTGGAACTAAGTCTTATCTAGACCATGCCTGACAGGTGTTTGTCTTCCTTCCATTTCCTAACAGGGGCTACTTTTAGGCTACAAGAAAGCAGCCCCAACACACACTCCTCTATAAAGCTCTTTACTAGCACAATCTCCCTACTCATTTCCCATGTGACGTGTTCTCCTTTGATTTTAAAAACTATTCAGGTGGAGTCAAGGCAGCAGATCCTCAGGTCCACTCCAGTTGCACTTGGAGCATGACTAACAAGTGGGGAAAAGGAGTCTCAAAGCATCCTATTCCCCACCCCCCGATCCTGGAGCCAGGTCAGCCCTCACCATAATTTAGAGCAGCTTGAGGCTCTCTCTTAACAACAAGGAAAAAGATCTTGGAGTCACCATGGATTGTTCTCTGAAGATGTCCATGCAGTGTGCAGCGGCAGTCAAAAAAGCAAACAGGATGTTAGGAATCATTAAAAACGGGATAGAGAATAAGACAGAGAATAGCTTATTGCCCTTATACAAATCCATGGTGCACCGACATTTTGAATACTGTGTACAAATGTGGTCTCCTCATCTCAAAAAGGATATACTGGCATTAGAAAAGGTTCAGAGAAGGGCAACTAAAATGATTAGGGGATTGGAAAGGGTCCCATATGAGGAGAGATTAAAGAGGCTAGGACTTTTTAGCTTGGAAAAGAGGAGACTAAGGGGGGATATGATAGAGGTATATAAAGTTATGAGTGGCGTGGAGAAAGTGAATAAGGAAAAGTTATTTACTTGTTCCCATAATAGAAGAACTAGGGGCCACCCATTGAAATTAGTGGGCAGCAGGTTTAAAACAAATAGAAGGAAGTTCTTCTTCACACAGCGCACAGTCAACCTGTGGAACTCCTTGTCTGAGGAGGCTGTGAAGGCCAGGACTATAACAGGGTTTAAAAGAGAACTGGATAAATTCATGGAGGTTAAGTCCATTAATAGCTATTAGCCAAGCTGGGTAAGAAATGGTGTCCCTAGCCTCTGTTTGTCAGAGGGAGGTGATGGATGGCAGGAGAGAGATCACTTGATCTTTACCTGTTAGATTCACTCACTCCGGGGCACCTGGCATTGGCCACTGTCTGTAGACAGGATACTGGGCTAAATGGACCTTTGGTCTGACCTAGTACGGCCTTTCTTATGTTCTTATGTTTAGGGCTGTAACAGCCCCCTGAGCCATTCCACTGCTCCGATTGTGGGAGCACAGAGTTGTTCTGCCACAGCAACTCCTGCCTCCAGTTCACCTGTAACATGACACTTATGCTGAGGGAGCTGGGAACAGGCAGCAAAGAGCTGACTCCCCTTTGAGCCAAAGGGCAGATTCTCTTTTACCGGGAACATCTAAGTTTGGGAGCAGACCAGAGAAAAGATTTCAGGAGAACAATCAGAGAAAGGCGGGTCTGAGGTTTCCTTTCTTCTCTTCCTTCCCCATACTCCATCCTCAGAGGTCAGAAGGCTTGCTGACTGACATGTAGAGCCAGTCCGAAAGAGGAGAAGCCAGGTAATCACACAGCTAGCTAATGCATAGGGATTACACTTTCCTTCTTTCCAACAACAAATCTAATAGCAAATATACAACATGTCAATAACATGTTGTATATTTGCATCTAAGACTTTCTATACAATGAACTATGTACTGTTGGGGTATAGGTGAAGTTGGCCATAAACTGTGGCAGCTATACCAAAAAATCATACCAGGAAACTTCAAATCCACATACAATCATCAGCACATACCAAATAGTCAGGAGTCAGGGGAGGGAGGGGGGAGCAGAGAGAGGAAGGGAAGAGGCATTGGCAGGGATTTGGTTAAGAAAGAGGTTTGGCAAACATGGGCCAAATGAGGAGAAAAGGGGGTTGAATGATCATGATCAAGTGAAAGGCCCAAGTTCATGAATGAATGACATCAGGAGTTTTCCCAAAAAATCTTTTCCCCACTTTTCTAAAGTTTGATTTCCATGTCCATCTTTGATTTATCCAGAGTCTAAGGCAATGAGATTTCACTAACCTTGGCAGATTTACAAGGCCAGCATTTTGGCAACAGTGCACTGTTCCTAAACAGTGACTCCAACATAGTAAACACAAACTTTCAAAATGAGGAAGATAGTGTCTAATTTGTGTCTTATTCAAATATGTTTACTGTAAGCAATGCCTAGGAAATTTCTATATATCACCTTGTTATTTATGATGGAAACTCCCTCATCTATATCCTGTTTATGGAATTGTAGAATAAACTGTCATACAAAGAAAACTGTGAGATGAGAATGAGCATCTACTTTCCTGTTTCTTCACCTCCTCCTGGCCCCAGTTGAAATCATCACCTTCTACTACCCTTGTCCACTGCAGCTCTTTCCTTTCCGTTTCAGAGGTACCCTTGAATCCAGTGCATAACTAGATGAAGCACTGCAGTGCTTGGAGTGATATGATGCTGTGGACCAAGTATAGCAGACAGAGACCAGAAACACTGGTA